>OX421981.1:60827089-61299589 GCA_949128135.1 Parasteatoda lunata | reverse complement strand
TATCATAGCCGAGCAGGCTTATCTGTCTCAATTCTTTGCTACTGCGTACATATCATAGCCGAGCAGGCTTATCTGTCTCAATTCTTTGCTACTGCGTACATATCATAGCCGAGCAGGCTTATCTGTCTCAATTCTTTGCTACTGCGTACATATCATAGCCGAGCAGGCTTATCTGTCTCAATTCTTTGCTACTGCGTACATATCATAGCCGAGCAGGCTTATCTGTCTCAATTCTTTGCTACTGCGTACATATCATAGCCGAGCAGGCTTATCTGTCTCAATTCTTTGCTACTGCGTACATATCATAGCCGAGCAGGCTTATCTGTCTCAATTCTTTGCTACTGCGTACATATCATAGCCGAGCAGGCTTATCTGTCTCAATTCTTTGCTACTGCGTACATATCATAGCCGAGCAGGCTTATCTGTCTCAATTCTTTGCTACTGCGTACATATCATAGCCGAGCAGGCTTATCTGTCCATCTCATGATCGGCAGAACTGGAGTTCGAGTCCTAGTGTTGACACCGCAATATTTCCTTCAACACATGAAGAATTTCCACACTCTCCAATGTCCATTACCTTACGAAAAGTCGAGCTCCTATGTCTAGTTAAATAATTATATTTTTTTCTTACATTTTTGAAAAATGCTAGTTATAAATGGTTAAAAAACCATATAGTTTAGTATTCATGGTTTTATAACCATACTTTCTGTAAATGGTTTCAAAACAATAAAGGAAAATTTTTTCTTTATCCTAAACTTTGCGGTTAATCGGATGGACAGTTATTTTACCATAATTTCAGAATGAATATTTTAGCAGTGTAGAAGTAGTGAAACTATTATAGACGCTACTGGAGTTAGTAGTTTAGTGTACTTAAAAAAATGTAGTGTAGTGAGTAGTACGATACAAAAAAATAGCTATAGTTTGTATATAGCTATACTTTTTACGTTAGTTCAGTTTATGAACAGGGTTCTAACACAATGTGGATCCGCCAAAGGAAGCAATTTTAAATGCCCCCTGTAACTGTGAGTTAACAACAGTCACGTATAACTAATATTTAAGCTAGTCATTATGAATAATAGGTCACACTTGCACATGCGAATGTACAGTCGTCAAACAGTGATGTTATTACAAAGGAAGGAAACTTCAGCGGAAATAAAAGAGCATTAAACACTTGACTCGAGTATTCGATAATTTCCTAGCATCTCTTAAAATATATATAAACGCTGTCAAGAAGGGCATAAAAAGGCTAAATGAACGAAAAAATTGTTATAGAATAATGACTCATGTAAACATGAATAAATATTTCTAAATAATTTTTCTTTTTCAATATAGGCCAATTTTTTTTATCAAAACGATTTTGAACATAATGTGTAAACTTATTTCTCCAGCAGAGTAAATTAATTTCTCCAACCAAGTTCGGTTACTTAAAGTAGTGAAATAGTCACTGCAATTCCAAAGTAGTTTGTAGTTACTACAATTTCAAAGTAGTTTGTAGTCACTACAATTTCAAAGTAGTTAGTAGTCACTACAATTTCAAAGTAGTTTGTAAACTTATTTCTCCAGCAGTGTAAATTAATTTCTCCAACAAAGTTCGGTTACTTAAAGTAGCGAAATAGTCACTGCAATTTCAAAGTAGTTTGTAGTCACTACAATTTCAAAGTAGTTTGTAGTCATTAGAAAAAAGAACAGTCTATGACCATATTACTAGACGCACTCTAAGATTCTATGCAAAATCTTAATTATCAGGTGATACTATTCAGCTTTACTTGTTTTTACGCAACTGAAACCGGTTTGTACTTGTTTATGTTCGTATATCAATTAGTTAACATTGTAATGCAATACGTTAAAAAAATAATATATTAATGCAAACAGGATGTATATAAAAAATCTCCTAAATAAAAACCCATTACATGTGTGTTTAAATATAAAAGTATTGTATATAAAATCGTGTAAAACGTGTAATTATTAAAACAGTACAGTGCGTCGAATAATTTAATTTAATTATTATAATATACTAATATAATGCCTGACATAATAAATACTCTGTATTTATATAATATATCGTATAATTTATCCAATCATTGAATTTATATTATATTTCGTCTAATTTAACAAATTAATACACGAACATAAACAATTGCAAGACGGTTTCAGTCGCGTAAAAACAATAAAGCTGTATAATATCACCTGATAATTAAGATTTTACATAGAATTTTAGAGTGCGTCTAATAATTTGGTTCGGGACTGTAGTTGTAGTTAGCTACATTTGTAACAAAATAGTTGTAAATGTAGTAAAGTACAAAAATAATGTACTTTTTCCGGCCTTAATTGGGATTTTTCTCACATTTTGACGGAATATACAAATATCGTCATCCAAAATAGGTGTTCCAAAATAAGGGTAGAATCTCTACTATAAATTAAGAAAAAGCAACGGAACAAACAGTAGAATCAAAATAAATGCTAAATTAAAATCTAAAGTAAGTTGCCATTAAAGATGTAGCAACAGTATTTAAACAAATATTTATAATTGAACTAAAGTATTAATCGAATGAATATTATGACAATTATTTATATTATATCCTATCAAAAAATTTATTTGATAGACCTAAAAAATGAGCAGACTTTTGAAATTATTTTATTACAATTATTAATTAATTAACTTATAAGATTAGTTAACTTCTCACAAAATGAATTAAATTATAATATAAATTGCAATTAGAAAACTGTAATTCTATTTGTACATAAAAAGATAAAAAATATTTAATTCGAATTAAGCATTAACATAAACATGATATTAAATAACAATAGCAGTCGATTAAAATAATAATAGAGCACAAGTCGGAATTGAAATCGAGCGAAGGTTCTACTCAACTAAAAAGCTCTTGCAGTTTCATAACGAAAGAATAATCACTTTCATGAAAGATTAATAAATGAGTAAAATAAATTAAAATAGTTTCCTTTTTAAAAAATTAAATTATTTAGTAGAGTCTAAGTTGAAGATAATTTCAAACTCTAGCTCAAAAAGTTAGGTTGCACAGGTAAAATCATGTCTATAAGAAAAAAAACATCTTAGTTAGAAAAAAAATCATAATTATGTGATTGAAAATACTCTTAGAAAGAATTATTTAAACTTTAACTTACCATAAAATTAATTTATTACGTTTATTAAATTAAGTAAATTGTAAAATTAATTTTGTTAATGACATGTAATTTTAAATTAAGTACCTTAAACTGTTATTATACATAAAAATATCTAATTTGTTATTCGGTGAAATTTAAGTCGGGCTTTTTTAAATAGATACAAAAATACTGATTGTAGGAAAATGACTGTAGGAAGTACAATTTTAAATGTATTAAATTATCAAATTTATGTATAATGCGCAAAAAAATAAAGGGACCACCCAGAATAAGTAAAAAAATTCGTATACTTAAAATTTCATTTCTCAGGAACTATCAGACAGATCTCACTCAAATTTTGTATTTTGTCATATAAAGTTTATTAAATGAAAAAATTTAAATAAACTCAATCATTAAATTATTTTAAAGAATGTAAAAGTTTGTATATCTTACAATTCAAAATTCTTTCGACTAGTAATAAATAATATACAGGGTGTTTCTAAAGTCCCGGACCCATTTTGATGCTTAATAACTCATAAAATAATGAAGATATAAACAAACTTATGGCATTTATTGATAGAATAACTCATATATTTTCCTTTTCAGGTTCGAATATCTTTACTTTTGTAAATATCGTCTGCGCGTGTGGTTAATTTCAGATAATTTCATTTTCCAGTCTAAATATCTGTACTTTTCTAAATGTCGTCTGCTTATTAATTGCATTTTTCTCTCTTTTGTTTTTGGCAACTATTGCAATGTTATGTTTACTTTTGATGTGTTTGCTCTATGTAGTACTTTTCTATGTGATGTTTTATTCGAGCGGATATTAAGGAGAATGCATACACCACAAGAGAAAGCACAGATTTTATGGTGGTTCATAGAAACGAAATCAATAGTGCAAGCACAGAGAAATTGCAGAAGAATTTACCAAAAAGATCCGCCATCCATAAGCCGCATCTTACGGTGGAAAAAGAATTTTCTAGAAACTGGAATTATTGCAGATAAGAAACGTTCCAGACGTCGCTGCACAAGTGATTTTGATCTTGAGCGTGTCAGACAGACATTTTTACACAATCCTAGAAGATCTGTGAGATCAGTGTCAAGAGAATTGGATATGCCAATTTCGACGGTGTACAAGGTTATTAAGAAACAATTAAGATTGCATGCATACAAAGTTCAAATTGTTCAAGGTTTGGAACCGGACGATAGGCCGATAGGAAGGATAGGAGATGATGCTGATTTTCTGAAGCACATAATGTTCTCCGACAAAGCATCCTTTCATGTTTCGGGCATTGTTAATCGCCATAATGTCCTCATATGGGGATCTCAAAAACACCATGACTATCGTGAGGCACAAAGGGATTCCTCAAAGGTTTAATGTGTGTTGTGGATTAATGCACGACCGAGTCATTGTGCTTTTCTGTTTTACAGAAAAAACGGTCTCATCAGTCGTATACTTAGACATGTTGGAAAACTTCGTATTTCCACAGCTAGAAGAGCTTCAGTCACATGTCTCTTTGCATCAAGATGTTGCACCACCTCATTGGGATATCATCGTTCGTAGTTCTTTGAGTGACCATTTTCCAGGAAGATGGATTGGGCGAGGAGGTCCAATTCCTTGGCCACCCAGATCGCCTGATATAACGCCACTGGACTTTTTTCTTAGGGGATTTATGAAGGACAATGTTTACAGGAGGATCGTGTCGAACATTGATGACCTGAAAGCCAGAATTACAACCGCAATATCCTCTGTGGATGCCGACGTGCTGGCCGCTACCTGGCGTGAAATTGACTATCGACTTGATATTCTTGACGAAGGGGGCACACGTGGAAATTCAATTGACAAGGGTCATGAAACTTTTTGAGTATATCTAACCATTTATGTTATTAATTTTAATCTATCTTTATTATTTTATAAGTTATTAAACATCAAAATGGGTCCGGGACTTTATAAACACCCTGTATATTTATTGAAAGTTATATTTTGCATGGAATTATGTTTGGACAAACGAATTTTAAAATTGTTTGCAGAAATTTTTCAATTCGTTTAAAAAGTTCTCGAGAGAATTTATTCAGAGAAAATACGTTTCTTTGTCTAATTTCTTAACTAAAATTATTGTCTGCTCTAATTAGTTAGTGAGAGCACCCTCTTAAACCATTACGATAGAATACGTAAAGATCCATTCATTAGATCTAAAATTATTCAATGTATTTTTTTTCTCACTATAAATAATGAAAAGTGTTTATGAAACTATAGTTTTAATTTTTTGAAAAACAATTTGGCCAACAATTTTTGTTCCTCTTTAGAACTAAAAAATCAATAACTTATTTTTATTATTAACTTAATAAAAAATATAAGGAAAGTTATGAGGTAGGAAAGTTGAAGCGTGAGGTATAAATCGTAGTCATTTATTATGATTTAAGTATACCAATGATATTCAGTTTTCCTGAATCTAAAAGTAGCTGCTTGCGATGAACCGATAAAAGTGAATCGAAATATAAATCATTTATGCTTGGTTTATTTTGAAATCATATGCATTTATTTCAACGAATTACAGAAGAATTCTCAAAAATAAAATATTGTTTGGAGAAGACTTAAGGATTTCCCAATTTATTTATTTTTTATTTCATTTATTTAAAATAAAAATTACGAAGTTTTTTCTCTAAGAAAAGAGATTTCAGTACTTAAAACTCAAAGTAAACTTTTTTTTTTACTATGGCTGAACTTGAAAAGTGAAAAATATTAAAAAAAAAAATACTAATTTGAAGAGAATTTCAATGAAAACTAATCAACTCCAGAGCCATTCACATCTTCGCATATTCTTAAAAGTTTAACGATTTATAACTTATATTTAAAAAATCTGTACTTTGAACTCTAAGGAAAATAAAAAAAGGACACAATTTTATTACTTAAAAACTTTAAGTAAGGTTTATTATATTATGTTTACGTATGTAACCATCATTTTAGAGATAAGAAGTGACAAATATTTTAAATATTAAAAGATATATATTTTTAAAAGTCTAGTGATCTATTACTAATATTTAATAAATCAGTTTTTTGAACTCTAAAGGAGAAAAAAAAAGCCCCAGTTTTAGTACTTAAAATCTTAAAGTAAGGTTTCTTATATTATGTTTATAACCATCATTTCAGAGCGAAAAAGTAACAACCATTTCACATATTAAAAAACGCAAATTTTATAAATCACAAAATTTGACGAGATTTTTTTCATACAGTTGAAAATCATTTAAACTTATGAATCATTCACATTTTTGCATATTTTTAAAAGCCTAACGATCTATTACTTATATTTAAAAAATCAGTACTTAAAAAATTAAAACTTAAAATTTTAAAGTAAGGTCTTGTGTACTATATGCAATCAACATTTCAGAGCTAAAACGAGGCAAATATTTTATTAAAAAATAGATATTTTTTTAAATCACCAATTTGACGAAATTTTTTCATACAGATGAAAATCATTCCAACTTAAGAGTAATTTAAATTTTTGCATATTTTTAAGAGTCTAACCATAAAGATCTATAACTTAAATTCTAAAAAAATCACACCAAGTTACATTAAACATAAGTTATACTTATTTTGCTGTAAATATTTTGTACTTTTAATTCTTCAATTGTTTACAACTAAATAAACTATCAATCGTTTTATTTTTTTAAAGTTTTTCACCACGTATAGAAATATTGCAAATGAAACTTATTATTGTCTCCTAATAAACTCTTCAATTATTTTTAGTGAATCACGAAAAAAATTATTATTATCAAAATTACAAAACATAAATTAAAATTCAAATAAATTAAAAATTCTCTTATTTTTTTCGCGTTTTTAATTTTGGGTTGTTTCTGTATGTGGCATTCAATAAAAAAAAATACTTTTTATTTATTTATTGATTTATTTATTTTGTCAGCTTGGATTTCTTGAAAAGTAAATATAAAAAAAATCTAATAGTTATACTCTGAAATTAGTTCAGAAGAAGATTGAAATTAATTTAAAGTTTTCGCAAAGTTTGTGAAACACAGAGCAGATATCAGGCTCATATCTAAAGGGGTTTTAGAATACTAAAAGAATACAAATAATTTTTAAACAAAATGGACAAGAAGGTCATAACATCTTAGTGGAGTTGCAAAATCTCAAGGAAAAAAAATAGCTATTAATTTTTAAAAATTCGCAAGTGTTCATTTTCATATATGAATAAATATTTCAAACAAATGATAGAAATTTTTCTTACGTTATAATGTAAGAGTAAATAAATTATCTCCAAAATTACACGTGATCCTTCAAATACGAATGAAAAATTAGCAAAATTCTAATCTTAATTATCATGATTTAGAAAAAGCTTATCATTGCGGTTCATCATTTTTCCTAATAAACTCTTAAATTATTTTTAATAAATTAAGAAAAAAAGCCATTATCAAAATTACAAAGTAATACTAAAAATAAATTTATTTATATTATTTTTTCGTAAATTTAATTTTAGGTTATTTCAGTATGCAGCATTGCATAAAAAATGAAATTTTTATTTACTTTTTGATCAGAAGCTCGGATTTCGACAAATGTTAAAATAGAAAGAAATCTAATAATTATTAAATTAGTTAGGTCAGCGGAATACCAAGTAGTCTTCTTTTTGTTCTCTAATAAACGATTTTCTACCAAGTAAACAAATAATAAAATGACTTTTCCTTTTTTATATAATTAAAACTTCCTTCATTATTGGAGTCATTATGGTTTAATAAAAATTTATTGAACAGTCAAATAAGCATAAATAAAATGCTAACCAAACTTTTAAGTTTGAGAAAAACTGTTTATTAACGGCTTTCACCTAATACGGTTAAAGAAGCAGAATTTTATTGTACCAACTAAAATGATCTAATGAAGTACTATTATCTAATGATCTTGCTAATGCGTACATATTATAGCCGAGCGGGCTCAATCTCATGACCGACAAAACTGGAGATCGAGTCCTAGTGTTGACACCTTCCATTCCCTTCAACACATGAAGAATTTCCAATGCCCATTACCTTACGAAAAGTCAAGTTAAATAATTATTTTTTCTTACATTTTTGAAAAATGCTAGTTGTAAATGGTTAAAAAACCATACTTTCTGTAAATGGTTTCAAAACCATAAAGAAAAACATTTTCTTTATCGTAAACTTCGCGGTTAATCGGATGGCCAGTTATTTTACCATAATTTTAGAATGAAAATTTTAACAGTGTATTGCGCACCCACCGCCTTAAATTTCCAGACAAGCAGGGACCCATCAATCTGATGCTGAGTGCGCTTCAAGCAGCCTCTAAGGATCCAGTCATTCACAACGGTAGTTCAGGGACTCAAACAAAACGTTTATAACGTAAAATATCGATAGATGTGACCAAATTTGTTACATGTCTTCGGCACCAACCAACAGTTTTTGAAAACAAAGCTAGATATCAAGGAATGTTTTTAAAAATCTGGTTATAAGAAGTTGATTTTCAAAGCTAACAGAAGATACGATATTCAGCACATTAAAAAGAGAATACTTGTTCGAATTAACTGTACTTCTTTCAAAGAAAAATTAATTCAAGAGATAGGAGTAACTGACAAACATAACAAAAAAATTTTTAAAATATTACTATTAAATAAGCATTAGTAATAAACAAATAACACGGAGATATAAGAAATTCTTCATTAGTTAAAAAAAATATGCAATTTTAAAATTGTAAAATTAAAAGGATCTAGTAAAAAAAATTACGTATCAAATGTAATATTTAAATTTCTTGCATGAAAACCTTAAAATATTTTACATAAAAAATAAGGATTAAATAATACTAATATGGATTGGGTTGAAATTTAAAAATATGCGTAATTTTATTATTTTACTGTTACTTTGCATTCTAAACTTTAACTTGAAAACCAAAATTTGTTTTTCATTTATACTTTTAAAAAATAAAATATTTAAAATCTATATTTTTGAACCAAAAAAGGTAATTTTAAATTTAATCCCGTAGACGTAATTTTTTTCCCCGGTCTTTTGGTTCTTGCCTTGAAATTTTGAATTTTCAAAAAAATAATTATTTGGTGATACATTCAGCAACATATTCTAAATCTGTTATGTAAGGTAAAGAAATTTTCAATATGATATAATTAACCACAAATTATTTATTAAATCGATAAAAAAATTGTAATTATAAAAAAGCAATTTCGATATGAAAGCTTTTCTGCCAGAAAACCTGATTCAATATTGACTGTGGAGCACACAAATTTATCCATTGCATATCAGATGAGCGCCCAGCAAATCTCTCAATAATAACCTCTCAGCCTTCAAAATCCTTGCATAGGGGAGAGCAATATTTCACTTTTTTGGGAGGTTTTCTCATATGTTGGACAGTATGAACATAAAATCATATAACAGGAATCTGCCAATATTGTGTTGACATTATAGCTTCATTCTTTCCAAATGGTTTTATTATGATTTGTGTCATCGTCATCAAGGTTGTTGAGATAGTTTCACTAAAAATGGGTTCGTAACTTTGGCAGTTCAGCCTGAGGTTTGGGGAAAAAAATTTAGGGTTTAATCTTCAGCTTACTATTTTCCTTAGTGCAAGTAGGAAAAATAACCTAATATATCAGAGCATATAGCTATTTGATAAACAAAATAAAATTCAATATATATCTTGTACGTAATAGTTTTTTATATAAACTCAGAAAGTTTTTTAAAAGTTAAAGCAATTTAAAACCAAAATTTTTTAACGCGCTATTTATACCATTTAATTTTATTTTTGCAATTAACTATAAGCATCTTTTTAGAAAATATTCCTTTGAGTTTTCTAAAAAAATTACTTTAGTTATTTACAAAACCTATATAATAATAGCAATTATTAAAATTATAATCGTTAACATAAGCTATAAATCTATAATAAAGCTATAATTGCTAAGTCATAACAGTTATTTATAACAATTATTTGTATTTAATGAATTCAAAGAAAAACTAATATTTTCACATACACTAAACAGCATTATTACGCGAAAAATCTGTAGAAAAGAAATTCTATTAATTTAAAGTGACAAAATTTATACGTGGCTAAAAATAAAAACACTACAGGATTCTATAAAATCTTTTAAATTTAGATTTACTACTTCTATAGGAAAATTCTAAACGATTAATAACCTTACAGTTAATATTTAAAGTTTTGAAATTTGTTTTAAAGTTTAGATGATGAAATGAATTAGAAATACAACGTGAAACGGAAAAAAATCACGGATAATTCTAGTATTGTATTCATAATAAATGAAGTTATCCTTTTTTTACATCATTTATGTTTGCTTGTACCGCATCAAAAAATAATGGTCACTCGACTTCAGTTATTTTTTCCGGTACTTTTTTTCGCAAAGCTCGGAAAACGTAATTAGGAAACGTGACTATTTTACGCACAGAATAGAAGAGATTATAGAATGCGGGACCGTTACCAAGAAATTTTATCAGGCTAGATTTTTTTTGTATAAGGGTGTCTTAGAAATACAAGGATAGATAAAACTCATTTTGTAGAAAAAAAAGTAATCTTTGTAAATCAATTAAAATCACGCTTTTTAAATACAATGCTTAGGAAATGTTAAAATTAAACCGAATTCATAGAAAATTTATTGAAAAAATTAGAAAAAGAAATAGAAAATTATTATACAATAGGACAATACTAATTTAAATGATAAAATTATGTTTTCATTTAAGTTGTTTTTTAAATTTTGTTTCTTAATGATAAAATGATGTTTTGTCTTTTTTCAATCAAATTAATACGCAAATGTCATTACCAAAAAATCAAATTTAAGAAGATGAATTAGTTTAACCTGTTTGAGCTGGCGAAAAATTCCTAGATGCGCAACTGCAACTCACACTCACTACAAAATATTAATTGCCCTTATCTATATTTTTATTTCTGTAATAATTGCCCTCAGAAGAATTGTGACCTTGACATGTTTTCTTACTTTAGAATTAAACTTTTTTTAAATCCAATCAGAAGGGATTTTTCTTTTTTTTTCGGGGGGGGGGCTTCTTTTTTTTTCCAAGATAATCCTATCCCGGTTAATCTAAAGTCAAGTCAAATGTATATACGTATATATGGGCAAATCTCAGGAATCATTAATTTATATGTCTTCAAACTTTTCTTATAAACGTCAAACCGTAACCATCGAAAATTGAAAAAAAAAAGGTATTCAATCCAATTCTGCGAGTTTTATGTTAGTGATATTCCAAAAGCTTATTTAAAGTAGAACAATCTTGTATCATTAGTTTAACTTGTAACTCGCAGAATTGAATTGTATACCTTTTTTTTTTTCTTTAAATTTTCGATGGTTACGGTTCGACGTGCCAAAATTTGGCGACAAAATTTTAAGTGTTTGCAAACGTCAATATTCACGAAAAATATCATTCAAGAAAATATGATAGTACAGCTGAGCTACTAAATTATGTTTTTAGTGATTTTCAGTTTTTTTTAAACAGAATACATATTGAAAAAAAATAAAAAATATGTTAAATACTCTAAGCGACACTCATGAAAAGTTGTCAAATGTAGGATTGAAGTAAGAAATGAAAGCCAAAAGCAAGTTACTCGCGATCAAAACTGTACGTATCTTAAAGTTAGTAATGGTTCGTATCTTAAAGTTAGTTATTCCTGTAATTTTATTAGAATTAATTTTCGCTTATTATGTTATATATTTATAAGAAAAGTTTGAAGACATATAGGTTAATGATTCCTGAGATTCGCCCATATATATAATGTTTTGAATGATTGTATACTATAACAATAGAGCAACGTGCACTACTAAATTATGATATGTACCTAAATATAAAATTAACAAAAAGTTCTTAAAAAATATGATAAATTAAAACCAATAAAAAAATAATAGATAATTTCTATTGACAAAAAATCTATAATTAATATAAAATATTGTTTAATGCTTTTCAATGCCTTGTTTTCCTTTCTTACAAAAATTAAATTTTTTGCTCCAAGATTTATCGAATATTTATTTGACGAATTCCATCTCAAATAATTTTAAGAAAACATTTACCACAAAGTTTCTTGGATGAAAATAAGCAATAAAATTAATTATGTTTCACAGTACAGCCATCAATAAGAAATATACAACATTGCTGTAAGCTAAAGTAAAAGAAGAAAAATTATAATAAGACATATACATAGCATACGCTTGAAACCAGACAGCGTGGAGACGGTTTCTTTAAAAATAGTATCTTTTAATTTTCGGAGAAAATGATTAGCTATTTCTGACTAATCAGTCTTGTGATAACTCTTATCATTGGTCGGTTTCTAAAAATTTTATTCGATAGGAAATAAGCAAGATGAAAGTTTCCGTTTTAGATTTAAAAGTAAAGAAAAACTTTCTTGTTTAGTCGGATCTGAAGCGTTTCCATATATTTCTCAGAACGATAAAAATAATTTTTTGGCGCTATTTTAAAATTTGAAGAAGAATACATAAATTTCTGTTTTCATTCAAAAACAAAATAATACAAATAAAATAAATAAAACAAAAATGAAAGAACTTATTTTAAAAAAATAATTTTTGAAAAAAACTTATTAAAATTAAAAAAAATTCTAATGTTAAAATTAAATTTATGTTTCAATACACGTTTTGTTTTTGTTTATATGACTTAACCCATTCTATCCCGTTTATTTAAATTCCGCACTAAGAAAAAACAGCCAAATTAAACCTGATAGTAAGAATAATATGATATTCTTTTAATTGATTAATTGCTAGATGCTTTGCCATTTGCAGAGCTTAGTGGATTAAGGAGGTAAGTGGCATTTTCCTGGGTAATAATTCAGGGAAAATAACCTAAGCTGGTCGTTTCCTAACCTAATGCTAATAACCTAAATAATAACCTAACAGGGAAAATAACCTAAGCTATATCTATGTCTCATGGAATAGAATTTTTTTACCTTAACCTATCTTATCCACTATGTTTTTGAGTATGCTTAATTGATTTTTTAGCTCAAATTAGAAAGTGGTAAATAAAATAATTCAAACAATTATTAGTTCTGCTTTCTAATAAGCCTATAATGAAATAGTTTAGATAGCAATTTTTTTCGAATTTCTAGATAGATAAAAATTCAGAAAGCATTTTTTTTTCTCTTCAGTTAGATAAAAATGCTCACTTTTTTCTCTTTCATTTTCTTTCAATTTTTTTCCTGATAAATAAAATTTCAGATAGATCAAATGCTGTTTCATTATCATTATTCGAATCAAAAGGTCAAAATAAGTGAAAAATACTATATTCAGCATTTTAATGATTTATGGTAATGAAATGCAGCATGAAATACCAGTGTATTTTTTTGCGTTTAGTGTCGAATCTTCCAAACAATAATTTTTCAAATTTACATTTATTTAGATATAATAGAAACAGTTGTTCATCATTGAAATTTCTTTAATTTACACAATTACTTTTTTCTTAGATTTTACATTTCAGCATACAAATATAATTCTGATAATCTAACAGATTCCTTTAGTAACTATTAGAGCGTGTTTCAAAAATCAAAAAAATATCAAAATATATTTTTGCTTGTAATTATACAGATAAAAATATATAAAAGGGACTCTCATCTGTGCTAAAAAGTTAACACGATGCCGTGATCTCCAAATTGTGAGTGATATTTCCATGAAAATAAGTAAATACGTGAGGGAATGACAGATGCCAATTATTTAAATTAAGTACGGCAGCTGAAAAAGCATCTTTTCGACCTGTTTTTTTTTAATACTGTCATTGTGATAATAAGTGACTAATTCTTTATCATAAACATATGAGGAGTGATTTTGTGGGGAAAATATTTACCGGATCTCGTTGTATTCAGTTAGTTTCTAATAAAATAATTGCGTGTTTGGTGCAGTTTAGAGCAACAATTTTTATTGATTTCGTAAACCATATGAAAAAAAAAAATAGACTACCTTGAACGAACTGAACTAACTCTACTTTTGCTAAGAGAGAGAGAAAAAGAAACTTATTTTTTTGGAATAAAACCAAATGCGATTTGGGAAAAACCATTTTTTTAAAAAAATTACTTTCTAATTAAAACTCCTTTTTTTTTAAAAAAAAACTTTTGTAGTTAGCTAAGTTTTAGATTAAGTTAAGTGCAATTTTGAAGGGAAATTTCATTTTTGAAAAATTTTCTAACTTCAAAATCTAATTATCCTATTTTTGAAGAAGCTATCATTTTTTTAGAGAACTAGCGCAATTTTGAAAGGAAATATCTTTTTTGGTACATTTTCTAATTAAAACTCCCAATTTTCCTATTTTTACAAAAACGCTCATATTTTGAAGAACTAAATTAGTTTTTAAAAGAAATGTCAATTTTTGAACATTTTTTAATAAAAATAACCAATTTTCCTACTTAGCAAAAAAACTTTATTCTTGAATTTAAAAAAATTATATTTTAAAGAAATTATTTTTTCAGTACATTTTCTGCCAAAATATCAGGTTGGCACAAAAAAAAGTCACATTAGCACTTTTGCAAAAAATAATAATATTTTGAAGCATAAAAAGAGCAATTTTGTAAGAAAATCCTATTTTCGGCAATAAATTATTTTAGAGCTGATTAGAGAAATTAAGGGGTAGGGTAAGGGTAATTCAGTAAATTAAAACAGCAATCACATTACTGAGCAGTTAACTAAAGCACTTGTACTAGGTGCACTGACAATTAATGATTTTTTTTAAACAAAGGTTTGCGTGATATTTTTTAAGATAAACTAGTAAGAATACGAAATTTTTAAGTATAAGATGATGCGATGAAATGAGATGATTTTTAAGTATAAGATATGATCGAATCTTCGGCTTACTTTTGAAATTAAGAAATAAAATTTTTATGACAGTTTTTACATTTTTATAACGCATATCAGCCTATTTTTACTCCGCCATAATTTATTTCAATTATAACTTTTTTTAAAATTTATAGTCCTCAAAATAGTAAAAAATATGTGGTTTGACACAACCCACACAAATGAAGACTTTTTTATACTCACTTGTTGTTATTTTTTAATGAAATAAAATTAAAACTTTAATAATACCAAATAAATAATTAATAAATATTAATATTATTAATTATTTATTTGGTATATATTAATAATAATTTAATAAAACCAAAATAAATAACTCAGTTATCTATTTTTTCTTCATATTTTTTACCAATTATATGTAAGAGAATAAAATTTTACTGAACAAGCAATTTTTTAGAATCAATCAAATATAAAATAGGAAAAACAGAATGACCGGTTTTTTAATTAGTTTAAAATGTTAACGAAGAAACTAAAAATATGAATCTTTAAATAAACATCAGAAACTTTCTGAGTACCATTTTAATACAATATTTCTTGATAGTTAAAAAGAAATAAGAAAAAATGTTTCGGAACTAACTTTTAAATTAACAAATAAATTATTAATAATACCAAAAATACTATGTAAAATATATGTACAGTCAGCAAAAAAAAAAAAAGATATCACCCTGAATAATTTTCGTTCTAATGATCGGATTTTCACGAACTAAGTGTCAAACTTAATGGTTCCTGGGGGTGACCTCAGATATGCTAATTAGTTAGTGCTAACTATTAATTAAGTTACGAAATCAGACTCAAAAACGTACTTTCTCTGAATAAACATATATTTTTTTTTTTTACATATGTGGATTCTTTATCTTCAAAATATAGGGGGTAGCCGCAATCTGGGAAATGTGGTCCCCATAGTTTGGTCTAGAGAGCGATTCAAAGTTTGGATCCCTTAATGTTAATTTCACTTCTTGCGTTTTCAGTCATATTTCAAAAACTAATGAAGCAATTCAAAAAGATATTGCACCAACTCATAAAACGCATTTACCCAAAGATAATTTCATGAAAAAAATAATTTTTAATAATTATTAATTATTTTTTATTATTTAATTAAAAAGAGGATGAAAAAAGTTTGAATTATAAGGTATGGATTTTTTTATACCATATTAATCTACATGCTTTTCAATTGAAAAATCTAAAGTTTCCACTGTTTTTATTTATTAGAAGATAAGAAAAATTAAAATTAATTATTTAAAAAAAAATAATTTGGCGACAATGAAAAAATGATTAAATGGGGCGATTAATATTAAAATGTGATAAACTTACAAAGAACTTGATTTAGCGCGCGTGACGTAAAATTTCATTCATATTTTTTCGCTAATAATCGTTTGCTAATCTTTTTATTTTTATTTTTTTAAAACTATAAAATACAATGTTTCTTTTTTAGTCCTCTAAAAATCTATTTGAAATTAAGTAAAGAAATTTGAATAAAACATTTTATTGAATAAAAAACATTTTATTCAACAAATGTCGAGTTTTATAAAAGCATGCTTTTGATAGAATATCATTATACACCAGATTGTGCTTATTTAATGTGATTATTTTTTAGTTTTTTTTCTTCTCAATAACTGATACAATAATATACATACGTATGAATAGATTTGGAATAAAATATTTATCAGTTTCTTGTATATATTTTTTTGTAAATATTAATAAAAATACGTAGTAAACATATTTAAGCATATCTCACATCATCGCAAATTTCTCAACATCTTATATATCGTGTCAATCTTAAAAGTAATTTTTTAATCACCTGTCCGGAAGTGTTTCGCAGAACTATTTTACCAACTATTTAATTAAATTTCAGCATTTTTAAAAATTTTATTCTTTACCCTACTACATTTATTATTTCTTCATTAATATACTAATAAATTTTTTTAGTACTTTAATTTAGATTTTCTTTAAAGTAAAGTTCCTTTTTACTAGTTTACTAGTCAAGTTTTTTTTAAAAGAATTATTGTCTGCTAGCTAAGAATAAAGCCTTGTTAAGAAATTAAAAACACTCCGCTGTTTAAAATTATTTAATGCAAAACAGCTATTATTTACTAAGCGTACTATTTTTTTCGAAAAAAGAATATAAATCATTGATTGTCTTTTTTGTTTTGTTTCTTGTGACTTCAACATAAATTATCTAAAATAGTGTCCATGTTTTATAAGTCACTACAAAGAGTGTAAAGATACCGAACATAAAAAGCTGTCAAATACGTAGTCAAGTACGTAAATAATTTATTTTAAGCATATTATTTAATAATTTTAAGCAAATAAGGGTGTAAAAATAAACTCGATCAAAATACTCCAAAAGTATACCCTAAAATATTTGTAGAATAAACTTTGGAATCGATATATAAAAAATACCTTTTCAAACAACTTCGAGTAGGACGGAAACGCTAACTTGTTTAAACAGTTGTTCTTGTAACTATTTAATTTCGATTTCTGGTGCTAGGGAACATTCCATTTTCACATTCGACTTTTGAAATTTCAATTGTAAACGGAATTTTTTTATGTCCTTAAATTAAAATGTTAAGGCTTGCAGCAAATAAAATTGTACTGCATTGATTTTTTTACAAAGTAGCGAATTATTATTTTTTTAATCTAAGAACCTGTGCCTATAACTTAAGTAAAACTTATTTTAATATCGAGTGAAATAATTTAATATGTTGTGCAACTAAACAGATAATCCCAAGAAATTGAATCGTAAATATAAAAACTTCATTAATTTAAAAATTAATAGATGATGATAAAAATACACATGTTTTGAGCATAATAATAAAAGTCACAAGTTATTCAAGCTTGACAAGTTTTGAGAATGGGTGATCATATTTGAACGCTCGAAACATGTCGAATTTTACTTCCCTCTTCATATTTTTTGAAGCCAGTTGAGTTTTTATCATCAATTATACTGTTTTACATTTGGGTCTTGATCGTTATTTTGATAAGGATTTTACACTCGTTAAAGTAAAAATATGCATTTTCATATTTCAACAGGATTTATGTGGTCTTTAAAAACATAAGAGCATCAATATTGTAAAAGTTATATTTAACTTGGTTTAAAATTAAAATTTTGAGACCAGATATTTTGAGTTAATGAAATTAAATATTTTATCTTTTAAGTTTTCGTGCTCCCCTTTCAGTATCTTAAGGACCTTACAAGCTCTGTTTAAAAAGAGAGTATCATATCAGATATATATGTTACCGGCAAAGTATGAAACGCCGGCATTGTACAGAATGCCTGACGTTTTTATGCAAAGTGTGAAATGGTTTATATTTCACACATTGCCTAGGTATTCTATAGAATGTCAAATGTTATTTAGGCAAAGTATGAAAAAAACGTCCTGATGAGATTATTATGTAAATGATGTGCATGTTACTGTGAATGATCAAAATCGGTGGTTGTTGACTTTCACCGGTGAATGTTGAAAATCACATAGTCCCTTTGGTGAATGTCCGAAATACTTATTACATCCGATTTGATATTAATTTATTCATGGATATAATTACATTTATTCTATATTTTAATACTTACTGACGATAGATTAGAAGAAACATCAGTGTTTGGAGTATCGAGCAAATATATACCGGGCAATGGCACTTGACTTTAAAAAAACATCAGTGTAGGGTATACCGGGCAAATGTATACCGGGCAATGGCACTTGATCTTAAAAAAACATCAGTGTAGGTTATACCGGGCAAAGGTACTGAACCTTAAAAAAAACATCAGTGTAGGATATACCGGGCAAATGTATACCGGGCAGTGGCACTTAACTAGACCGAACATTTACCAAAGATCTAGTATGAAGTCTAGTTAAGTGCCATTGCCCGGTATACCCTACACTGATGTTTTTTTAAGGTTCAGTGCCACTGCCCGGTATACATTTGCCCGGTATACCCTACACTGTTGTTTTTTTAAAGTCAAATGCCATTGTCCGGTATATATTTGCCCGATACTCCAAACACTGATGTTTCTTCTAATCTATCGTCAGTAAGTATTAAAATATCGAACAAATGTAATTAAATTCACAAATAAATTAATATCAAATCGGATGTAATAAATATTTTGGACATTCACCAAAGCGACTATGTGATTGTCAATATTCACCGGTGTCAACAACCACCGATTTCGGTCATTCACAGTAACATGCACATCATTTACATAATAACCTCATCAGGACGTTTTTTTCATACTTTGCCTAAATAACATTTGGCATTCTATAGAATACCTAGGCAATGTGTGAAATATAAACCATTTCACACTTTGCCGGCTAATTTTAGGCATTCTATACAATGCCGGATTTCATACTTTGCCGGTAACATATATAAGAAAACAAAAATAATCATAGTATGAGTATTTGGTGGTAAATGTAGCTTATCGTAATTGAAGAATATGCTGTGCGATATTTTATGGTGAATATGCAAACGTAAGTTTCTAAATGTATCGAAGCATAAGGAGGCTATTTGCTAATCATCTTTATCCAAAGAAAACCTTGTAATCTAAATATCTAGCAGAATGAAGCGATTTTTGAATAATGAATCATACTATATGCAACATATTATTTTAATATCTTATTCTTAAACATAGCATATTTCAATGCTTTTAAAATACCACTAAACATTCAGCAATTCCTTGAGTTATAGGAAAAAGAAATATCGTAAATTATAGAAAAACTTGTGAATGTGCATTAGAATACTATACAACATACATTTTATTTTTCAAGCACTTTTTTTTCCTTCAAACTTTCTTGCCTAGAAGACTTGATTAAAGTTGTAAAAGTGATTATCCCTAAAATTTTGTATATAGCCATAATACCTGTAAGTTATGTTAATTTTATTTTAGTATGAAATCCTCGAATAAATATAGCAAAAACAACATAATCTAAATAATATCAGATAAAAAGTTCATGTATTTAAATTAGAAAATCATAAATAATTTATAATCGATTCAAATTTTCTTTTCAAGGGAGATTAAAATATAAAAAAACTTAGCTTTTTGGACAGAAATCAGCTTAAAAATTGTCTATTGCCTAGAAACTTCGAGATATTTTCTATTAACTATTAATTAAACCTCTCTGAGTAATCACAGAACATTATTTAAATTTTTTTTCCAGTCAGAGCTTGGTTGCTTAGCAATCTAGTAAAATTAAGCATTCTTCTTTTGAATTAGTCAATGGGTTATCTTTAAATATTCATTTACGCAGGCGACTTTTTTTGGCGATTTTCTGAACTATCGCCAAATATATAAACCTTTGTTGCGACCCTATTTACCACCCATTTTTTTCAAAATTTTGTCTACCCCCCCTAATTCAAGTATCTGGATTCCAAATATGTAAAAAAAAATATATGTTTATTCAGAGAAAGTACGTTTTTGTGTCTGTTTTCGTAACTTAATTAATAGTTAGTACTAACTAATTAGCATATTTGAGGTCCCCCCCAGGAACCATTAAGATTGACACTTAGTTCGTCAAAATCCGATCATTAGAACGAAAATTATTCAGGGTGATATCTTTTTTTTTTTTCTTTTTTTTTTTTGCTTACTGTACTAACAATCAGCATCGAAATTTCTCAAGTCTAAAATAATTTATAAGTTAATATGTGAGTGTAGTAAACAAGGAAAAAAATGCTTAGGAACTAATTCTTAAATAAAGACCATTAATTTTATTTAAAAGAAAAAAAGACTCAGTAAATTGTTGTATCCTTTAAAAAGAAAAGAAATTATATAAAAAGAAACAAGGTTACAAAGATATTCACGCATCCTTGCTCAAAACAACAAGAGATCTAATAAAACACTGAATTTTTATTCTTTTGGCGGTAAAATCTTCTCCCCAAGTAAAATCTTCTCCCCAAGTAAATATTTTCTTTTCTTTATTCAGTAGCTTTATATTCGGTGCTCAGTCGTCATAGGTGAGTAAAGGAAAAGCTAATTAAGAACATTTATTTTACACGCAATTTTATAAAAATTGAAAGTTTTCACGAAAAAAAAAACTGAAAAGTCATTTTTGCAATTAAAAAGCTAAGTAAGTTGTTGAAAAATATAAGATTTTCAAATAAAAATTTGATAAAAGAGTGGATAAAGAATGCGTTAAGGAAAAAAATATGAATGAAGAAATTAACTATCTTGAGAGACAATTTCTTTTCATCAAAATTTATGTGTACAGTGTAATTACAGTACCAGCGACACGATAAAACTAAAGAATTATCATTTATTGCTATCTGCTTAGTAATAGAATATTTAATTCTCAAAAAAATTAGTTAAATAAAGGGATTTGTTTCAGATTTGTTTATTGTAACCCATTATTTCTGGGCTAAAACAAAAAGATCTGCAGTCTCTGGCCAAATTATTAGACGCACTATAAGAAGATATGTAAAATCTTAATTATCAGGTGATGCTATACAGCTTTATTGCTTTATGCGTGACGGAAACCGGTTTGCACTTGTTTACGTTGGTGTATTAATTGGTTAACATTGTAATGCAAGACTTTAAAAATAAATACAAATAGGAAGTATATAAAAATATCCTGAATAAAAACCCATTATATATGTTTAAATATAAAAGTATTGCATATATAATCACGAAAAACATTTAAATATTAAAACATTACAGTGCGTCGAATAAATTGGTCTAATTATTATAATATACTAATATAATATATCGTCGAATTTATATTATATATCATCTAATTTAACCAATTGATACACTAACGTAAACAAGTGCAAACCGGTTTCAGTCTTGTATAAGCATTAAATCTGTACAGTATATCCTGAATTCAAGATTTCACACAGAATCTTATAGTGCGTCTAATAATTTGGCCAGGGACTGTACATGTAATATTAATGATTATTCTACATATTTATTAATACCAAGTGAATACTTCACTCAGAATTATATATTAGTACAATTTACTAATACGATCCTAATTTACAACGAAATCAGAAATATCTTCCTCTATATTTCTCCGAATTTTATTGGGTAACTATGTTGTGTTGTATATGTTTCAAAAGAAACTCTCGAGTACAGTAAACAACAAAAATTAATTTATCATTAAAAATTGAAATCATTTCCAGCTTCGTAATGAAAAAGTTAATTAAATTAATAAGATTTTTAAATAAACATTTGATAAAAAAGTGGAAAGCGTAATGGAAAAATAATACGAATGATGGAATTTTGTAAGAGTGAAGAACAATTTATCTGTACGGTGTAACTACAGTACACGATAAAACTAAGAAATTACCATTTATTGCTATCTGCTTAATAAAAATAATGTTTAATTCTTCATTAGTTTAGAAAATGATTTTTCTGAATTTCTTTATTTTATATTTTAACCCATTATTGCTCGGCTACAACAAACAGATCTTCAGAAAATGTTAATAGTGATGCTATATATTTGTTAGTCTTTCAGAATTATATCTGTATAATTAAAAAATACAATTCTAATTTACAACGAAAACAGAATTACAGAACCTTTATTGAAATTATTACATACCTTCTGCTATATTGCTCTCTTTTTTTATTGAATAACGATCTAGTATTATATATGTTTCAAAAGAAACTCTCGAGTATAGTTAACAACAATTATTAATTCATTATTTAAAATTAAAAGTTTTTGCCAGTTTTTTTTTTCTTTGTGAAAAAGGAAAAGATTTTTAAACAAAAATTTGATAAAAGAGTATATAAAGAATGCGAGAAGGAAAAAAATATGAATGGAGGAATAAATTATCTTGTGAGACAATTTTTATAATCAAAATTTATCAGTACGTTGTAACTACAGTACGAGCTACATAATAAAACTAAGAAATTGCCATTAATTGCTATGTGCTTAATAAAAGAATATTTAATTATTCATTAGTTAAAAAAAGTATTTTTATAAATTTGTTTATTTTAGCCCAGTATTGTCCGGCTGCAAAAAAAAAAGGTCAACATGAAATACTAATAGTGATACTACATATTTGGTAATATCAAGTGAATATTTCCAACAGAATTGTATTAGTATAATTTACTAATACAATAGTAATTTACAACGAGGATAAAATTACAGAAAATCCATTGAAATTCTTAAATAATTTCAACTACATTACCCACAATTTTTTTGAGTAACGATTTTTATTCTATATATACTTTCAAATATAATAAATAACAATTATTATTATATTTTTGAAAATTTAATATCGATAATTAGAAGCACATTCTCCATTCGCCGTCTTTAGCAGCGGAGGTCTTCCAATGACAATATAAAAAAGAAATTTGAGATGATATTTCATGATTTATTATTTCATATGCAATTATTTCATTTCTTTTATAAATTTTAAATACTTCAAAAGAGAAAGAAAATAATTAATTCACCCGTGGAAAATTATATTACTTCATATTCATTGAAAAAAAAAATGTTCCAAAAAGTATTCCAAGCACAAAATTGGATCCCCCCCCCCCTTTTTTTTTTCCTCCTTCAAACAAACGTTATGGAAAAAAAACAGTTCAGGCTTTAATAAAAAAAAAAAAAGGTCAAATAGAAAAAAAAGTTATCTATCGTCTTGTTTTAAACAAAACCGTAATTAAAGCGCGTACCTATTCAATTTTTCTGTTGAGTAGATATCACAATTTATAACCTTTTCAACCATAAAAGCGGAAAAACAGAATTACAAAATACTCATATATATTTACGAAAGGTATAACCATGTCATTTGCAGAATCTAAGAATAAAAAAAGAAATAAATCGATGCCATTTCTGGAAGCACAATGTTATCGATAATTTCACACCAAAAATAAAAGGAAATGAAAAAAGCAATTTTCTTTGCTTGCCCATGCTTGAAGAAGAAGGGGAAAATCATACATAATAGCGTTTTCGCATTTGGTGACGCGCCACCGGTTTCATTTTTTTTTCTCTTCACTCTTACCGCGAAAACTAAATATTTTTCAAAATTCCTTAGCTTAGCAAAAATATCGTCAATAAAAAAGATTTCTCGACCCTCCCCCAACATTTTCCCCGCTTTTTCCCGATGGCTTCTTCCTTTTTAGTAGTGCTGTTTCCCTCGGAACAATGGCGCTGCGCAATTCGCGGGGACGAGTTGAGAGGAAGAGCAGGATTACTATTGACTGAGTGTCGTCTGCGTTTTTGAGAGGTCTGGAACGGCAGAACACATCAGATGTGGTTGCGAATGCATTTCTATCGCATTTTCGGCCTACCAGATCAATGCCTTAAAATTACTTTATTTTTTCCCCCTTCAATAATTCAAGAAGATAAGACAGCTTATCTAAAGAAACCAGAAAGGGGTTATCTCCCTTGTAAATCTTCATACCTTTTTCATTAAGTGAGAAAAAAGATATTGAAAAATGAAAATGGTGAATATAAGTAAATGATAAATAAAATGAAGAATGATAATAAAATGATGAAAGTCAACAAAACGAACAGGGCTTACGTATGGCACACGTTCAGAGTCGTATGGTTTTTTCCACTCAAATATGCTTTCATGGTTTTTGCTTATGCTCATGTAAGCTAATTATAAGATTTCCGGTTTAGCTCATATGTTCTTATACGATTTCTCGTTAAACTCACGCATGCTTTTTTGAGCATATTTTTTATTTGAATAATATATGCGTGTTCTTATTCGAGCAATTAAAAAATAAGTATAAATTTTAACGGAACAATGAAACATAGTTTAAGCATCAAAAAAATCACGAAATTAAACACAGTATGAGTTATTTTTATAACTTTGCAACTAATACCTATTTAACCATTAATAGGTTTTTAATAATAATTCTTTCCAAATTTTATTACGGGTGTTAGGGGTTGACTATGTAACCTTTTTATACTTATTTTAAATTTAAAATAATTTTGTGCTAAAATATAAAGGATTTTGTACAGTTAATTATTTATTAAAATCACCGAACAGTGCCTGAAATTTTCGAGCTTTGAAACAGCCGTTACATGAGAGTTAAACCAATAAGAGAAAGCAGCCCGATTAGACTCAGCTTTTAGAAAAGGGAACTGAACCGAGCGATGACCAGAGTCACCACGGTGACTACGTTAGTAAGAATGCTCTTACAATGAAAAAAATTATTTACAACAAATCTGAAATTGAAGGATGAAAAAAGTTCTTTGAAAATTGAACTATGCCAATAATTTTTTTAAAAGGAAAGAAAAAAAATCTTTTTAAGACCTAATAACTCGTAGAATATTTCTTAATGATAAGTTATTTTTAATAAAAACTTCACATTTAATATCATAGCCAATACATATGAACTAACATAATAACATAAAGACATATTTACCATACACTATATGCATATTATGCAGCATCATAATTTGCAAAGACTTACCTAAAAAAAAGAAAATTTTCATAATTTAAAATTTATAATCAATAAAATCAATAATAGTCATTCGACAAATTAAAATATTAATGATACAAATACAATTTAAAATGAAAAAAAAAGAAGTAATTTTGAGATTTAATTTAGATATTTTAATAGTTAGTATAAGGAACTATTTATAGCCCAAATAACTGCATTAGAAATTTGATAATTCATACTTGATACAATGAAAACTTTGCACAACAATTTTGATGCGTTACACTAGAATCGATTATTGAAATCGCTAAATTGATACCATGATTCAAATCATCATCTTCAAAATGAATCAGGATCCGAATCTAATTGAATTATTTGATCCAAATCAAGATCATGCCAATGATATGAATTATAATATTTTGCAACAATTTCATATTAACATAAAAACAATTTTCAAAGGTATTAATAATAAAATCAAATTTCAAATCTGTAATCCATTCTCTCTCCAAGTTACAGGTTTTTTTAAATGACATTTTTTGTCTAAATATAAAAATTTAGAAACGTTTCATACAAGAGAGGATGACATAAATGTTGTGACAATCTTCGAGAGGGTTTAATATTGCATAGAAACCAGAAAATGTCGTGATACCCTTCTTAGCACCCACAAATGTTTCTTGCAACGCAATCCCTTGTATATATAACGTTTTTAAAATTGTACATTTCAAGAAAAAATAGACCCAAACTTATTTTATATTTGAAATCCCTACAATCGAATTATAAAGATCAATTATTTGTATAAATTCAAAAGTGTAATAATTATTTTCGACAATGGGAAACATAAATTATAAAATCAAGCGTGCCGACTTTTCCCATTTAAACGAGAAACATTTTTTTTTTATGCTGTGGTATATTAAACGATTTAAAATTTTACTTTTCATTTAATAAATTTGAATAATTTCGAACACATTATACTGATTTTCAATGAACATTATATGTAATCAATTTCTGAAAATATTCGAATCGGGTAGAGAAGTTTTTAAGTTTTGGCTAAATCTTAACAAATTAAGATTTGCGGTGTTAAGCTAACTCAATTATTAAGCAAGAAAGAAAGTTAACATTTAAATTTAACGTCACAGTTTATTATAAAAAAATAATAAATAAAGTAAAGATTAAGCTAGTTAAAAAAAGTTACATGATTCTAGATAAAAAAATAAATTATTAAAGATAGTCGAGTAGAGTAAGTCCGACATTGACGAATCAGCGAAAAGCAGCAAGGTGCTGCGGAATATTGAAGAGTACGTCCACACTGGACGGGAGAATAAATACGACTGGTTGACTAGCCAGCGGTTGCAAGTTAAGAGAAGAGTTCAGTCTCGTGCTGCCAGTTTCAGAATAACAAAAAGTTTGTAAGATTCTTCTATCGCCAGCTGGCGAAAGGAATGATACACAAGGGGAAGTTTCTTGTATCGCCATCTGGTGAGAAGCACGGTACACCACAATACTCCCCCCCCCCCCCCCAAGTGCCTTGGCACTGAGGTCACAGATATTTGGAGTTGTAACGGACCCTCCTCCCAGATCGAGTCACGTTTGTCTTTGGCAAAATAGTGTTCGTTTCAGCATTTACCATGCTGGAAGTTGGCTCTAGAGAAGGAGGTCTGGAGATAAGAACGGGTGCCGGGGAAACACTTTCTGCTGAGCTATTTTTGTCGAAGTTCACAGAAAAACTGGGTTTTAAACGGTTAAGACTAATAGTTGTCGGTTTGTTGTTGATGGAGATGGTTAAGAATTTTTCAGTTCTTTCTATGACTTGAAAGGGCCCGTCATAGGGGGTTTGGAGTGGTTTCTTAACACCATCATGACGGACAAAAACATGGGTGCAGCTCACAAGGGAAGGGTGGACAAGCGAACCCGGCTTGCTGTGTGATGATGCTGGGGTTGGAGCTAGGGACTGCATCATGTTCTTTAGTTGGTTAACAAACTCGGACGGGTGAGGTTCGTCGCTATTTGATGTAGGAGCTAGGAATTCACCTGGGAGACGAAGTGTCATACCGTGGACAAGTTCGGCAGAAGTGCATTTTAAGTCCTCTTTTAATGCAGAGCGTAGGCCCAGGAGAACTATAGGTAGGGATTCAGTCCATTTAAGTTTGTTGTGGCACTTGAGAGATGTCTTGAGCGAGTGATGATAACGCTACTCCATGCCATTGCTGACAGGGTGGTAGGGGTAGTTCTAATATGTTTGACCCCAAGCAATCTTGTTAAAGATGTAAAAAGGGAAGACTGGAATTGTCTCCCTTGGTCCGTTGTGATGATGGATGGAACACAAAATCTGAACACTCACTGAGACACAAATGCGCGTGCCACAGTCTCAGCTGTTATGTCACCCACTGGAATGGCTTCTGCCCACCTTGAAAAACGGTCGATGCTGGTAAGAATATATGAAAATCCTTCAGAAAGTGACAGGGGTCCAACGAGTTCTACGTGGACGTGGTCGAATCGACGAAATGGCTGAACAAAAGGTTGTATCGGATTACGGGTGTGTTTAAATACTTTAGATTTCAGGCAGTCCACACAAGCCAGAGTCCAAGTGACAACATCTTTTGCAAATGATGGTCACATGTAGCAATCTAGAATCAGCTTCTTGGTAGCTCGGATGCCAGGGTGAGACAGGGTATGCAGCTGGTCGAAGACTAATTTTCTGAAGGTAACAGGAACGAAGGGACGCAGCTTGTCTTTTTCAATGTTGCACCAAAGTTTCAATTGGCTTGGTATGGTGACGACTTTCAGTTGAAGCGAGTTTTCGCTGTTTTTCAACAAGTTTTGCAGCTCGATGTCAGTTACCCGCGCTTTAGCTAGATCCTCAAATATCAGGACTTTTAATTCATTGATTCGCAATAAAGCATCAGCAACGACATTTTCAGAACCGGATATATGCCGAATGTCTGTATAAAATTGAGAAATGAAATCGAGGTGTCTGAGCTGTCGTGGGGAGCAAGAGTCAGAATTTTTCGTAAATGCAAAAGTAAGGGACGATTATCGGTAAATATAATAAAATTCTGTCCTTCAAGCTGGTGCCGAAAATGTTTAATTGAAGTGTAGATAGCTAGAAGTTCCCTGTCGTAAGTACTATATTTGATTTCTGTTGCACTCAGTTTACGGGAGAAAAATGCTAACGGTTTGAACCCGTCGGGGGTTGAACAATTTAAAACTGCTCCAATTGCAGCGGAAGAAGCATCAACCATGAGACTAATTTGTTGGTCAGGAACGGGATACGCAAGAGTTGTAGCGTCAGCTAACGCGGATTTACATTTCGAAAATGCGAGTTCAGCTTCCTGATTCCAAGGTACAGGACGTTTATCGTTTTTCTTACAGTTTGAAAGCATTTTATTAAGAGGATCTTGAAGTTCGGCTACATTCGCTAAAAAACGTCTGTAAAAGTTGAGCATTGCCAAGAAACGCCGAAATTCCATAATGGTATCAGGTTTCGGAAAATTACATATTGATTCAACCTTATCGGGAAGTGGTTTAACGCCTTCAGCAGTAATAAGACAACCCAAAAGCTTAACTGATGTTTTTCCTAACACGCATTTATCGGGATTGAGTGTAAGGCCGTATTCTTTTAAACGGGAGAAAACTTGGTGTAAATGTTCAATGTGTTCGGTTTCGGAAGATGAAGCTAGGAGTATATCGTCAAAATACGAAAAACAAAAAGGGAGATTTGATAACACTTGATGGATGTGTCTCTGAAATGTTTGTCCGGCATTACGGAGTCCAAACGGCATAGCTGTGTACTCGAAGAGACCAAATGGTGTAGTAATCGCGGTTTTAGGGATGTCTGCTGGGTTGATTTTTATTTGATGGTAAGCCCTAGCGAGATCAACAGTGGAAAATATTGTTTTACCGTGAAGATTTTGCGTACAGTCTTGAATATGAGGGACCGGATAGCGATCAGGGACGGTTACTAAATTAAAGTTCCGATAATAGCCGCAAGGTCGGAAATCTCCGTTTGATTTTTTTACTACATGGAGAGGACTAGCCCAGGGGCTTTTTGTTGGGCGGAGAACGCCAAGTGACATAAGATATTCGAATTCTTTACGAACTGCTTCTAAAATTTTTGGCGCGAGACGGCGGGGTTTTGAAAATACAGGGGGGCCTTTAGTTTCAATATGATGCAAAACTTGGTTTGAGAGATTAGTTGGGATTGGTTGTGAAGGATTAAGTAATTCTGGATATTGTTTTAAAATATGATACTGAGTTTTACCAATTAAAATGGATATATTGGATTCTAAGAAATTGATTTTGGGGGGTTGGCCGATTGAACCTATCATAGTTTTCGCATCGATAATTCTGTGATTTTTACAGTCGACATATAAATCAAAATGCTCTAAAAAATCTTTGCCGATAATTGGTTGCCGTACGTCAGCAATCACAAAGGACCATATGAATTGCCGTCGCAGATTAAAATCTAACGCTATTCGTTTAATGCCGTAAGTTGGAATAATAGTGCCATTAGGGACAAATAAAGTGATATCATTTTGTAATTTCGCGTTAGCAGCATAAGTTTATCGCAAAACGGAAATATCTGCACCTGTGTCGATTAAGAAAGTTATATTCGAAGAAGAATCGGCCAACATAACGTGTTGCAAAAAGCGGTCACCGTTTTGGCCGGTGGACGATCGCCGAACTAGTTTTCCGATGTGTGAGGGAAAGAAAAAGGTGGGGGGCATTTTTTTGCTTTAATACCGAAATTAGTGTGATAAAAACACTGTCCATTTATTGGTTCTTTAAATTGTTTGAATCTTTGAGAATTGCTCCGCCTTCTAAAGTGTTTGTTACGCTGGTTTTGGGGATCATTCTGCCGATGAACTAACTCTGTTAATTCACTAAGCTGCCTAGATAGATGCGCTATTTGTGCCTCCATATCGCATGTAGTTTGGGGCTTAACGACGCTTGCTGCGTTAATGGAATGCGGGTTGCACGTTTCGTGAATTTTGTCGGCAACAGTAGCCAACTGGCTAAGTTCTTGGTTCAGAGCCGCGAGAATTGATTGAGTGTTGTGGGGAAGCCTGCCTAACCAGAGTGATTTAAGTAATGGCTCACCAACAGATGATCCAGCTAATGACCGCATGCGTGCGAGTAACTGCGAAGGACGTTGGTCTCCGAGTTCGAGCCCTTGCTATAGTGTGCGGATGCGAGATGATTCGCTTTCAGAGTGAGAATCAATTAAGCGTTTTTTTAAAACCTCGTAAGGGGAATCCTGGGGTGGACTAGGTAGAATATCGCTAACGGAAGTTAAAACATCGGCGTCTAGTGCCGCTACCGCGTGATTAAATTTAGTTTCTGCAGCGGTTATTTTTGCAAGATTTAACTGCGCTTCTAATCTGATAACCCTATTGGAAAAAAATCGGGAAAACAGTAAAAATGATACCAGAACCAGTATGACCATACTGGAAATTTAAAACCTGGTATAATACCATACTGGAAATTTTAAAACCAGTATGGCACCATAGTGGAAATTTTAAAACCAGTATAGCACCATACTGGAAATTTTAAAACCAGTATAACACCATACGGGAAATTTTAAAACCAGTATAGTCCCATACAGGAAAGTGAAAAACCAGTATGGCACTATATCAGAAATTTAAAACCAGTATGGATCATACTAGAAATTTTGATACCAGATATAAAATCGTACTGGAAATTTTGATACCAGTTTTCAAACATACTGGGAGTTTTAAAGTAGTTTTAAAATACAGCTTCATTCTTAGTAAGTACATATTTTTCTGGAAATCTAACTGTTTTGACATTTTCAAACTTCGTTTATTATATTTATTTTTTTATTATTTACTTATTTCAAATAATTAATTTCTTAGATTTTTATAAGAATTCTTAACGTATATACCAAGGGCGGTGAAAGCGTACATTTTCTATGTACATTAATTAAAAAAATACATATTTAAAAATATTAAAATCATTTTATAATTTTGAAGAAAAGGAAGTTTTTGAGTAAGATTTTTACACATTTTAATTACTTTAAAATCTGCTTAAAGTCATTTAAATGTAAGTAATTTTCTAATAAAAGTAATTTAATATAATAGATTGTGTTTTTATTCCTTTATTATTTATTTGCTTATTTATTTTTTGATTTACAAAATTTATTTTAATCGAAGTCATGATGACAAAGATATATTATTAATTGTATCACTTTAAATTTTATTATAAATTGTTTTTATTTATTTATTTATTTATTATATTTGAATTTATTCTTAACTAGAACAATGTTACTCCCAACCGAAACTAATCTATCAATTCGCGAAATAAATTAATTAGTTTAGGTTTCAAACAACTTCGTAGCAAAAGAAATATCTTTACATAAATTAAAAATTTATATAAAATCGAAAATTTTTACCTTCAAACATAAACCCTCTGTTTCATAAATTTATAAATTTCAGTCCGTTTTTGAAATTTGTAATTAATAAATTTAAATCATAAAACAAAATAAACTTTTTTTTGAATGAAATAAATAAATTTGTCTTGTGACTATATAGTTAATTCAATTCAATTGAATCTATAAAAGCGAAAAGGAGCAATTAATTCAGAAACGAATGGGAACCACGCAAAAGACGAGAATCGACTTTTAGTCGTTCGTTAAATCGATATCAAGCTGCCGCGAATTGATAAATTAGTTCGTTAAATCTATATCACGCTAGCTGAGCTATATAGCTCAGTTTTTCTAGTTCTTTCTGTTGCTCTGTCTAAACTTCACAGCCAATCACACTTGTTTACATTCGGAAATCATCATGGAAGCATCGAGCATCGTGGAAAGAATGGCGGTATATTTTAGTAAGTGCATTTTTCTCTTTATTTCTTGCTTTTATTTGCATCCTTGTTAGTTACAGAAATGTTAAAACGTATGCTTGAGTATGAGTAGTATTTATATTTTAAGTTATCAAGACATATATTACATTCTTGAATTATTACTGCTTTGCTTGTGCATGCATAGGTTAGGGTAACGATATATAGACTTCATTGCATGAGAAGAAAGTATTTTTAATGTTTTTTTCCTGGGTTTCTTAATGAAACTTAAATTGAAACGCATTGTCCACATGTTTTTTACATAAATTCTCATTAATATCACCGTTATTAACAAATTAATTATTTGTTTAGTTGTATATAATATTTGTAAACTTCGCATTATATATTAAGTGTTAATCTCAAATTCTTTTGCTATTTTTAATGTTTCATTTTATTTTAAAAATTTTAAAGCATTTAATTTTAATTATATTTTATTAACTGTTGGTACCCTAAAGTTTCAGTAAAACTGAAATAACATTTTAAAAACAAAGCAGTTGATACTTAAAAGTTTGATACTTACTACCTAGTTAATAGCGTACATATATTTTGTAATTGTATAATTTCTAAATAAATATTTATTTTTTTTTCTTCAGAAATGATGGGAAAGCAGCATATTGTTTTATTTTTTTTCAATAGAGGTATGTTTTTCTAGTTCTTGGCATATTCAACATGCAAACTTTTATAGAATTTGTTTTTAAATTCGATAGTTATTTTATCCTTTATAAATCTGCATTTAGGGATATTTCAGTGTCAGGATACATTGCACCAGCTACAACTGTCAAGATGCCTAAAAGATTTTAAGCTTACAAATTTTATTTATTATTTAAAAAAGAAAGACTGGTGGAGATTTGTGCCTGGGATGGCTGCAAGTTATACTCTTTAAATTGGTCCTGTTCTTTAATGTTTTTGTTTTAATTTCTCCTGGAGGGGGGCCGACCCGGAAGTGGCGGTGATGCTTTTAAGATGTTTGCAAAATTCCCAGAATTCTGAAAGTTTTAGTTATCAATATCAATAAAACATTTTGCAAAAAACACAGTAGTTGGCAGTCCTGAATTCATTATATTCTTATTTTTGTACATAAAAGTGATACGGTGTAAAGATATTCAGTTTGTTATTAAATTGAATTAGTGAAACCTTTTTTTAAGTTTTCATATTGTAGTTACAAATTAATTATAAAATAGAACTGAATGCTTCTTAGATTTTAATGGATGTAAAGAGTATATGCAAATTTAAATGTTTCAATATTTTTACTTCTGAGTTCAGCTACTGAATAGTTCAGTTTTTAACTTTACGTTCAAATTTTATTTGTTTAAAGCCTTTAATATGCTTTGTCATGATAATGAATTTAAATGTTAACCGTTTGAAGAAATTACGAGCTGAACTGTTTAAAACCTATTGTACTGAAACTAAAATGGTCAAAAGTTACTTCAGATCATTCATACTTAAATTTTTGCATAGAGTGACTCTAAAAAGTAGGTTGGTAATGTGCTTTCGTGATGTGGGCATTTGTGAATTCTTTTGTGTTGTCAACAAGAAGTAGGTAGTATGAGCGATACCTATGTTAGACATTAACTTCCCTTTATTAGAAATCTCTTTCAAAATACAAAAATAATAAAATTTTGGTGGACCATTATTTTTTCTTACTATTGTCGTGTTGATCTAAGTTTCAATTAGCCAGTTGAAATATTGATTATATTTATAACTGATTGGTATACTAGTTGAAAAATAAGTATTATTTGCAATTGTATTTCTCATACTTAATAGTTATTCTGAAAAATTGTTTTACTGTATAAATTAGACTATATAATTTGGATAATTGTTTATTCTTAATTATAAATAATTTATTTTAATCTTTTATTTATTTACAGTCTGTGTATTTCAATAGCTAATCTGTAAATTAACATCATGCATTGTTTGAAATTTTAGATCATATTTAACTGTAATACCATTTTTTTTTTTAATTTTCTGCAACCTTATATACTATCAAAATAATTCTCATCCTGTAAATTAATATTTTTTTATTATAATGTATTTCAATTTTTATTATACTTATTTTGAACCAAAGTAAGGTTTAATTTAATCTTATTAAAATAGTATCAAATTTCTATGGTATTATGTTTTAAGATCTTAATAATAAAATTAAATATTGAGTCTAATTTTTTGTATGTGTTGTGTATGTTACTGTAGGCAATGAAATTTTTTTAAATGTATGATTGAACAGTTCCCTGAATATTCGTAATCTTATTAATATGCATACATATTTTATTTTAATTTTGTAAGAATCGCATATATGAAATCTGTTTTTTGGGCATTCTGAGTCTTTGTCTAAGTTATTTACATCTGTAACAGCTAGTTTCTGAGTTTTTAAAATGCATAAAAGTTAATTAAAAATTGGAGTAAATGTAGTACCCTATTGATATAAGTAGTATTATTATTAAAAAGAAATAATAAGCATAATGCTTTATCAATTTTATTCAAGTCATATGAGCTGAAAAATCTATGCATCCTATTTGTGTCATGGTAAAATTTATAATAACCTAAAAATTTAACTTAATTAAGCTTTTAGTTAATATAACCTTGTTTAACTGACAATTATAGCATTTTTCATTGTCTATTTATTTATTAATATGATGTGAAAAAAGTTGAAAGCTTGTAAAAATTCTTTACTATTTTTATTCATTTAATAACTTTTGTTGTCAATTTAATAGTTAGGAAAAAGTATACAAATATCAAAAATGTTTAATGGAATTAACACTGCAATCTGCAATATTAACTTAATCAACATTGTAGTCTAAAATTTAGCATAAACAGATAAAGCATAATATTAAAAGATAAGGCATACAATGTTAAAAAGGAGATTTTTTGAAATTATTGTTTAGTCTACACTTAATGTTAATTCAAATTTTTTGTTAATATTAGGAGCTCTAAATGGAGACATTGTTGCTGGCTGTTATTTGGTGAAGTTAGAAAGATAGACTAAGAGTTCGACTTTAAAGAAAAGTCTGAGGGATCCTGCTCAACCAGACAACCTCCAACTAGATGGTTAGGTGACATCGAAGAGACTTGAAAATTGACTGTTAGAAAGTGCATGGTTGACGCAGCTAAGGCCTGCAAGCGACGGTTGCGTTTGTTTGCACACAAGTGTACTAAAAGTGCTTTTCAGTCACTTCATGTTAAAGTTACTACTAAATTATGATAAAATTGATTTCATTTGATTATAAAAAGATATATATATATATTATAAAAAGATATATATATATTATATATAGATATATATAACTTTTTTATACCGGTCATTTTTTCCAATAGGGAAACCAAAGCGTAGGATTGGGTTTCCAAAATGGAGGTGGTTTAACACTAATATGCGAAATTTGCGCTTCGGCGGTGGATGTAGGAGGAGTCGTAGCCATAATGAGGCAAATATGATATAATCAAGAATAAAACAGTAAAGAAAGAAAAATTATTTTCGACGATTTGTTTACGCGCACGCGCTTACGTTAAAACATTTCCAAAAAAAATTATATATATATATACAATAACGTAATTAATTACATTAAGGAAATAATAAAGATTCGCGTAATTTGAGTGCAAAAGAAAAACAAATATAGAACAAATGGGAAACAGAAAATAAACTACATACCCAATCAGCTCAGCACCTGTTGCACGTGGTATATCCATTGATAATGCGCGATTTTTGTTTTTAAAAAAATGTTATTTCGTTAAAAGAAATAGATGATTTTATTAATCGTAAGTAGAAATTTTGAATAGTAATCATTTTAAAATAATAATTTTAAAAGAATCTCCGATGAAGAAAGATATTGAAGGTTGCTTTTAAATTTCATTTAGTTGGTCACCAATCTTTGGTGTTAAGCTAACTCAATTATTAAGCAAGAAGGAAAGTTAACATTTAAATTTAACGTCACAGTTTATTATTTATTCAAATCACCTGGTTGAACTGATTCCATTTATTCGCATTCCCTTATTTATCGCATCCATTTATTCAATTGTAAAGAAAACTATGAAATTAATAGGGTGTTGTGGAATTACAAAATGCTATTTTAAAATATATTTTAAATCTAAACGACAATTTACAAACAAACAAAGGTTTGGATACTACAGTCCCTGGACAAATTATTAGACGCACTAAAAGATATGTAAAATCTTAATTATCAGGTCATACTATAGAGCATTATTGTTTTTACGCTTCATAAACCGGTTAATACTTGTTTATGTTCGGGTATCAATTGGCTAACATTTTAATGCAATACGTTAAAAATAAATACCAACGTAAAGTATATAAAAAATCTCCCGAACAAAAACCCTTTACATGTATGTTTAAAAATAAAAGTATCGCATATAAACTCGTACAAAACATGCAATTATTAAAAAACTACAGTGCTTTTAATAATTTGGTCTAATTATTATTACATACTAATGTAATACATGATATAATAAATATTCTATATGCCGACCGGCTTGTGTAGGGGGCAGGGAACTGTCCATGCATCAGAAAGGTTCAGGGTTCGAATCCCGGGCAAGGCATGGATGTTTTTTTTCTCTCTATCTGTGTTCTATGTCCTTTCTCCTTTGTGTGTGAATGTGACCCGCCCTATAAACGGGTTGTGGTAGTGTGACGTGGACGACGCTGCTCCATCGCCATGGCTTCGCCACAGGTGCCCCCTGGGTAACGAAAAGAGAGTTAGCAATTCCGGCACTTTCTGTGGCCAATGGACAATAGTTCCAAGTGCTCGCCATTAAAAAAAATAATAAATAAATATTCTATATTTATGTAATATATCGTCCAATTTATCCTATCGTAAAATTTATATTTTATTTGCCTAATTTAACCAATTGATACACTAACGTAAGCAAGTGCAAACCGGTTTCAGTCACATAAAAACAATAAAGCTGTATAGTATCACCTTTTACATAGAATCTTATACTGCGTCTAATAATTTGGCCAAGAACTGTAAGTCTTTATGAAAATGAATTTTAGAAAGAAGTATTTGATGTCAGAAATAGTTGTACTTACATATGTATTATGCATGCCAGTCTTTAATATGTTAAAAGCATTCGTAGAAAGTTGAATTCTACCTGATCGAAAATCTTATTACCATATGTAACATGAAAACTTCCCCCAAATCCTCTTATATTTTCATTAACTTACCCTCCCCCCCATATATTTCATTCGGAAGGGAAGTAATCCCTTAAGGCAACGAAGAGGGGGAGAGAAAATAAAAACATTTATATATACTGCAAGCGAGATGTTTATTTTGAGGTTACTTACAACAATTATATTTTGTAACTTTGTTTAACTTCGGAGCACAAACATTACGACAATTTATTTTATTATTAGAAAATAATACTATTGGTTTCTTTTTTCTTTCTTAATTTCAAGTAATGCTAAAACTTAAAGAGCTTTTTTTAACCACTTCCCTGATTATTCCGAGTTAACTCGGGTATGTATTTATTGCAAATATTTATTATCCCGTGTAAACTCGGGCATAGTGGAATTCGTCGATACGTTTTGCTTTATCACGTTTTTATTCGACCAGAAGCAACACAAAAAATAATGATAATCTGCTGGTATTGGAAATTTGCAAATTTTTGTTTGGGAGTTTTGCAATTAGTGGGACTGCAGACGTGTTTTGTACAACTGTATATACGATGGTTGCTGAATTTACATAGAAAAAAGAGTAAAAAGATGGCGCTCGCGCGCGAAAGTAATGGTGGACAGTTTTTCAGATTATGAAGATGTGAACATGTACAGAAACTAATATTTAACTTTTCTCACTTGCCCGAGAAAATTTGCGATAGTCAACTGATGGTAAATTAAATGTTTTTTACACATAAAAAAATATGTTGATTTTTGGCATTTTTTAAAAATAAAATTGGTAAGGGAAGCGGTTAATACTTAAAAATCACAAATAAATAAATATTTAAATAAATAAATAAAAATAATTTTATTTTAATATGTAAATAAATTATATAAGATATTTTCATAAAATTTGGATTATGCATATTTAAAATATTTACTATAATTTATTTTCACGAAGTTAAAATTTTTTTCTTCAATTTCGATGCAAAAAATTTTGAAAAATAGTTTGAAATGAAATTATGCGATTTTAAAAGTAGAAATGTCTCAAACTTTCTTTTAAATCAAATAAGGTGAACATAAATTAAAATTTGGACAATATTGATAAAAAATATATTTAAAAAAATTATGTTTAAGTATATTTCATTCTGCTTTATTTTCTGTTATAAAATTTTATCATTCTTTCAAACAATTAAAAAATTTTAAAAAATTTAACGCAGAAGACTGAACACATTTTGTAAACTTTAAAGATGGCATAACAGTACAAAAACTTAAAAGAGTAAAAAGTTTTTTTTTTTTTTTAATTTATTTAAAAACATTGAAAATTATCATTGTCTTAAAAAATTAAATTACAAAAATATATAATATTTTTTACCATTAAACATATTTAGACATAAAGTTCTAGGAGTTCGAATGATTTTATTACTCTTAAATTTTATTTGTTAAAAAAGGAAAGCAATTCATTTGTTGCTTTATACCTAATATATACTAGTTCATATTTACTAAAAATTATCAATTCATTATGTAATAATAACTGGAAATGATTATTTAAAAATTATTACCTCAAAAACACAGTTCATTTGATAAAGAAACGCTTTAAAATAATGATAACATATCGTGAAAATTAATAGTAATCGTAAAAACTGTTATTTTAAAGATGGAATTAGATGCAAGACTACTAACTTATTCTATGCTCGAAGCATGTAACTAGTTCGAATGCTAGTAAAACTAACTCTGAGAGACCAATATTTTACAAAATGTTGAATTGATTTTGATGCAATTATTATTATTTTTTTTAATTTTAATATTACTAACTTTTGAATACATATTTTGAATACATATTTTGAATACATATTTGAATACATATACTTTTGAGTACGCAGATAAAAAGGCTTAAAAAAGTTTTCACTCAGGTTAGACTGGCAAAAAAATTATTTTGCTATATTTTTTAATCTTCCTTCCACGTTTTCATTTTTTATCAGATTCTAGAAAATACGAAGGTCTTTCATTTAATACGAAATAGATAGAAAATCTTAATGTGACTATCTGTTAATACAATATTTCGTTTAAGTGATAGCTAAAAAGGGAAAAGGGCTACTTCTTTGTCACAAGTTCCCACTGTTGAAAAAAAATCTATCTTGAAAATGCTTTAAAAATAGTTTTAAAAGTGTCGGAAACTTTTTTTTTTTTTATTGACCTTAAGACGTTGAAAAGGAAAAACGTAATCCTTTCGTGGTTACCCCGAAGGCAATGTTATTCTAATCATCAATTTACGTAAGAGGATATTTTGTGCCATCACTCATCCCGTGAGCATTGTAAGAATCAAGCAACCATAGGATTCGAACCTGGAACCAACAGTTTCATAAAAAAGATAAAAGTCTGTATTTATTTCATTATTCATATTTTAATTTGAACAAACAAGGCATGACTAGGTCATATTAGCTACATAAAGCTTTTTAAATTTTGAAACGCAATTGGTAGTTAACATAAGAAAATTGATAATCGTAAGCCCAAAAATGAGAAAGCTGTTCAACTGCGATTATTATATAAAATAAAACTTACAGCTACCACTCGAAAAAAAATTTCTACGAAGCTGAGCAAGTGAGCATCTTAGTTCATGCTCTTAATTTATAAATTCTAATCATACCTTAAGTCAAAAATCCAGTCAAACTGTGATGAAATTTTTGATTGTAACAAGCTCATATTAACGAAGAGGAAAACCCGTTAATTTTATTATTACAGTTGGTAATACTGGGAAACAAATTTTTTTTTGTATTTATGCTAATACTTGATTATGCCAAATTTAGGGGTGGGGATTTCAAATATGAATTTATTTTTGCTACTAAATCTACGGATTTTTTTAAAATGGAACTTTTATTCTATTTTTAGTGGAAAGATACAAATTAAATACCTCATATACAACAGTGGGTCACATAAATGCTGTGACAAACTTCTAGGGAAGTTAGGGTACATCATTAGGACTAAACTTGCATAGAAACCGATGCTTTAAAATGTCCTCGTATGCGGCTAGGGGCGTTTCCCTCTTATGACTTGTTCTGAAACACACGAAGAAACAGTTCATAATATAAAATCGCCTCTAGCGGACGTCATTTCCTTTCACGGCTTTCTATGCAATTTTAATATGGATGAAGTGGCTCAACTCCCCCAGAAATTTGTTGCAACATTAACGCACCCACCTGTTATACATAACATTTTTTAACTTCTACATTTCGACGGAAAATAGACTAAAAATTGTCATTTTTGGAAAAAATTAGAGAAACAAATTGCTTGAAATCAGCGATACATAAGTATCTAAGATCTGTTTAAAAAAATCTCATGCAACAGAAAAAAGAAGAAAAAAAAATGTTTTTACCAGCTCAATATATCTTAAATGGGGAATTAGCTCAGAGAAACATGATGAGCCCATATACAATATAATAATAAATTTAGAAAACAGCTCTACGCTACTCTTTAAGCATTTTAAACAAAGAAGAAAATATCAGAACATAACTCACAGCGTGCATCGATTGTTGTTTTTGGCCATGAGCTACTCTCGAATATACGAGTAGGATGAAATCATACCGGAAAAAAGCTTTTATTAAAAGTTACTAGGAGTTGAACAAATTCAAACTCTCAAAAGTGGCGACGAAGGCCAACTGTAACAATTGAATGTAAAATATACTGGAGAGAGAGAAAAAAAAAACATCATTTATATACTAATGGGATTTTGTTAACAAAAGTTAATTATGTTTTGGAAGTCATAAGTTCATTCAAGATCTTACTCAAGCATAACAGCTTCCAATTTCATTTCATTTACTAAAACTAAACTTGATTTTATCAATAAGAAGTTCAGATGATTTTTGTAAGTTTAATTTATACGCTAAGATGATAACAGTTTTCGTAATTTTACTGCTTTGTTAATTTTTTCCTTAATACCTATCAAATGTATTATGTTACGTGGTCCATAAAAAAATCATAGTTTTAATTTATTTCTATGAAAATGGATTGAGAAATAAAAAAGTTAATAGAAAAGGTTTAAAAATGTAATTTGGAATCAATAAGTTTTCAAATGTTAAAGATATCTTTAAAATCTCATTTCGCTCTTTTCCATACTATTTGACTCCAGAATTTGAGGTTCTTGAAAAATATATATTCTTAATGTAGCAAACTTAGACAAAAATTTTAAAACATACAGAAATTTTAATAAAATTTTATCAGATATAAGAATATGACCATTTTAATTGACCTTTTATAATATATAGTGACCTTTTATAATATAATATTTATATATAGTGGTGTACAAAATTGTGTTAATTCTAATTTAGTGAAATATTAATCGGGGAAGCCACAGAAATTCCGTCGTAGAGTGAGTATATTAAAGGTGTGTTGTTGAGGGGTTTTCAAATAGTAGCAAAATATTTTTAAAAAAATGGATGGCTATTTAAATTGTGAATAAATAAAAAAAATTCAATAAAACTGCTAGGGTAGGGAAATCATTAGTAATTTCATCGGTTTATTTAGAATTTTGGACATAACTCGAAATGAGCAATTAAAGAAATGGACATAATTGTAAAAGATGGATCGAAAATGTACTTAAAAAAAAATAATGTATATTGAATACGGAAAAATAATAATCAAAATACGAGAAATTGGACATACCTTGAAATGCGCGTTTCAAAAAGTTCAAAAGTGCATTTAAGGAAATAAATATATAATGAATATGCGAGACAGATTAAATATGCATTTAAGAGAAAGTGCGAAAAAAATTTAATCAAATTGAGACATTTTAAAAAGTGAGTTTCAAATAGGATACGAATATAGATCAAAAAGGTATTTATGAAATGACAATTGAGGGAAGTGTACAATGCTGTAGCTAATCACCATTATGAAGTTAATCGTAAGATTGACTCTCTTCAGCAAAAACAAGCAGCAGTTATTTACTTTTATATTTACTGATACATGTGCCAACACAATATATAATCGCTTTATTGCAAATGCAAATAAATGTATGAAAATTGAACACGAAAAGAAATCTTTTACATTTATTTCAATAAATTTTAATTAAAAAAAATCTAAACCACATTCCTTACTAGAACATAACAAGAAATTAAACAAAGCTTGTTAAACGAGCTCCAATATTAAATTAAACAAGCTCCAAAAAGCGAATCTGACAATAAAACAAATACGATTTGCTGAACAACATCAAACAAATCAAGGAAGTTCATGATTTTCGAGCTTTCTTAATCCTAATAAAAAAATTTAAAAAAATCCTCGAATAAATATTTATCTTACGAATTCCAAAAAATAACGTAAATCCAATGTTTACTCAAATGGTACGTAACGCTTTCTATTCACAATCTGCAACAAATTTACAGAAGGATTAAATCGTCTTATATAAATCCCTTTTTTAAAAGAAATAAACAATGTTCGTTTCAATTTGTTTACTCCATTTCTTCCCGTAAAATGTCCCGCAATTCTTTATTGTTGATCAAAGTCGATATAAAACGTTTGTAGTTACAACATAGAGCTGTTTTCTATTAAGGGTGACATCCCTTCTTGCACTGTCATTGAATCGCTTTTTGTCAAAGAATCAATACTATTGCTTTGTTTCGGTAATGCTTTCTATTGAAATCGAAATGAATCGAAAACTTATCAAATGGAAAAGAAAACAATTCTTGTACAGCTTTAACGGTTTATTTTACTACTTTTTAGTAAAAAGTGATTTTCTTATTTTTAAAATCTTTTTCAAAACAAGTAAAAAATAAAAGGATGCGGGGGCAGCGAGGAGGGAGAAATCACTATCAACCTGATTATCGTATAAACCCTTTAGTAACAAAACTAATTTCAGATTTGAAATCCCTATACTTAAATTATGCAATAACAAGTATTTGCATAGAATTTTTTATGACACACTAATCCTAAGGTCCACATAATTATTTCTTAAAAATCCTTTAGCATTTAAACAATAATTATAAACAATTCAAACTAATATTACACTTATTGTTAGGTATTTCTAAATTAATTCAACTATTTTACTCAAAGCGTGAAAATGACTCAATTAGAAAAATTTAGATGATGGATAACGAAAAATACAATCCAAACACCATTCACGACAGAACAAATGCAGAGATGCCAACAACTACGGTTTATCCGTAGTATTGCATTTTTAAATAGAAAATGGTAATGAATCTTATAAATTTCTTATTAATTCTGAGATTTATAAATTAAATTTAATATGATTTTGACTACCAATAAATGTAAATAAATTAATCTTATATAAAAGAGCAACGGAACGAAAATGAGCTATAGCAAATGTGAAAAGGTAATTTTATCTACAATTTTATTTGAATTTATGTTCCACTACCGCTTGGTTGTTTTTGAAGGTCATTTATGTCACACTGGAGCTGCACAATGGGCTATTGGCGACGGTCTAGGAAACATCCCTGAGTATGATCCGAAGACGTGACATCACAATTTTGATCCTCTGCAGAGAGGATGGCATCCCCGCTTAGGTAATTGGACGACCCGCAGGCGAAGTCGAGCACTTTACGGTAGAACAGTTTAACGAGGACCATAACCACACACCGTCGGTCCCTACGCAGACTGATCCAAGTGGTCACCTCGCACACTGACCGCAGACAGTGATGCTTTCTGCTGGGAACTGTGTCTTAACGATCAGTCCACTGCGGGACTCACTATCACTTGGGAAATACTTCCTCGGAAAAAGTTAGCAAATATAACACAAGAAAAATCTATAAAAATCAATTTCTTAAATGATTGAAATTTCAAATTCAATTCAGGTAAACGATTTGTGATTGTGAAAATCGTTAAAATAAAAAAAATTTTATAAATGAAGAAAAATACAATCCAAACATCAATCCTATCAACAAAAAAAAAAAGTTTTAAATAAATAAACTATTAATAGCAAGAAAGTGAACGATTTCCAATAACTGAAAGGACAACACAAGTAAAGAAAGAATAATGTATTTTTCTCTCACAATACTATTTTCATTTTGGTGGAAGCCTTACTGTCACGCAACGTCTCCTGAGAAGATAGACTCGACCTCAATGGATAAAATTCATTATTGAAGATCTTATCGTAAAAGCTCTTAAGATTAAAAAAAACTAAATTATTTGAAGGATTTTTAAAGAATCAGCGAATTGAATCGAAAAATGTTTAATTTTGATAAAAGACACATAAATATTTTCATTTTAGATTCCCATTTCTGTTCTGAGATTCTGAAGTGGAAATTCGTCTTAAGAGGTTAACATTCCCATTTAAAAATATTGAATCTATATACAAATGATTTCAATCTGTCAATTTTAATAACTTCACATTATACGCACCAACCTAATAATTTAATTTAACTCTTACAAATGGTGTCGTGAGGTTATTTTTTTAAAAATGATGTAACTAATTAAATTTATTAATGAACAATACTTCTTCTTATTTGAATTTTTCTCTATTTGTTTTTATATTTGATTTGGTAGTGATAAAATTGATATATATATTTATAAGAATATCTTAATATAATTTCAAAATGTTTATTGAATTATATCTGTGTACCTAACTGTTTAAATAAGGTTAATATAATTACAAAAAGGATTTATTTTGTATTCATGTTTAACCTAAAATAAATAGGTATTGAAAAAAAAATTAGCTACTATCAACTATAATGCAATACTTATTAATATTGCTAATCTTATTTAAAAAAAGCTTACTTTGGTTATATCTTTTTTACACAATCTAATAAGTTGTGTGTTTGTTCCATTATTCTACATTGAAAAAATGCATCTTTGAACTAAATTAATCAAAGTTTCTATATTGATGGACTGAGTCCCAATTTTTTATACATTTTGTTGTATGCTGGACGTACAAAACTGAAGAGACGTCTTCAGTAATTTTTTTTCAAAATTGCTACTTTACCCATCATTTGGATTTCCTTTTTAAAAACAATTCAAAGTTTTTTCACTGTATTTTAATTGATTTCCTATCTAAACGTTAATTTGTTTTATATATATATGTAATACAAAAATTATTAATACTTTTGTATTAATAAAAGAATTAAAACTCTCGTTTTCGTAAAATGTCTTTGTTAAAGAATAAGCGTAGAGAGATTCTATTTTGGGAAGTCAAGGCTAATAACATACGATTGAGTTATTTTTAGAATCTCTCCCCCTTTCACTTCCATATAAGGAAGCATGAAATGATTTTCCTTAATGCGTAAGGATACAAGTATTTCAAAGACTGTGCCTTTTTACTTCAAAATGTGTTAGTATAAAAGCGAGAGCAATGCTTTTCGCATGGCCTTTTCATCATGTTCTGATCCTGAAAAGTTGTTCCGGAATTGTCCAAAGTCTTGTCCATCCCCTCCCTTGCGGAGTGTGGATGTGAATTGTTATCAATACCAGCCTACTACCATTAATAAAGCTTTTTGGAGTGTATCATGGCTTACGACTGCATTATTAAAGCTAAATACACCACTGATAATAGGGATGTCGCCCTGTTATTATATATATATATATAAACAAATAATTAATAAATAAATAAATACTATACCATTGCTGTATTTATCCGCGACCTTATGTATTTTATGAATTTAAAAAAAATTTCATGACTGTTATTTTGGTTGAATTAAATTTCTTTTGGTCAATTTTTTGGCTTTTTTTTTTTACAATAAAAAAAAAAATAATGTTTTCGTCTTTCCAATTTTTATTATTTAATGTTCTCAATTTTGTGAGTCAATGTTTGGATATAAGAGTTGCCGGACTTATTTGATTGATTATGTTATGATTTTCATAGTTGAGTATCTGATAATTTGATGTTTTATTTGAATTATTACAAAACAAAAAAAAGAATATTTGGGATAGTGTTGGTCCTGAATTTGCTTGAGGTAATACTTGAGCGCATCATTTCGTTCGGGATAATTTTTCAAATTATTTGGGATAAAATTAATGTCCTGAATTGTGTCTGGTAATACAGATGCCTGAAAATATTATTTGGGATTACTTTATTAATCTAATTGGGATAAAATATGTCCTGATTTGTTCTGGGTAATACTTGAGCTCAACGATTTTTCGGGAATGATTTTTTAAGAGGTTCTTCCTGTTGTTTAACTTAGGTTAATAAGATAGTATAAAAGTAGTACATTGCGTCGTTGCAAAAGCCCAGGTTCAAACCCTGGTCCACTGTTCATTAGGTTATATTCAGGAATTTTCCTCTTATTTTTTACTGGTTAATTTATGACAGAATTTTTTTTATTTTTCCCTGGTCAAAATAGAACCAGAAGTTAATTTTTATTTTTATTTTCCTGATCAAAAATGAATCAGAGGGTTATTCCTGATCAAAAAAACCAGATGATAAATTATGATTTCCTGGTCAAAGAACCAGATGATATAAAAAAAATAATAATGATTCAGGTGAATTATTAAATAATTCAATTGTTTTGATACTCTATGGCAAAAATCATTAGCATAACCTGTTGAATCCTGGTTGAATAATTTGAATATATATATTAATACTTACTAATGTACAAGATTTTTATAATTGACCTTCTTCTTAATTTAAAAATAATAATAATAAGGTATCTTTTGAGGTAAAACAATCATTTTTGCTTTGTTTGAGAACATTCTTTCATTTGATAAGTTTTTTTTAAAAAAAGAAGAAAGGAAAGGAAAAAGAGTTATATGAATTATTGAATATTTTCTTTCCTAAAACAATTTTGTATGTTACAATCAAATTCTTCAAAATTGTGTTGTTATAATTGTACGTAATTATTATCAATTTTTTTTCATAATTAAGAATGCATTAATTAATTAATCACTAATTATATATACGAATAAATAACACGAAAGGTCACGTGTTAAACTATTAAAATATAATTATACAAGATGCTTTTTATGCATTTTCCTACTCAATTAATATATAAATTGTGTACACTAAATCTTATAATGCATCATCAAATATATTTAAAATAATAATACTAATTTCAATTTTTTAATAAATTAATATCACTACCTATAATTTTTTTAACTGTGTTTATCATTAATTGTTCAGAATCTTTGTAAAAGAGATTACTATGAATCATAGTGAATGTACTTAACTATACACTCTGTCTTTATAGATAATTTTTAATATACTTTCAAATCAATTTCTTATTTTTAATCTTATATTGTATTGAAGTTAAAGACTAGACGTTTTATATTTTTCTTCATTGGTTTGATACTCAATAATCTATTGATTTAACATAAATTGCAATAGTTTATGAATGTATAGACAGTTAATTTACGCAAATCTTATCATTGGTATATTTCTCGATTATATTCATTGAATATCTTAAGTGCTATATTTACTAGATAGATATTTCTTTAAATATCTCGAAATGAATAGGTACTTTGTAATTTTCATGATTTATCATTTTATAATTCCTGATCATGATACAAATGTTTTTCTTATTAAGCATATTTGTGTGAATATGGACAATTTCGTAATGAACTTTAAAAAAATTAATTCTGCTCAACTTTTTATGAAAATGCTTGGATGATAAATGCTGCAAAGAAAGGCTTTATCTTGTTAACCCTCATCATTACATGTTCTGAGGATTTCAAAAAGAATAATTCCCCCCCCCCCATAAAGAACTTTTGATTCCCCCACGTTGAACTTCCCTTTCTGGACTCAAGGATGAGTCTTCAAGGACACTGTCTCTTGTGTTTTGAAACTTGATGATAAGGTCAAGATATGAAGGTGATAAGCGCTACAGGGGCTGGCCAGTTGAAATCCCACCACCTACTCTTGAATGCATGGGCAATTTTATTGCCTCTTCCAGGACAGGATGTTGCAAAGCCGCTGGTCGATTCCAGTTTCAACATCCTAGCAGTTTCGTTAATTGGAGAAAACAGGGGCAGAAGGGAAACCCTTCCCCTCAATGTCCAGAGTTGAAGGAGTCCTGTGGAGGAAAGGATCAAATGTCAAGAAAACGTGCTTCTGTGAGGCCACCTGCAGCCTCAAAATTGACCACTGATTCCCTTCAGTAAAAAACAAAAAAATCAAATCCAATCAAAATCAAAACCAATCATTTCCAATCAAAATTTCATAATTATGTTGATATTACTAATTGGCATAGTATTTATTTATGGCTAAATGCAATCGAATTTTACTTTTGATTCTTGTTTAATTTCATTATTTCTTCCTTTATGTCATTTAAATTGACAATGATTAGTAATTGTATTTACATACGTTTTATTTTATTTGGCTTTATTCGTTTTTTTCCCCCTCGCTTTAGTTGCGTCACAATATGTTTGAGATTCATATATTACAATTTTTTAAACTTTTACTGATGTTTCCAATTTGTTGCCCATAACAATATTTGCTCACCATATTATCTTTTGTTATTAGTGTTGCTTTAAATTGTGTTTTTTTTTTTTTTTTTTTGTGTGTGTGTTTATACGAACGGTTACTTTTGTTTTCGTATTTTTTCTTTCCAGTGTGGGGAAGATGTATTTTGCGAATTTTGATCGCCTGTAACAATTCTTATCTGCAATTCAGAGCTGTGTACAGAAATGGGTGACTCCTTTTCCAATTTTTTTCTTTTTTTAATGCTAAGTTTTGAATTTTATTTGATGTTTTTTTTTAAATTTTAAACAAGTTTATTTTAATTGTTTATGGTTATTTGTATTTCAAACACTTTTTGTCTTCTAACACTTTCTTTTCTGATTATGTTAGCATTGAGGAAAATTCTTATATTTTGATTTTTAGTTAATATTTGTTTGAAATTAAAATTTTCTAACGGTTTCGAAAATTTTATAAAAATTTCCGGTCTGTCCGGGTATTGTCACATTTACACTTAATGTAAAGTGACAATTAACTGTTAATTATAACGAATCCTCCAATATTATTAAAACTTTATTCCTATTTTCTTCAATTTAGCATTTATATTTATTTTTAACCTTTCTGATTGACCTTGGTCAACGTGGTCATCGAACTTCCTGTTGGGAAAGTAAACCCCTCTATTTTCCACGCTCTTCTTTTTTACTTATTTTTTTTAAAGGGGCTACTTAACCAATCTCTTTCCTTTTGATTTTCAAAAATTTCCGGTCTGTCCGGGTATTGTCACATTTACACTTAATGTAAAGTGACAATTAACTGTTAATTATAACGAATCCTCCAATATTATTAAAACTTTATTCCTATTTTCTTCAATTTAGCATTTATATTTATTTTTAACCTTTCTGATTGACCTTGGTCAACGTGGTCATCGAACTTCCTGTGGGGAAAGTAAACCCCTCTATTTTCCACGCCCTTCTTTTTTACTTATTTTTTTTAAAGGGGCTACTTAACCAATCTCTTTCCTTTTGATTTTCAAACTCTCCTCCTCTTTAAATTTAATTGGCTGTAACTTTTCTGGTCCAACACCAAGTTAACGAATTTTTAAGTGATTTTTAATACATTCTCTTTTTGTGCTTCTTTCTTGCAAGTTCCTTTTTCATTTTCCAGCGATGCGGACTTGGTCCGTATCGAGGGGGCCGTTTTTTTTTAACATTCTTTCTCTTAACCTTATTTTTCTTTAAAAATTTAAATCCTTAATGGTAGTCAATTTCTATAAATCTTACATCTACATGTTATATTTTTTTTAAAACATTAAAGACCCTCTTTAAATTAAGCTGTCTTTCTATAACTGTCTTTTCAATAGTTAAATTTTTTTCGCTTTCCTTTTTTATGCATGACACCATTTCTTTCGTCACCCATTTCTATAAATGGCTTTCCCAATGTTTAAAATTGTTTTAAAGACGTCTAAAGACTAGTTTTGTTGTTTGTTTGTTTTTCTTAAATAAATCTTCAGTGCAAGTTAAATATGTGTTTTTCTTTATCATGTCCTCCTGCATGTGTGTGGTGAGTACCTTTCTCATTGACATTTTCTCATTGGAAACATCAGCTTACTGTATTAAATCACATATGTATGCTTGGATATAGCATGATTTTATCTTTAATATTTAACTTATTTTAATTTTGCCTTTTTTCTAAATTTGGTGATATCAATTTATTCAATTTGTTCAAAATCTCACACTTTGTGACCCTTTGGACCTATAGGGTTATTGTTATCCCACAATTGCTCGTACTACCACTTTCCTTAACGATCACATTCCCCTTAATTTAATTCCATTTTATACTATCTTCGGCCTTAATTTTTATTACTATGAAATTCAATCATTTAACCTTTTTTATCATGACTATATCCAAATACAAACTCAAATACAAGTACTATATACAAATGATTTCAATCTGTCAATTTTAATACATAAATAACTTCACATTATACGCACCAATTTAATAATAATTAATTAAACTTTAACATACACGTAATTTAATTAAGAGTAACATCGGTATGACTTCCGTTGTTGCAGATTAGATTACAAATAACTTATATTAGGGTTGTAAGATGTTAGTTTAAGCCAGTTGTTACTGAAACATTTTTTTTTTTTCAAATCAATTTCTTTCTCAATAAGCGAACTTTTAACAGCCGTATATATATATATATATATATATATATATATATATATATATATATATATATATATATATATATATATGTGCCCTTCGCAGTTGTTAGCAACCATGTTATCGAAATGAATTCTTCCTTAATGTTTCCTACGCAATATCGAGCAAAAACAGCTAAACATGTAGATTTAGTGACGTCAGTGCTTTCTTCAAGACATAGCGATATGAAAAGAGCGGATTTAATGTCAATTTTTGTTGATCTGTTAAATTTCCGGCCAGTTTTAAAATTTATTCTTTTGTTGTGTTTCTAGATAGAGGAGTATCTTATTTTTATTATCGAAATCATGAAAAAGTGAGGGCGCGCATGCTAACCAAACCGGGCTTCCTTCAAAAACTCTCCCTCTTGAAAAGGTTTACTATGCCGAGCAATGACATTTGCAGCCGACATGGCAGCCGAGTAACTTGCCGCACTCGTATGACAATTTTTGCCAACATATTTAATCATAGACGTCGACTGTTTATTTCTGTCTTCCATTGTACTTGCAACTAATTCCTTTTGCTCTGATTCGTTTTTTTGTCTAACGAATTTGTGATTTGTTTCAAAATGTCGTTTTACAGACGATGTTCGACATACCACTGTTCAAGAACATAAAACACACACCGCTTTGTCGTCTTTAATCATACCATATTTCTCAGTTCACCAAGTTTGAAATTCTCTGATACGCTTACTAATCGTTTTTCTTGCTAAATTAACTATATTAAATATCAGTTATGCTTCACTATACTTCGTTTCACCTCAAGTTGGCACTACATGGAAAGGTAGGAAATATAATACTACGTCTTCGAAAAGTAGTTCTTCGCTATTATGGAATTAATTACTGTTTAAATGTCCATACAAATATAAATAAATATTTTGTATAATAAGAAAAGTTTATTTTCAAACATGGTTCAGAAGCTTTATTATGTTTAAATGTATTTAACTTATAAATTCCTTCTCAGGAAAGTGAATGTACTAAGAAGGAGATGTTTTAGTTTGGCTATGAATTAGTTTCCGAGGACGAGGAATTAGCGCGTTGGCTATGTTTGTGCTCTGGTCACAAGCTCTTTCGAGTCTCCATGCCTTTGCTTAAGCGTCATATTATCTCTTGCGTAGTTTTTACTTCGCTTTCTTTCACTCGCATAGGTTCTTTTGCTTTGTTTTTTATTAGTCATTAACTGTTAATTTAGTTTTCGCTAGTTATTTATTGTTAGCTTATCTTTTTATGGTTATTAATTATTTATTTTTGTATTTAATTGTTAATTTTTTTGTAAATAATTGTCCATTTTTTATTGTTTGTGAATTTCAATTTAGTTTTTAATATGCTTAATAGTAAACTTTGAGATCGGTGGCGTGCCCAAAATATTGTGTCGCGTGCCATTGGTTCGCCATCCCTGACGTAGGCGATCAAGATTTTTCCAGTTTACAATCATTTCTTTTATGTGTCCCACAGTGGACTGATCGTAAAGACACGGTTCCTAGTAGAACACCGAAGTGAAGCAGTATTGGCTGCGGTCAGTAAGCGAGTGGGTGATCACTTCGATCAGCCTGCGTAGGGACCGAGGATATAGGTCCTCGTATAACTGTTCTACCGTAAAGTGATCAGGCTACTAAAGCCGGGGAGCCGTCCCCTCTGCAGAGGATCAAAATTGCGATTTCCCAGACCATCACCAATAGCCCATTGTGCAGCTCTAGTATGACGCTAATAAAGTACCTACCTACCCTTTCTTTTATCTTCCTTTTTCTACGCCACTCCTATTTCTTAAGATTAACTAACCTTCAATCTTCTTCATACGGAGAGGAGAGAGTATTATTTTTCAAATATTTATTTTAATTATGATCGTCAATTATTAATTCTAACCTATCTTCACAAAACTAAATTCAACGGATAAAGAGCTCACAATGAGGTGACCCAGGTACGAATTCTATCCCGGCTCGATTCGACCACACTGTCGTCCTAAAATATGAGCTGTGCTAGACGGATGGTGGGTTAGTTTTTCCTTTCCGTCATGCTAACGGTAGGAGGTTTTCGTTGTAACTTAACGTAACAACATGTAACGTAAATGCGGGAAAGTTCCATCTTACCTTCCTCCACAAAGACTTGGTCCCAATGCTTGATCTAGGAATTCTCGTGTCTTCTGGATTGAGTTTATAATTACAAGCGTACGTATTCCTTCTTGCTCCCGTGAAAATGACGGGTTGAGATTTCTTTCGTTATTTTTGCTCCCGTGATATTGACGGTGTGACGTTAAGTCACAATCTCATTTAAGTATCCTGTTTTTAAAACCCAAATCCTTATCTTTAGTTTAATTTCTGATACAAATCCTTTAATTCCTTACCCATTTCTTCTCGCCCCTTAATGCTTTAACACAATGTAGACATTCTCCCCAAGAAATTCTTTTCACATTCCTCAGCCCTACCCTTTCTCGGAAAAAAGCTGTTAGCGGTGTCTGTGATGTCCACGACGGGTCGAAGTATTCGTGAACTTAACTTTTCCATTTCAATCTGATAGTGAGAATAACACCTAAAAAATAATATACATCTCAACTTGTAAAATTTAGTATATTTAACTAATTTTCAGAAATAAGTTACTCAACTCCTACTTTCTAGTTTTATTTGTATAAATATGAGGCGTGAAAGACGACCGTGGCATTCGAATATTATCATGTATCATCTTTAGTGACACTCTGTACGGGAGTGTTTGTTTGTTTTTCCTCCGTCCTAAGATAGGACAAATTTTATTTTTGATGGCGTCCCTTTTTGTCGCCATTGTGGTGTTACAAGATGCTTCTACTACCTTTTACATGTTTGCCATGAATTCCCCCAACAACCTATTTATCATCATAAATTTTTTTGACGATCACTGATTTGTGAATTAGCCCGAGATTGGTTGCAGCTTTCGTTTGATAAAAATGAAGTTATCGTTATAGTCTGAGTGTCATGCCAGACTTAGTGTTTTTTGCCACCGCACAGTGCAGCCGGTGATGGTTATCACCGCTAAAAATACGTCAATAGATCGTCGAAATATTACTTCTGCATAGTCTTAGATTCTCCCCTTTAATAAGGATTCTACATTTACATTATGTTTTTGGCAAGAGTTTTTTTTAACAAACTATATTAAAAATGCAAATGATTGACAGCCCACCAACAAAGGTATCCACTTCTCGTCCCTAAATTTGATGTTGTGAACAGTAATAAATCTGGCTACTAAATAAAATTCTGATTCTCTACTCAACAGTGTCGTGATTATATTCTCAAAAAACTTTGTTTTTTTGTATATCCAAGGATTATTTTTTACAGATGTGTATTCCAAGAGAGAGGTATGTTTGTTCTGTTTTGATTTAGGGTTATTACGGTGAAACCACATCTATTAATATGTACTTCCTCGGAAAGATCATATGCCATATTTTAAAGTTTACATCTGTCAGGTCATTCCTTAAATATTCATTCTTTGGTTTTTTTGCTTAATTTAATTCTTTATCTCAGTATCATTCTACAAATACCCAACCCTAAATAAAACAGACGGGTTGGAAGGTAATTTATTTTTTTTTTTGCCCGGAAAGCATTTTATTTCTCATTTTACACACCAAATAGCAGTACCAGGATATTTTTAAGGTATTATAGATAGTTAGTTTATTTTAAACCAGATGCCAGCACTAAAGTCAGCTAATCAGCACTAATCAAATGTGTGTATTTGTGATATGTTATTTGTCATCTTAGCAAAGTTATCTAGTTAGGCTCTTTGTGAATACACCTGGTTTGTGCTCAAGATAAAATTTATTTTTTAACCCCATCTTTCTCGCTCCCGTGAAAATGACAGGTTGAGATTTCGTTCGTAATTTCTCGCCTTCGTGATATTGACGGCCTGGAAACTGATTCTTTTTTTTTTTTTTTTTTTTTTTTTTTGCCCGGAAAACATTTCATTTCTCATTTTACACACTAGATAGCATGCGTACCAGGATATTTTTAAAACACATATTTTTAAAACTTTCCTTGCTTGCTGGAAAACCAACATTAAGTCATAGTAGCACTGAATGTTGGCTTTTCCAAAAAATTAAATTCTTTCAAAATTTCAAGTTAAAAACAAATCAAAAATTAAAAATGAATATATATATATTGCTCATACACATAGTTTCATATAATTTTCAGGGATAAAAAAAATAGACACTTTTATGACCGTTTTCTTGAAAATTAACCGATCATTAAGGGGTTAAACATTAATTATCGTACATCCAAAAAAGGGTTGGCTATTTAACGCCGGTAATAAAACTTAAAAAAAAAAAAAAAATCAAAGCATTTCCCTCGACAATGCTAAGTGCTACTAATATATTTTCCCCATTCATAATCATTAAGTACTACTAGTACATTTCCCCCATTCATAATCATTAAGTACTACTAGTATATTTTCACCATTCATAATCATTTCCAGTTATCTTTTCGAAACAAAATTACTTTCCAGAGTATTTCAAGCAATCTGGGAATGAGTAAACGACCATTTATTTATTCATATTTCCAAAGAAATAGAAAACGGAAAAGAAAATTTTTAAACAAAAAATTTCGAAACAAAAAACGAAAAAAAAAAAAAAAACGCGCAGAACTTGCATCAAAAGAGGTAGGGGATAGAAAAGAACGAAAAAAACCGAAAGAAGGATAGAAAGAATGGCAAAAATTCCATCTTTCGAAGTAGTAGTTAAGAACTTAGGAGAGTTTATTTTATGTTCCAGAGCCATTTTAGTAAAAATATCAACAAAGTAAGACGCTTATGTGCCTGCCAAAAAAATTCCATTTAAAACATAGTTAAAACTTTAGATTAAACATTACCAAAATTATTAAGATCTAAGTCATAAAATAAGATTGTTCGTTCTCGTTAAATAATTATTTATTTATTTCGATCTCTTGAATACTGATAATTGTATACTTTTAACAAAATTAAATTTTTTTTTAAACAAGTAGAAAAAAATGACAAATTTTTAAAAGCTCAAGTTTCTTTTTAAATAAAAACTTTAATAAGAAATAAAAATACTTGTAAACCGATAAAAAAAAAAAAAAAAAACTTCATTCTCTTCCAAAATATATAAATAGGAAATAGCAGTTGGCATGTTTTAAGAGAGCTTTAAAACAGGCGCCTATTTTCAAAACTTGCTAGACATGAATGAGAAAAAACAAAAGTGATTTGAAATATAAAACTGAAAGTTGCCAACGAAAAATAGAAAAATAAAGATGAGAAACAAAACTAAAAAAACATAACACATAGGGAACGTCCAGCAAGTCTTGAAAATTGGTACATTGAAACATTTCGACTGCTATTTCCTATTGTATATTTTTGAAACGAATGAAGTTTTTTAAACAGGTAATATCTAACAGCTTCAGTTTCTTGGTATTATTTATTTCAAAAAAATTGTTGTATTCACTTAACTTTTATTAATATTAGCGATTTCAATACTACAAAGAACATAATACCTTGGAAATAATACTGACTCTTAATTCCACAAGTTCTAAATTCGAGCTTGCACCTATTTATATATTGTTTACATATGCAGACTCATGTGTTCATTACAAAGTATGATTTATAAGCCCATTTCAAGTTGGAGAACAGATAGCGCAAATTAGAGAAGATTCATCAGGGTTACGACTTGATTCGAACCCGGTACTTCCACGCAATAAATCGTTCCCCTTACATTAACCCATTAAGAGTAAATATTCTATGAGTTTTTTTGTTTTTTCAAAAAGTAAAAGACAGGTAACTCAATTATTTCATTCTTGAAATTTATTTTGGAATAACAAGACATTCGTATTTACCATAATATATTAACAATATAAATGTGTTGAATTAGATCTGAAATTATGTACTATTTTATAACTCAAGAAGTAGCCATAACTTGAAATTTCCTACCTCTTTTTTCATACTTTTTGCCTCATTACAAAAGTTTTACCAACAATAATTCAAAATATTCCTTTTTTTATGTAGAATGCTAAAGCACCAATATCAATGTGCTAAAACACAAATTAATATCTTATATTGCTACCAATATTAATAAGTTAAAACACTCTATTAATATTGCTACATATATTAATAAGATCAAACATCTTATTAATATTGCCACTAATAATAATAAACACAAATTAAAACCTTATTAATATTGCTACTAATATTAATAAGCTAAAAATTTACTAAGATAGTAACTAGTTAAGTATTGATACTTTCTTTTGTTGCTATGCTACTAAGCGGAAAGCAGTTAACAAATCTCTACGAAACAACCAATAGAATAAACGGGACCCTAAAAAAACAACGATATGATTTTAACTGCGGGTTCTTTTCGTATTGACTTTTAAAAATATTTGAAGTTCCTTTCCCTAAAATTAAAATTAATCATTCTATGTTAGAATGCTATTTTTAAATATCTAATTATATTTTAATAAATATTCAATTACATTAAATTCGGGCTCATCGAATCTGTTGTTAAATTCATATACAGTCTCTGGTCAAATTATTAGACGCACTATAAGATTCTATGTAAAATCTTAATTATCAGGTGATATAATATATAGCTTTATTGTTTTTACGCTACTGAAACCGGTTTGCACTTGTTTACGCTCGCGTATTAATTGGTTAAATTGAACGATATATTATATAAATATAGAATATTTATTATATCAGGTATTATATTAGTATATTAAAATAATTAGAACAAATTATTAGAACGCTATGGTGTTTTAATAGTTACATATTTCGCACGAGTTTATATGCAATACTTTTATATTTAAACACACATGTAATGAGTTTTTATACGGGAGATTTTCGATACACTTCCTAATTGTATTTATTTTTAAAGTAATGCATTACAATATTAACCAATTGATATACAAATGTAAATAAGTGCAAACCGGTTTCAGTCGCGTAAAAACAATAAAGCTGTATAGCATTACCTGATAATTAGGATTTTACATAGATTTTTATAGTGCGTCTAATAAGGGACTGTAATTATTAATAATTCATTTCTTTAGTGATCCGTCACTATTCAGATGTGAAAAGTACTATAAATTATGCTAAATATAATTTCAAGCAAGATCGATAATGTAGAACAGAGGTCCACAAATATTACCATCTAAATCTTGAAAACAAAGAGTAGAAGAGCTTAGAAAAAAATAAATAAAAAGAATCCCTTTGAGTTGTCAGTTAGTTTCCAAATGACATCAGAGGAATATAAAATCAAGAGGTCACTGGGAAATTCGCCATAAAAAAATTTTCCAACACCATGTCACTATCTTAGTTTGGTTTTTTAAAGTAGTTACATGTTCTTTTATCGCAGAATTATAGCTGGCCATTTGCAAAAAGAAAGAATCTTATTACTCGATTTATCTTTAATAGAAAAATGTTATTAATCGATTTATCTTTAATAGGATTGCTTTACGATTTTCACACTGAATGATATATTTAATATAGAATAACAATGGTTTGAAAAAGATCATAAATTAAGTTTTAATCATTAACTGAATATCAATTAATTATGAAGTAAATTTAGGTCTAAATTAGTTTAAAGGTTTAGGTAAGTTTTCGAAAGTAATTTTACGTTATTTTATTGCAGACTTATAGTTGGCCATTTACACTAAGGAAAAATCTTATTACCCGATTTATCTAAGAAGATATTTTATCTTTAATTGGATTTCCTTACGATTTTCACAGCGATTAAGATATAAAATCTAAAATAGCGATGATTTGCAAATTTGAAAAAAGAGCATAAATGAAGTTTTAATCATTAATTGAATACCAATTAATAACAAAGTAAATTTAGGTCTAATTTAGTTAAAAAAAGTTTTAGTTCGGTTTTAGTACATGTATTTACACGTTCTTATAAAATAGAATTATAGTAACACTAATGAACCTTATAACCCTATTTATCAAAGAAGCAATTTTAATTATTAATATAGAATAAGGTATTTAATTTTGTATACGTGCAAGTTTAAAAAAAGATCATAAATAAAATGTTAAGCGTTAGCTGATAACCAACTGCTTACAAAGAATATAAAAAGATTGTTCAATGAAATTCATACAAAATAATGAATTATCGTGACCTCCTTGTTTACAGCACTAATATTTTTAGTTATGATGATATTTTGTCGTAAATTCTTTTTTTATGCAAAATATAGTTTTTAAGTTTTAGTGCGCAAATGAATGTATTAATAATTTTTTTTTTCAAACTTAAAGAAAACTAAAAACATGAATGTAATATTTACATAATTCAGCTAATAAATTAATAAATAGTCGTTGCCGTGAAATTATAAAATGAAAGAGCTAAATAAACGCTTCAAAAAATAAATAATAAAATTAAAAAAAATATAGTAAAAAGCAAAACCTCATAACAGTTTACAATAAGTGGACGAAGAATATCTGTTATTTAATCTCAATGTTTTAGGAGATCGTCACATTTTTGCATCAAATTTCAACCTTCTGCAGAGATGTTATAATTGTCCTTCAAACTAACCCATACCACACATAGTAAGTCAACTTCGGTTTTTAATCTTCCCCCTTCAATTAAATCACTCTTGACTTAAATTTACAAACAAAATTTTCTGCTCCTCAAACAATTTAACAACTATAGTGTATACAAACTGTACATTTGAAACCTTTGCTATCTTAATTAAGGAACCTTTACTATCTTAATTAAGGAACCTTTACTATCTTAATTAAGGAACCTTTACAAGGAAAATAATACCTAATGATATAACCTTCAAAAGAATTATTTCGAGAAAGACATTCGATTTTCGAATAGAGCACAAATGCACTTGAATGAAGCATTTTACTTGTTTGTTGCCGTTCACTTCAGGCATGACTAATGTTTCCTGCCTTTGCAACCAAACTTTCCGTCTTTAGGGGCACGCAGGTCAGCGTGGAATATTTTCTCCTCAAAAGAAGGGTGCACGTTAGAAGGGGCCAAGATTCATTCGAAATTTGAAACCGGCAGGGAGGTAGGTACACGGAAATATTCCGATTCAGGGAATTTGTGTTTATGTTAGTCAAAGACCCGGCGAAAGAAATTGAACAAACCACCCCTTTTTATAAAGCTTTAAATATTTATCTAGGCGTGGGAGTACAAGTCAAGATTATTTCAGGGTAGTATTATTTATAAAATAACTAATATTGTTTTTGCTTTTAAAGAAAATAAATATATATATTGTAATTGCATTTAGGATATTTTGAGCCCATTTGTACCTACAATGCAAACAATTCCAGATCAAATTACGGCACTTAGGATGCATCATCCATAAAATACATTTTACCGCAAAAGTCACTTTCACCGTAAAGTATCATACAGTCATTTTTACAGTAATATTTATTTAATTAGAGTGATACAGTGATGGTATTTATGACAACAAAAATTACGGTATATCAGATATTTTTGTTCCGAAACATGTTCCGGAAAAAATGGGTTTTGAGGTAAAAAGTACTGAAATTCTTAGTGCCGTGCGTTTTACCGTAATTTGAACTGGTATTCCAGAACTATCTTGTTTTTCAGAAACAAGATAGTTTTGTCTTCCAATATATATTACTAGTTCAAAATTGAAACGATACATCTGCAAACATAATACGTTGCAGAAGTGTAGTTTAAGTTTTGAACCAGCGATATGTCTTTCATGATTTATATATTAATGCCACTTTCCCATATTAATGTGTAACATTGCTGGCACCACATAAATATTTATAAGATTCAATGTTATCAAAGTAACAAAAAACACTTAATTAAAACATAAGTGCCAACTTGTAGGTCATTGAGAAAATTTTTCTTAGTGATATTTATGTTCGTACGTACAAAACTCAACTTAAACTGTTTGACCTAAGACGACAAATCAATCATCACACATATAAGATTTATTAATTATGTGCTTTCAAGTGTTGGTAAAGTATCTTAAATAATTCTTTATTATTATACTAACACTTTGCAAAATTTTTCCCAAGGAAGTCACACGTTACCCGTAAAATTCATTTTACCGCAAGATATTACATGTTTTCTTAATAATAAAATTTAATTAATTAGAGAGCGATTTTACGGTTATCATTACTGTAAAAATTACGGTATATCAGATATTTATAAAAATGTTCTCTCAGTCCCTCTTCTCAACTGCAAAAAAAAAAAAATAAATAAATAAATAAATAAAAAAAATATCTCCTTCCTAAGAGATAGTAAAAAATGAAGTATTTTTCTTTTATTTCTATCAAATTATCTTTTGGTATGATGATAAAAAATAAAATTTATCTATAAAAAAACTTAATACAGGTTTTCTACAACTTCTTAAAATACAATTACATCAATGACTATCACAGTACATTATTTTTTAAAGAATAAATATCTGCATGAAAACTTTTCCCTATTAGAACTCTAATCATTAAAGGGATATCTTAAAAAAAAAAGTCCGACAAACATAGCCTCTATTTAAATTTTTTAAAACCCGTGGGAGCCGTGCTTTATAATATAGATGATGTATACAGCATAGAGGAAAATGTTTTATCCAATGAAGGACTATCTCTACAAAAGATCGAACTATAATATAAAAAGATAAACACCGAAAATTAATGTTTGTGGTTACCATTTAATTGAGGAGTGAAGGTATGAGAATTTTGATACCCTGTTATTTTAACTTATCATTATTTGGCGAGATTCTCACGCTTTTTCATCTGGAACTATTTTCAATTCGTTGTCGGTTTCTTCTAAAGAATAGCCAACAACACTGTCTAGACCGTGACACCTAAATTTTCCAAAAAATCAACGCCAAAATATATTCTATGATTTCCCATACAATAATTTTAAAAATCAGGTAGATCTATAAGAAGTTGAAGGATAGAAACGAAGTTCTATTAATTTTTAGTAATCATAAGTAATTTAGTAAGTAATCATTCATTTTTAACCTTAGTTTTTTTTTTCGAAGTTCTATTAATTTTTAGTAATCATAAGTAATTTAGTAAGTAATCATTCATTTTTAACCTTAGTATTTTTTTTTCAAGTATGCATTTTCTTTTAAAAGTTTAGGTTTATAAATTTTACATCAATATACGTTAACGAAATAGATTTTGTTAAATTGCTATAAGCAAACAGATTTATTATTGTTTTATAGTATATTATTTTTCACAGTTTTCTCTTACTAAAATTTACAATATCTACATCAGCATAATTAATACTGTTTCCCTTTAATACTTATGAAATTGTTTATAATACACACTCCTTAAATAAATATATGGATGGATAAATAATGATAAGATTATTTATAGAAGTATTTCCATTTTAAAAGTTTATAACTACAAAATATTTATTCTGTTTTGTTTTTTTCTTCTAAATTTGAATTAAGTTTTATGAAAGTATTTCAAGCAAACACTTATTAGATTTATTTATTTTTGATCAGGATACAAATGATCAGGATATTTCTAGTAGTTTAACTTTAAATATCCGATAAAATCTACATCTATATAATGCTGTTTTTCCCCTATAAATTCTAATGTAATTATCAGTATAAATTCTAATGTAATTGTCAGAAACAAACACTTATGAAATTTATTTCTTTTAACAATACGGTGTCTCATAAGACAGAAAGTTTAAAGAGTATTATCATATCATCAAACCAATCTACTTATTTATGGTGGCCAAAATTTAAGAAGTGGCGACACATGTTTAATGAGACTATTGGATATTTTAAAAGTTCACTTTGATTTTATAGATTAAGTTGAATTGTTTTAGCATCTTGATGTATTTCCTTTAATTTACAAATATATTTTCTTATATATAAATTATCAGAAACAATATGCAATTTTTCTTTACCGATTTTCAAATTTTTCGCGGTATAGGCCAACCTGTTATTTCTATTTCTCTAACTCTTTATTCACCAAATTATTTTCATTATTTAAGTGCCTTCTCAAAAAGTGCAACACATCAGTAATAGACAGAGCCCCAAAAATTTAATTCATATTCAGTTTAACAATTCATAAGTATCTAATACATGACAACATTTTATCCCTTTTTACAAATGGAATATTATTTTATCTTTTTATATTTATCTGTCTTTTTGACAGGTAATGGGTAATTAAATAATCTATATAGAATATTTAAATTTTTGGATCAAAATCAAAGATGTATTTTTTTTCTTTTTTTTAAAAATTTTGGAATTACATAATATTTGTTAATTTCTCACAAATATTTCTTCAAAATGAGGTAACATAAACAGCTTATCCAATTCAATATGGTTTCCTGAAATCATTTAAAAGACTAAATAGCTGTAATGTTTACCTTAAAAGAAAAAAAAGGCTATTGTAAACAGTTGTGTACCATGCCAAATGTAGAATATACATGACCTAGACAAATTAAAAATTAGTAGCTAACTTTTCTCAAACTAAACATTTTACAAAATTAACTTCTTTTAGTTATACAAAAACAGTTTTGGGTTAGAATTCCCTTGCCATCGGGTTAACCATGGGAGATTTTCGTTAGTTTTCCTTTGCATGCAACACAAATGAGGGTTAGTTCTATCAAAAAGTTCTCCACGAAGACTTGTTTGTCCCAATACTTGATCCAAGCGTTCTAGTTCCAAGTAGAAAATATCCACTTTTTTCTAACACAAATGTATTACTTCTATATACACTACTTCTATATAAAGGCAGTTTTCTTCCCTGATTATCCTGAGTTAACTCGGGAATGTATATATTGCAAATATTTATTATCCCAAGTAAACTCGGGCTTAGCAGAATTCATCAATACGTTTTGTTTTATCACGTCTTTATTCGGCCGAAAGCAAAACAAAAAGTAATAAAAATCTGAGCGATCTAAAGTTTGCCAATTTTTGTTTGGGAGTTTTGCTATTAGTGGGACCGCAGATGTGTTTTGTACAATTGTATATACGATGGTTGCTGAATTTACATATAAAAAAAGAGTTAAAAAATTGCGTTCGCGAGCGAAAGTGAAAGTAATGCAGATAATTTTTCAGATTATGAAAATGTGAACATATACAAAGACTAATATTTAACTTCTTTCATTTGACCGAGATAATTTGGGATAATAAACTGATTTTAAATTAAATTATTTTTTACACATAAAAAAATTAAAATTTCAACTTAGAACTTTTGTATTATGTTTTGTTTAAGTTCCTTGTATTTATTAATGAAATTAAAAAATATGGTGATTTTTAGCATTTTTTTTTCTTCAAAACAATTGGCAAGGGAAGCGGTTAAAAAATGTAATAAAGAAATTTCATTGTACAAAATCAAATGTATCGTTTCGGAAAACAAAATATATCAAGAAATATAGTTCGTTTTAGAAAACCAAATATTTCAGGAAATATTAGTGATAAATTAAGTAAAATACAATGCCCCAAAGACATAATTAAATGAGGTGATAAAATATTTGTTTTCTGCTTTAGGCAAGACCGGATACAGTTAATGAAGAGTCATGTTATTTCTTGCACAAGCACGATTAACTGTTTTCCTGCACAAGCACGTTTTATTCTGAAAAAAGAAGGCACACCAAAACCTCATCTTCGGTTATAATCATCGCAAAATTAACTTTTAAAAAGATAAAAATAACCTTAACAAAGCGTTTCTTGTCAACTTCTTGCTTAGAGTGTTGTAATTATGATGCTGACACTCCCAGCTGTTTCGAGGTTTCATTTTATTGTTTTTCTTATTCCAGGAAAATATTTTCTTTCTACTTCTTCATAACAAAACAACATCAAGTAATAAATATAAAAATTGAAAGAAAGATACCTTTAGGCCATTTAACCTTTTCAATAAACTCTGACGTAGGTTGTATTTTTTCATGGTAAAAACGTTAAATTTGGTTTAGGTTTATTTCTTACTTTATAAGTTTAATTTACTTAAATTTAATTTAGGTGCATCTAAGCTTTTATGTTGTAAGGGCATTGTTATAATAAATATTAAATGCCGTATTTTATTTATTTCTTTTCGTCTCACCACTGTTTAAACCCGGGTACAACAACGGGTAATAAATGTAACACAGTTTTCAAATTGTCAATCATTTTTGCGAAAACTGTTTAGTTCAACTATAAAATAATCATAGGTAATATAAAAAATACTTTTTAAACCTTTCAAACATATATGAACAGGGAATCTAATCACACTTACCTATAAAAGAATAATATTTAACAACTCATATCTCGTCCGTTTACAAATTGTATTTTGCAAAACTATATTATAATGACACGTAAATAATTGAAACAACCATTATAACACCCTTCATAGTCCTTGTCAAAACAGAAGCAAGTCGAAAATTAATATTTAAGCGAAGAAAAAGTTATTTGAAATCGAACGAATCATTACTGAGAAAGGTGGAAATACCAAAGCCCGTTCACTTGCCAGAGTTTCATTAGGCAATCGAACTGTATTTCAGTCCCGCCTACGTTAGTAATGATTCGTTAGATATAGAGAAAACTTCTTTATTTTTCCTAATTTAAATATTAATTTGTATCTCTATCGATATATTTTTAATACTTCATTTTTGTCAAGAACTTTAAAAACCTAGATCTAAGCGCGTTGCTGATTACCTTGTATAAAAGGCTTCAGACCTTGTATATTATATTTCATACTAATACTTCAGCGATGATGTTTTAAAGTGTTGGCGAAATTAAGAAATGTAGTATAAAATATATAAATTGTTTTTCGGAATTTAAAAATCTATTAGATATTACCACGATTTTGAATACCTATGATTTTTTGTTATCATTGTCTATATTTGAACTTTTCTTCGTTAGCTTTATAAATCTTCTTATATTGAGGTCTGATTTTTAGAATGAATTGAAGTTACAGTTTTTTTTTTTTTTTTTTGCATGTTGACACTGACAGACGAAACAGAATAGCAATTGCATACATACTTTTAATGCATTTTTAAAAAAAATGTGAATTTTGAGGAAATCTCTTTATGCGAACGCACATTACAAAAAAAGTTTATAATAGAATTCTTCAAAACTTTGTATGTAGATATTGTATACTGTAAGCTATGTTTTGAATTAAAAGCTAATTCTAAGAATAAATTTATTATTTTTTTATTATCTTGCTTTCAGTAAGAATGTTAAAATGTTTCTTCAAAAAAAAATCAATATTGGACAATAAATTTAGTTTTATTTCATTGTATATTTCAAAACTGTTTGAGATTTTTGTTCAAAACTTTGAAAATCACATAATTGATTTAGAAAAAAAATTATATTTATGTATTACAATTTGATGTAGTGCTGTTAGCGTAGCATAGAACAATTGTAGTTTTTATACTCAAATTTGCCCATATTTTGAAAAAATATTTTAAAAATTTTTAAAGTTTACTTTAGATTTATAATTTTAGGGCCCTTGTTTACCAAAAATGTTTAATTAAAGTACTGTTTAAAAAAATAATGGGTCGAAACCATCAGTTGAACTGCAGAAGTCAAACAGAATTATTTAAACTTTAGAAAGTAGGAATTATTTTCTACCTTAAACATTTGCATGATGAACTAAATTAGAGCATTCATTAAATGTGCGTTCTCATTTTAAAAATTGAGTTTTTAAATCTGCTTAGAAATAATGCTTTTCTGTTTGTTTTTGAACTAATAGCATTTGAGGGTCTTCATTCTTAGATGACAAGGAAAAGAATTTAGCAAGGTCATTAAAATGTATTCCAATAGTTTCTTGTGCATTGTAATTTAAAACACAATTAGTTGTTGGATGAATTTCAGTTACAATCACAGTGAAAAGGTATTTAATATATACAATTACTCGTAATCCGATTCACTTGAAAATTTCTCTGTGTGTTACACACAGCGTTTCATAAATGAACTGTCTTTTATTTACCTATATATTTACCTATTAACCTATATATATTTATTTACCTATATATTCAGGAATAGCTACCACTTTAAATTTTAAAAAATCTCGATCGAATGGTTTAAGATTGATATAAAGACCTGCCTTTTCAATGCTAAGAATGCTTTCTTTTCTGTTGCATAGGATCTTAGATACTTTCGTATTTAAATCTGCAACCGGTTTCTCTCTACAAGATTCAGTTTTTTTTAAAATAAAATTTTTTCAATAAATTTTTTGTCGAAATGTACAAGTTTAACTATATTATGTAAATCAGGGGGTCGCGTAAATGTTGCAACAAGCTTCTAGGAGATTTAGAGAACATCATCAGGATTAAAATTGCATAGGAACCTATGCCCACAAATGTCGTCATTCATAATAGGGTGCTTCCCTATTATGAACTATTTATTCGTGTGCTTGTGAACGGGTCATAATGGGAAAAGGGCCCCCAGTGGCGTATGATGATATATCCGGGCATGGGTTCCTATGTAATTTTCTAAAAGTTTGTCGCAATATTTATGCAGTCCCTCCTTAAACTCATTTTATTTTTAACTTGTACTTCATTTAATTTTAATAATATGGCCAGGGACTGTATTTATATCTATAATATAATATTTGAATTTAGGGAAAGAACAATTAAAATAAGCTTAATTTGTTTTGAATGTAAACTAACAAGTTTTTGTTTTTATCCTTTTTAATAATATATGACTAAGGAAAATCCAAAAGAAAGACTAACATATGAAATCTGCTAATACTTTTCCAGAATGAAATACTTTTACGGTAGTTCTAAAAGAAAAGAGAACAAAAAAAAAAAAAAAAAAAAGAGAGAGAATAAAAAAGTATTGAAACAGAAAAAAGCTGAGCTGCAATTTTATTTCGTCGCATTTCGATTTAAAGTTGAGTTCCCCAAATGATGTACGGTCAGAAGAATTCTTCCATCCTTTTACAAGAGTTTTAACTCCCGTCTCCACTTTTTTAAAAATGTATACAAAAAAAATTAAGTTCTTTAATAAATGGAAAAGCAAGTGAAAGAAAAGAAAACGTTCTAAGAGGAGCTTTCTTAGGGTGTAAGAAACACTTTAACTTCAATGACGAAGATAGTGCAGCAGTTCATTAGATGCTACCAACTATCAAAAGGGATAAGGAAGCAAAAAAAAAAAAAAAAAAATTATGACGAGTTTAGGCGTGAATTATTAGCGTAGTTGATAATCAATAAATCGAGTTATAAACAATATTTGAAATTAATATTTGAATTTAGAGAAACGACAATTAGAGTAAGCTTAACTTGTTTTTAATGTACAAAAAAAAAATCATGTCTTTATCCTTTTTAAAATTATATAACCAAAGAAAATTCAAAAGAAAGACTGGCATATCAAATCTGTTAATAATTTTCCTGAATGAAATACTTTTACAGCTGTTCTAAAACAAAACAGAATTTAGGCGTGATACATTGATGATACATACATTGATGTACAGAAATTAAAAAAAAAAAGCTGAGCTGCAATTTTATTTCGATTTTAAGGTCCCCAAATGATGTACGGTATCAAGAATTTTTTCATCCATTTACAAAAAGTTAGGAGTTTAACTTTCACTTTTTTAAGAATGTATTTAAAAAAAATGAAGTGCTTTAATAAATGGAAAAGCGAGTGAAAGAAAAGAAAAAGCTTTAAGAGGAACTTTCTTAGATCTAAGAGACACTTTAACTTGAATGACGAATATTGTGCAGTACATCAGATGCCTTCAGAAAAGGTTCCTCTTAGACGTGAAATATTTCTACGCCAATGAATGAGCAAAACGCTGTTTCCATTCATCAATGCAAAGAATGCTTATATTGTAGCATAAAATGTAAGTCAAAAGTTTTGAAGATCAATTTTTATCACTAAATGAATGCTAAACACTTTTGTAGTATTTATCATAATATACATATTATGTTAAGAGCGGTCAAGATATAAATTTAAAAATAAAACTACTAAGATGAAGAAAAAATAAGATTAAATTATGGAAAGACTATTTATTTACTGACTGCACCTATGAGTGCACTTTTTATTAACTTAGAATGCGTGAATCCTACTCTGAAGACAAACACCTTTTTAATTTAACCCTTTGACGCAGATGGGACACCGGTGTCCTTTTAATAATTTTTTTTTTCTGACGCTCTAATTACATGAAAAAAAAATTATTTTGGCAGCATTTTTTATAGCTATAAAAAACAGTCTTATAGTATACTAAAAAATCTGCTATATTATCAAAGTTATATTTGTACTACATACAATTAAGAAAAGTAGTTTGAAAAAAAAAAATCATTTATGAATCCAAAAATTTTTCAATAATTGATTTTGTAAATTAAAAAAAATTAATGATGAATAACTGTTTCTTTTAACTTTAAATAACTACGAAAAAGCGCAAATTAAAAAAAAAATATTGTTTTGAAGTGAGCTATGTTTGGAACATTTTACTTTTAACGCAAAAAAAAAAAAAAAAAAAAAAACCAATTTTTCGTGTTAAAATGCTAAATTTAATATTTTTCACTTATTTTGCAATAAATGAATAAAAACTAATGAAAATATGTGTAATAAAAATTGTGGGGCTAAGAATTAAATACGGATCTTACCGGACTGCAGTCATTGGATATTGCTAAATTGTATAAAAGATAGGTGGTTCGATTTCCAGAGTAACCGTATATGCTACCGTCACTTTAAAATCAAGGACGGCGCAGTTCATCATATGACAGTACTTTCTGAAAATGGTCCAAAACCTCTTTGTGAAGATAAGCCACAATTTTGTGAAAATGAAAAGTCGAATTATTTCATATTTAAAATTTTACGCAAACACTATCTGGACTCATAAAAAATTGAGAATTATTCATTAATTGTGATTCAGACAGAAAAATTTCGCCGCATATAAAGCTTAATAACTTATAAAATGCTATTTGTTCTTTCTAAAGCCCAAGGAATTCTTTAAGGCAAGATAGTATAGATTTGTGCCACTTAAACTGTTTCCTTTGGTGAAAACATAGTTACAATCACAGTTAATTTAGAATAATTTAAATTTTTTTCTAACATTCATTGCTTCAGAGAAACGCTATTCACGTGTAGATAATGATGTAAATTGGCTTAAGCGATCTTAAAATAGATCAATCGATTTTCGAAAATATCATGTCAAGTGCTTTAAAAGTTTTATTAGGAATTCTATTATTAAGTGTATTTTATTTATAAGTGTAGATCTTATCGAAGTTATACAGCAAAAAGTAGGGGAAAAACACTGAATTTACGGAATGGTGATCATCAAGAAAAAAATTAAAAATAGAAATATTAGTATGATTAATGCAGCAAACATATTTTTTTTTAATTCTAACATATCAAATATATATTCATTCTAAACATATTCTCTCTATTTCAATTTATAAAAAGCAGAGAAGTATAACTGTAATTGTAATATGTAAGTTAAAACATTGCTATCTCGGCCACAAATAATTGTTGTCACTCCAATTCAACCTATACCTACCTAGAGGCGGAAATTAGCTTTTTGTAAATGGAAGCTTTTGTAAAAGCTTCTTGTAAATCAGCTTTTTGTAAAAGTAAATTTATTTAAAAATTGGTAATGGTAACAATAACACTAAGTTGATATTCTTTAGTTCTACCACATAGATGCTTTTATTATTAATATATTATAATAAGGATGAATTTTTTTTTATCCTGATAAATTTTAAGAACTAAATAAATATTGAGTTACCAGTATTTATCTTTTTAGAGGAAAGACTTGTTCCTAAAATGGAAGTATTGGCGCCTTGTAGGTTAACTCGTTAGCGCTAATCGTCTTTCCCAGTTTTTTCCCTTCATAATGATAAAAACTGGTATCAGAATTATTTCATAAAACGTTTTTACCTAGGAGCTATAAACCATGCTAATACACTGGGGAGCATTTATTTATTTATTTTTTTGTTTTTTGTATTAGATTTTTGAACGAATATTAGATATTTGCGCGTCGCTAATTTCAAATCCGCAATCGGTTTCTCTCAACACGCAACAGTTTTTATGCATTTTAATAATATATTCCTAACCAGGAATTTTTTTAATCCACTTGAGTTAATTCGAAGTGTCCACACTTCTCTTCTGTGTAAGGAGTGATAGGAAAAAGCTACAATACATATCAATTTATGTTACGGTAAAGTCATGTTTCTTTGCCTTAAGTGTTATTTTCAAAAGAACAGACAAGTGTATAGGTATTATATATAAGCCTATACTTACTTCATAAACTTGTACAATTTAAAAAAAGTAATAAACTAAATTATTTTGAAAATCCGGAAAAAAAGAAGTATTTCATATTAGAAATCCCCTCACCTGAATTAGATAAGTACTTGTTTAAACGTAACCCAGTGTTATTAATATACAGCTAAAATAATTACTTTATTTGAAGGTATCTATAACTGTCAATCAGTTTAGAATGAAAACATCAAATCATTTCAGAACAGTGTTTTTCAAATTCCAATTCATGAAGCCTTGATGTTCCGTAGATGTCTTTTGGGTTTAAAAAAAGATTTTCTGATATTTTCTTATGCTTTCTACGCAATTTTTAATATTAAGTCTTTACGGTTTTCTGTTCTGATAAGCTCGGTCATCCTATAAAAACATCACTATTTAACGAATTATGAACTATTTTTATAGCTGTTTTAAATTTTTGAAACTTGTTCATGGCTATGAGGTCAAAATTAGGTTTCGTTTTATTGATGCACTAAGTATACCTAATCTATCGCCTAATTCTCCTTTATTTAGAGAAAACAAACTTAATCCGTTTTTCCATTTTTAGATAACAATTTAAAACATAGTGTTTCAAATATTTAAACTTTGCTTCGAATTATATACTTAGCGGTAAGTATACCATACATTTATTTATATATACTGTAAAAAGTATAATATTTTATGATAAATTACACATTTATTCCAGACATTTTATTGTGATTTTAAAACTTTTTTTAAATTAATAAATCAACAAAACACCTCCAAATATCTCCATATATAACGAACGAGAAAAAACAAACATGAAACTCACAATTCATGACAAACATGAAATTCACAATTTTAATGAACCATACTATTATTCTACACTGTTTACAGTTTTGGAGCGTGATGAACCTTATCCTTCAAGTTCTCTGCAACCTTAATATGGTGCTTAAAGGAACGATATTATCGTAATTCCTAAAATTGATGACACGATACTATAAATAAAATTAAACACGATTCAATTTCACACCTAATTATGAACTGTAAAAAATTCTGGTTTCAATTACGGCACTTCAAGTGCATCATTCTTGAAATCTAATTTACTGTAGAATCCATTTTGACAGTAAAATCTATTTTCGCAGTAAAATATTATTCCGCAATTTTTACAATAATGTTTTTTAATTAGAGTGATTCAGTGATTTTACATTAATTATTACAGTAAAAATTACGGTATATCATGCTTAGCAGGTGAAAATGGATTTTAGGCTAAAAAGTAAGGCACCGCAGATTGATCTGGAGTTTTGTAAAATGTGGTCAACAAAATCGTTGTTTATATTATGATTCAAAAGACTGACTTTCTGAAAATGGACGTTTATCTTATACGGTTCTAAAATAATTTTTGCATTGGTTACAAAAAACCTTAAAATAATCAAAATAAACCTTTTCTAAGAAAGCGTAAAAATTAATTCATAAAGAGGGAGAGAAATATAATTATGTTTACAATTTTAAGGTATAGAAGTTTTAATATAAAAATAAATGTTCATTATAAGATAAAATAGAGACCTTCCACGATAAACAAACTTTCTTAATTTATAGAGAGCTAATTTTTAAACCTTAAAATTGCATAGTTAAGATAGCATTTGGGGTATTAATGACGTCAAAAGACTTCTGAAAATACATATTTAACGTTAAATTAGCACATATGCATTCCCAAGATACATAAGTACTAATCTTGCTGGTTTTAATTTTCTCCTTTCACATTGAATCAAGTTTTCAGAAATAATTGGCCATTTTAACTGTCTTCGTTAACGGAAAAATGTTCTCAAACCAAGCATAGCAAAGAAAATAATGAGAATTGGAGTTCCTTTATTAGAAAACTAAATTAACATAGAAAATATTAAAATGCGTTATTTGTTTAACGTTACACATTATGGTACAATAAACACAAAACAAACATTAAAACACAAATAAATATTTTGTAGATTTAAAAAGAACAATTGACTTTATTTAATAGGTTTATTTTTCGTATTTATTTCAATGTTTTTGGTTACAAATTCGTAAATTGAAAATGTTAACACTGCATTTTATTTACTATAGATTGAAGAACTTAATACAGAACATTATTTTTAGAGAGGAAAGATTAAAATACATTTTATGTGTTAAATTATACACTGTTTTACACAAAAAAACATTAAACCACAAATTAATACTTAGTAAATTTTGAAAAAAGAATCAACTTTATCTGATAGCGTAAGTGTATATATTTATTTCAGTGTCATTAGTAAAACATTCGTGAATAAAAACTGTTAATATTGTATTCTATTTACAATAAATTGACTTTAGAAAAGAACTAAATACTGAAATTTATTTTTAGAAAACTAAATTTATATAGAAAAGATTAAAATACATTTTTCCAAAACAAACATTAAAACATAAATAACTATTTATTATATTTAAAAGGAACAATCAATTATATTTAATAAGTTTATTGAACGTAGTGTGCAACACAATAACAATATATATCTACTTATATTGTTACTGTGTAGTGTTTTTAACAAACAACACAAATAAATGAATACAGATAGGTTTTTATGAAATCATGAATACAGCGAGAAAACTACAATTTTACACTACAATAATACAGTTAGAAACTACAATTTTAACAAACAAATTAAACATTTTGGTCATTAAGTCCAATCCTACATTTATGATCAATCCAACTACAATTATCATTGGAATAATAATACTAAAATTTAGCAGAAATCCGAATCACACAAAAATGTACGCTTCTCAATATATTTTAAAAAACAATGATTGAACATGTTAAACGCAAGTAAAGATAAATAAATAAATGTATTATCTGTAACTCAGAAGTTCCTTCAACTTTGGAATACTGTCGTATCGAATATTCAAAGCAAATGATTTCTAAAGAAAGCTATCTCAGAAGACAGTCCTCGATTTGAAGAGTCGCATTTTATTTGTATTTTATCACGTTTTTTTCTCATACGAAAGCTGCTGTTCATACCAGTAAAGCCGATGACAGACAAATTCTAGAACCGTGCAATTGAAAACACTGTGGTATTTCATGAGAACTATTTCCACTTGATGATTCTGTTTAAAATGAAGTTTTTATTTCCGGAGAAATGTTTAGAGCGCTTTCACACATTTTCAGAACCTTTTCTTTTCGGGAAACAGACCGGTCTTCTTTTCAAAGAATCTCTTTTCGATAGATCATAATGCACAGACCTTTTTCTACATTCAAAAGAGACAAAGATTTGTATTTAAATCGAAGATAGCTTCATTTTCTTCACACGTTCTATTCGAAGGGAATAAAAAGCATTCGTATTGGTTCTTAATATTTCTTTAAATCATCTTTTCGGATGGGATGGAAGATTGCATTTTAAGAAAATAAGGCTCATAAATTGAACTAAAAAGTTAAATAATTATAGGAAAGTTTATTAAAAAGTAGGTTTATGGATATATTGAAAAATGATGTATTTACAAGAACACAGTATTCGACGGGAATAAAAGAAATAGTATTCATATCAGTTCTCAATAATTCTTCAAAGCCTCATATCGGCTAGCAGATAAAAAAAAAAAGTATTTTATGAAAATAAGGTTCATAAACAGAAATACTTATAAATAGAAATGTTCATAATTAGAAAAAGTTAAATAACTATTCAAAATTCTATATAAAAAAAGTGAATTTTACAGATACAATGTAAATACTTCAGATACAATGTAAATACACAGATACTTCAGATGATGCACACAGCACGACCCTTTTTACTTCATTCACATAAGACCAAATTCAAATCAAAGATTGTTTCGTTTTCTGCTCCTCCAAAGGGAATAAAAAGAGATATCATACGTTATCGTTAAGAGGTCTTCTTCAAAACATCTTTCGGGATGGGATAAAAAAATGTGTTTTACGAAAATAAGACTCATGAATTGTTTTAAATAATTATAGGAAAGTGTAAAAAAATTTAATTTTACAGATACAATGAAAAATAATGCTTCAGATGATGCACACAGTAGAATCTTTTTTACTTCATTCACTTAAGACCAAATTCAAATCAAAGATGTTCCGCAGTGGACTGATCGTTAAGACAAGGTTCCCAGCAGATTACCGAAGTCAAGCATCACTGGTTGCGGTCAGTGTGCGGGTGGGTGACCACTTGGATCAGTCTGCGTAGGGACCGAGGGTGTGCGGTATTGGTCCTCGTTAAAACTGTTCTACCGTAAAGTGCTCGACTTCGCGTGCATGTCGTCGGGCTACCGAAGCGGGGGTGCCATCCCCTCTGCAGAGGATCAAAATTTTGATGGCATGTCTTCGGATCATCCTCAGGGATGTTTCCCAGACCGTCGCCAATAGCCCATTGTGCAGCTCTAGGGCGACGTAAATGAACTACAACTACATCAAATCAATTATTGTTTCGTTTTCTGCTCTCATACACGTTGTATTCTAAGGGGATAAAAGAGATAGCATACGTATTGTCTTCTTCAAAACATCTTTCCGGATGGGATAAAAAATGCATTTTATGAAAATAAAGCTCATTAATTGTTTCACATAATTATAGGAAAGTGTAAAAAAAAATTTAATTTTACAGATACAATGAAAAATAATGCTTCAGATGATGCACACAGCAGGATCTTTTTTACTTCATTCACTTAATTAAAAAAAAAAAGGAATTTTATAGATTCATTGAAAAATGACGTATCAATTTTTACGAAAAGATTTAAAAAGAATATTCTTTGCTTCAAATCATATACAACAGCGTGTTTGACCCACTTCCTTCCGAAAAAAAATTCTAATAACACATTTCAACAGAATAAATAAAATTATACGATGAAGAAAACTTTTAAGCTCATTAAATGACAAATCATTCAAACAATTAATTCTTAACAACATAAAGATAGAATCTAATTGAGCATAAATGGACTAAAAAGCTTGCACTTACTGACAATATTATAACTAAGAGCTTCTCGATTTATTGATTCATTTGAACTTTGTAACAATACGATTCATGGCTGTAATAGCCATAAAATAGATCAAGTTGATATTCGATAAAATTTATTGTTTCTTTAATAGCTTATTTAAAGGAAAAGATTGTAGTAAACGATGAATAAATTAGTTAATATTTAATATGCCTGTTAAATGTTTCAAACATTTAATGAGCCGTGTCAATTGTAATTTATAATGATGGATGACAGTGAGATTCTCTCATTAATATTAACCTACATTTTTTTAAACCATAAAAACAGGTTACACGAAATACATAACATAATAAATGTATTTATTCATATTGTAATAATTTTGTAAATATTCTATTGTCACCTTAGATAACTCTAATATTTTTAGGATGTTCCATAATCACCACCCATACCACATATTTTTGGAGTTTTCGTCAAAAATGAAGCTAAAAAAACATGCAAATTAGGGATCGCCAATCAAACTCGATATCAAAATATTAATGAGTAAAACGAGATGAAAAAGTCAAAACCAATTATATTGACTCATATCCTCTAACGTTTGACCGGTTTTGTGAAACAGTTTTCAACTGATAACTCAAGCAGAAATTATTACAAGAAATGTTATTAAAAAAAAATTTAAAAAAAACTATTAACCGGAACGTAAGAAAATAACAATTTGTTTAGTCACGTATTTATTACACATATTTGCAAAATTGCATGTGCATTACAAAGCACTGTCAAGTTGAAGAACACATAGGGACATCACAATGATGGGTTAGAGCGGGATTTGAACCTTCACGATACAGAGCATTTGGTTGAACCACAACAACGTTCGGTCATAGAGGACCAAATCCTTGCATAGTCTAATCTGTATTTTATTTATATGCTTATTATATTAAACAGATTTTCGTAATTTGTTCAGGATATAGTTAATCCCTTATGTTAGGCCTATTGTTAACCCCCTAGTTCAGGCCTATTGTTAATCCATAGTTCAGGCCTATTGCTAACCTCTTAGCTGGTCATTTTGTACCAAACTTTTAACAGAAAAGGCATACGTGTATACCGTTTCGGACTAACTTAGGGTAGTACGTGTAGTGTAAGGGAAAACCAGTTAATGGGTTTATTAATGTAAAAAAATATATATTAAAAATAACTATAGAAATATGTAATAAACGTATTCAAGAATATCATTATTAGCATTATATAAAGCAATGAATATAAGTAGTCTAAAATAACAATTAAAAACTCATAATGAAATGCTGCAACTGCTATCATAATACGATTGCTGCATATGAAAGGGTAAAACTGTTTGATAAATTAGCCAAACTTTTAAAAGAAAATTTGACTCATAAATAACAGGAATATTTTCCAGTTTCCTTATTAATCCGGTGTTCATAATATTAACTATCCTCTACCATACCTTTATTTTATGTAAAAAAAAAAATATACATTAAGCCAATCTTCTCGAAATTAAATGAAAAACAACATTTTAAAATGTATACAAATGCTTAAAAAAAAGTATTCAAATTTTTCTTTTGCACTTTCACATTCTAATTTGTCACAGTGAGTTTTAAAAAAAATGTTTATTTAAAAAAGTCATAGATTGATATCTTTAAACAGTTATTAAATTAGAAATGAAATATGTACCATAGCTCGTACAATTGTAGTAAATTTTTTACCAAAATTTTGACAATTTTATGGTTTTTTAAATTATTTACCAAAGAGTAAAATCAAAATAAAGTTCCTTTATTTGATTTTAGAATTAGTTCAATTTGTAAAAAGAAAAAATAACTAATATATTTATAAACTAACAAAAATTAATATGAATATAATAATTTTAATTTACATAGATAAAAAGTATTCTTAAGTAAAAAGTTAGCTAATGCTTTTGAAGTTAATCCCCTAAAACTGTAGAAATGCCGCGAAATAATAGCTGTATTGAAAATACAAAATTTAAAAAAATATTTCTTAGATTAACGACTTATTTAATTAAAAGCCTGAAGGGAAAGTCCATAATTTGAGACAGAAGTAAATGTATATTCGGTTTCAAAACCTCGCAATTTTTTTTATAAGTTAATTTGCAAGATTTTGTTGTAGAAATTCTTGTAAAAATCATTTTAAAAATTAAACAAAGCATTTTTAAAAAATTATAATATACTTTTTATCATTAACCCTTTGACGCAGATGGAACACCGGTGTCCTTTTTATGTATTTTATTTTCTTACGCTCAAATTACAAGGAAAAATATATTTTGGTGTTTTTAATTATAAAATAGTTATAATAGTTAATAAAAAGAAATATGAAAGAAATTATCTATGTACAAAAATATAAAATTCAAAAAAAAGTAGTTTGAATTTTTTTTTCATTCAGAGTCAAAAAGTTATCAATAATTTATTTTGTAAAGTAAAGAAATTTAATTGTTTCTATTAGATTTAAATAACTGTAAATAAGTACAAATTTGTATTGTAACTATAAATAAGTAAAAGTATTGTTCGGAAGTAAACCGTGTATGGAGGAAGAATTTTACACGGAAAAAGACAATCTGTATTGCATGCTGTAGTTCATAACCATAAATTATTAAAATGCTAAATATAATATTATTTACTTATTTTGACCTAAATTAAATACAAAATAATGAAAAAAATATGAAAATATGTTTAGTAAAAATTGTGCATCAAAGGGTTAAAAATATTTTATATTTTAATTAAGACATAGCATCCGATAGGTTAAATTGTAATTACAAAAACTGCAGAGGAACCATTAAAACATAGACTAAAAGAAACCAAAAAAAGATACCTATTGAAACATAATATTTTCAGTTATATCAAAAATTAGAAATCAAATGTAAAATATTTATCTAATAATTCTTTAAAAATGTCTCAGGATATAGGTGAGCATTTCTGTATAGTTTTTATTTATGTACTACAAGAGTATTGAAAAATTCAAGACAATTCATTCCTTTAAAAATAAAAAAAATTCAAAAATATGTCTTGTACTCCCTTAAATAAATAACAAGTTGTTGAATCTACTCTACTTATACAGAATGCTCTATAAAGAATATTTAACATATATTTTTCTGTGCCTTAACAGGATAAGTTTACTAGAATAAATTGTAGAATCCTTGTACCAATACACACACACAAGGTGACCTCAGTTTAGGAAAATGCATACATTTGTATACAGTTTTGACAAGAAATCTAAAAATATTGTTATATCGCTGGGCTTTGCCTTAAAAGCCAGATATCATAAAGTATGTGAATGTATAATCAAGTATTTTTGAAATGAAGAAAAACTGTATTATATTAGGGTATTAAATCTCTGGAAGCAGGTTAAGGTATTATTTCAACCTGGAGCAGGTAATGTTTGTTTTACCTAAATCCCTTTCATTAATTATTTATTCCCTGTTTTCAAGTTCTCTTTTTCCCGCTCTGACGTACGAGCGCGCCACCAATAGATAGTAGCTATAGCTGTGACGAAGTAATGTCGTCATCGAACCTGTTTAGCGTGTACGGGGTGGCACGCGATTTTTTCGGAGGGAAAGTTTTTTTTTTTTTCCTCTCTTGCTTTTTCTAGGAGCTGCTGTTTTTTTTTTTTTTTTTTTCCTCTCTTACTTTTTCTAGGAGCTGGTTGCAGCGCAGGTACCTGTACGGGAATCGAATCACATGACGCGGCGGGACAGACGTGTTCCCATTTACGGATGATTTTTCAATGGATATAACGATAAGTTTTTATTATTCTTTTCGTATTTTTTTGATGTTAATTTTAATTAATTAATTAATTTTTATTCATTAAATCCGTGAGATCCTACCGAGATAATTAACTCTGATTACTTAACTTAACTTCGTGGTAGCCGTGCGGCGTGCTCGCGCTAATTTAACTTAATGTGAAATGAAAACTTAATTTCCTATTTTTTTATCATCCCCTGCTCCAGAGAATCTTTTTTTTTTTTTTATTGTATTAAAATGATTAGTAATGATTTTCATTGTCATGTTTAAATTAGAATGTTAAACCACATGTGGAATGTTGTACTTAATTGTTTGAGCTGAACATGATTAATATGTTTTTCAATAAATATTGTAATTTTATATAAACTTAACTCTTATTATTTAGCAGTTATTAATTGATTCACTTTAGGCAGTTATTGGTGATTTTAGTAGCTTTTAGTTATATAATTGAATATTTTCCTGACAGGCTCGAACCTGATTTTAGATTAGCTTAAATAATTCATTTGGAGAAAAAATGCTTGATTTCCTTTGATTGCATAAAAATTTTAAAATTTTAAATCAAGATAAATAATTTTATTAAGAAATCTAAGCCTTGATGTAATTAGATTTAAGTATTAGTGAAACACGTGTCGGTTCACACGTGTTGATTTAGACTTGAACTGGAATAGTAAATTGTTAATTCTATTTTTTCTGAATTAATTTCATAATTAAATTAATGAAACAGTTCGATAGTAATGAGTAATTATCAAGGAATATTAATTATTTATCTCCGTTAACTAGCTATTCAAATTCACAACGCAATTCAGATTAATGAGATATATGTTTTAAATACCGTTATATATGTCTCCCATAAATTAAATATAACAATATATACACTATAAGAAATTCAGGATCAAATTACTGAATAAAGTATTAGCACTTGTTGTGCATCATCCGTAAAATCCATTGTTGCCCCATATCCCTGAGGCAGAATTTTTTCGAGCTATCTGTGGCAAAACTCTCTAGCGCTAATATCTCTCTCCAAAATACTTTTATTAATAACAAATACTAATTTAAAATAGCATTATGGGAGATATTCTCGTATTTTGTTGGGGGGGGGGTCTGAACTCACATATTATTTCTTTCTCTGCATTTTTTAAATAATCATCACAGTAAAAAAATAGTTTAAAATCATGAAATGCGTAGTAGTAATTTACGACAAAAAGATCGACAACGAAATCACGTGAATTGGACTCCTCAAACGTGTGTTTCGTTTCGAGATTAGGTTGTTGTAATAAATAATATCGTAAAAAAAAAAAAAAAACGGATTTAAAAACTACGGAGAAATCAACAGCAATAACTGCCAAAACTTCGATAGTATTATTGCCTTATAAAGTAAACAAATGCACTATTAAAATTTTCCATATCATTTAAAATATATGAGGATATTTAAAAACCACCTGAAATTCAATATCAATAAATGCCGAAAATACAATCGAAACAATACATCTATTTACAATACTATCGGCGTAAATTGAGCGCGTCAAAAAGTGATTATCTAAATGCATAATTCAAACATTACGTGCAAGTTTCTGTATAAAAGAAAACTAAAATTTCTAACTTTTCGAAAGAAAAATCCTTTCTGCACGAGCTCTAACATACTGCGACAATGTCGCCGTATCGCTGCGATTCTGCCACGGGTCCGTATATTATACCGTAAATATTATGCCGTAATTTATACAGTTATATTCATTTAATTAGAGTAATTCAGTAATTTTAAGGTAATTATTACTGCAAAAAGCACCGGCACCATGAGTGCTGGTACTTTTTACCGTAATTTGATATGGAATTTTTCACAGTTTATTAAAGGTGATAATTACAGAACATCGAGCATAAACGATTTTTCTTTGCATTCTGGTTTCCAGATTCCAGAGACCGACAAAATATAATGTTACGTCTGACAAGGACTAAAATTTTGTACAATAATAAATATTACGAAAGCGACAAAGAATATCGGGATTGAAAATGACTGGGCCATCGAGTAAATATTAAGAGAGATTTGTGTGCTGTTTTGTGGCCAGCTTTACAAAGGAAATCCTTCAGTTTACAAACATTTGGATAAAAGTTGCAATCGAGACTGCTGTCTGAAATCAAGGAACTATGTAGCTATGTTGAAATAGATTATGAAGAAGTTTTCAAAAGGATTTCAACATCTGGAATTATGACAGTATTTAATCCATTGGTTCATCTTAAAGGATGGCTCCTTTTTTAGAAAAAAAAAATTGGGATTATTGAAACTTATTTTACAGAAAATAAGAGTTCTGTTTACCATAAATAACAGAAATATTTATATTTGGATTAGATATTTGGATCTGAAGTAAGTAATCGAGAAAAATATACATTTGGTATATGTAATAAATATGTAAGCCCACTTTTTTAGGTATAAACCACCTTTTGTGGCCAGGTATTAAAAAGTTAATACATTGCTCCCAAAGGTTAAAAGAGTTGGTAAAATAATCTAGAACTCCAGTGATGCTAGCTTGATTCGCTTTGTGGGGAAAAAAATTGCTAGCGGGAGCAAATGTTTTCTCATTTAAATCCTGCTTTAGTATATTTAATTTCGAATTTATAAAATTCGGCAACATTTAGATCACTTTATAAAATTTTCTTCAGAAAGAGGATCCAGCCAAAAAAATTAATTGAAAAAATGAAATTTTTTAAAATTGTACATGCTAGGAGTCTCAAATTATTATTTTAGCCCCTTGAAGCAGAATTTTTATTAAACATATTTGCATACTTTTTCCATTATTTAAGATTATTTTAGGTCAAAATAAGTAAATAATATTATATTTAGCATTTTTATAATTTATCGCTATGAAATACCAGTGCTTTTTTCTGCGTTAAATGTAAATTTTTCCATACACGGCTCACTTGCCAGCAATAATTTTTTCAAGTTTGCACTTGTTTGCAGTTATTTAGATCTAAGAGAAATCATAGAAATTATTTTAATTTGTAAAATTAACTATTGATAATTTTTTAATATGCACGGAGAAAAAAAAATTAAAGTAGTTTCCTTGGATTTTATATTTTAGTACCAATATCATTCCGATAATCTATCAGATTTTTTTAGTTTACTATTATAGTGTTTTTTATAGTTTAAAAAATACCAAAATACATTTTAGTGTAATTAGAGAGTCAGAAAAAAATATCTATAGAAGGGACATAAACAATCTGCATCAACGGTTAAAGTAAAGAAAACACAAAATCTTTATCAAATTTAGACGAATCATTATTAACTAAGCATGAAGTAAAAGCATCAAATTATGTTTGACTGCGGAAGGAAACTGATTGGAAGTAAAGGACTAACTCTTTATGTCTGTATTTTGTCAATGCAATATCCTAAAATCGCTATGTTTATTATTATTTCATACTAGTTATACTTCATACTAGTTATTCATTTTAAGCATTTCTCATAATTCATTGGAATAAATTTTAAATAATTTTTTTATCTCGTTAATTCCATCATATTCTAATTTATTTCAAGTTTTTATTATCGTCAAACATTTTTCTCAAAACAATTTAATTTTATCCTAAACAAATTGAATCAATTGGCTGCGTTTACGAAATTAATATTTACACACGACTTAAAAAATGATTCGAAAATGCTACAATTCAACATAACGAATAAAGAAATACCTGAAATTGGTTTCCCATTTTCGTAATGAATGACCTAAATATGCAAGAACTTATTTCTCCATTTTTAGTCAAAGAATAATATATCACAAAACGAAATTCAAACAGTATTTTAAGAACGCAACTATAATCTTTGAACTAGAAATAAATGATTTATATAAAACATTAATCAGTTTATATTCAATTGCATTTATATATTTCGAAAAACATCTGCTAATGACATCTTTATGAAAGAAAAGTACTGGTTTTCAAAACTTGCAAAGCTACTTTTTAAAAAACGAGAAAGGGATAAAATGGGGGGGGGGGGGGGAGATTAATGAAGAAAAATATCTATCAAGAGTTTTTGCATCCTATTTCTCACTATCGGACGATACAAAAATAGTTAGAAAAAAATACACTTATTTATAAAACCACGATTAAATAATACATCAGGAAAATAAATGGTTACCGAGCAAAAAAAAATTTAAAAAAAAGAAAGAAAAGATTTGGGAGAAATATTTGAAACCTGTAAAATAAAAAATGAGGAAAATTTTTTGCGAAAAAGCCGCAAATACCTTATCTGTATAAAAAGTTAGTTAATTCTTTTTAAATTTAGTTTACTTTTATTCATTTATTTTACGTAAATTATCGGCAAAAACCGCATTAAAAAAGATAAAAAGAAAATTTGGGCCAATATATGACGCGCTACCAAAACTGTAGAAAAAAAGAACCACACTCTCTAAAATGTTATTTAATACTTTTTGAAATTCACTTTAACTTAATATATTTTACCATATTTATTTGTAAAGTACTGGTATACGAAAATAGTAGAATTTTAACGAGAGAGCCGCAAATGCCTCAGCTAAGTTATTTAATCAAAGTTATTTAATACTTTTTGGAGCTCATTTAACCTTAATTTATTTTACGAAAATTATTTATAAAAAACTGTGATACCAGATATACTTTTACCACTATACAGAAATAGTATATTCTTTTTCGAGCGATGATAAAGTTTTATAAAATTCTTTTTAAAGCTCACTTATCTTTATTTATTTTATGAAAACTATCTTAAAAAAAGAAAAAAGATTTACCAAAGACAATTTAATTACAATATATGACATACAATACCCAAATGTGAAAACTCTCCCTTTATTTATTTATTTTACAAAATTTATTCGTACAGAACTGGTTTGCTTTTACAGCTATACCAAAAGAGTAATATCTTCAACGAGAGAACAGTAAATGTTTCAATTATCTAAAAAGTTACTTAATATTGTTTGAAGTTTACTTTACCTTTATTTATTTTGCGAAAACTATGTGTAAAAAATTGGTATGTAATTGCTATGGTGAAAAACTGGTAAATAGTTTTTGAAACTTACTTACCTTTTTATATTTATTTTACGAAAATTATTTGACGAGAAACTACGATACTAGATATACTTTTACCACTATAAAATAATACTATACAAGAGAGCCGCAAATATTGCATTCAAAAATTTAAAGTGTTTTTGAGGTTGTTCTGAGGTGTCAAATTTGATTAAAGGTTTATTTGAAGTATTCACACTTGAGGTTGTTTGAAATCTACTTTAGAGCAATCAGCTTAGAGAAGTTATTTTTGATGTGTACAGGCTATTTTTTATACACTTCAAGCGAATTAGTATATTTGAGGTGTGAATAATTTCAACCAATCTCAACAAAAACTATTGCTGAGTTATATATGAGGATGATTTTATGAGTTGTAAATGAAGTTGAAATTCTGGTTTATTAATGAGGTAGATTTTGGTACATAACATAACATCATTTTCTACCTCAGGTGCAATTTTTTACTACTATCGACCTCGAAAAAAGTTCAAAAACACCTTACTTTTTGTTAGGGTTCCTTTATCTTTATTTATTTTGTGAAAATTATTGGTTAAAAACTGCGATATCATATAAAGTTTTACTACTATATAGAAACAGTAGTCTTTTATAAGAGAATAGAAATAGCCTCATATGTCTAAAAAATTGTCAATACTTTGTATAGCTTAATTAACCTTTATTTATATCAAGAAAATTATCTATAAGAAATGCGATACCAAACATAACTTTGTGTTATTATGTACCAAATATGTCAATATGAACTGTAAACGCCCCACTTGTCTAAAAAAGTCTTTTTTTTTTTAAGAAATTTTTTTTTTTTCTGGCTACTTTTATATTCGTTTTATTTATTTTACAATATTTCTTTTAAAAAAAATCGCGAAATAAAATAAACTTTGACAATGATACACAAATCAATAATGAAAAAAAAATCGATACTTTATTGAATGCACAAAGAGAATTTTCAGATTTTATAAAGGTAAAATACTTATTAATACATCAAACAAAAATTCTCATTTTTTTTTTAAAATGGAGAAAAAAGAAGAATATTCAAGAAACATACTTTTCTTTATAACTGTTGGGAATTTCAATTAAATTACATTAATCCATCAATTAATTTCATCTAGTGAGCGCATGATCATCACGTGCTTAAGTTAATCCCGACTCCTCCCACACACACTGACTCTCTGGCTCGATAAAGAACTGGTTAGAACTCCGATTGCGAAGCATGTTGTTCTTTTTTGTGTGTGTCCATATGTTTGTGAATAAAATTTAATGTTGAATGTTACACTCTCAACTACAATTATTTAGATGTTTTTTATATGGAATATTACGAAGTGTTCCCGGCCTTTTGGTGGAGGTAAGCTAACTCCATTTTTGATATCTTTTGGTAATACCCAAAAATAACGATAAGCTCAAATATTGATGACAACTTTTTTATAATTAAACGATTAATTTCAATTGAGGAACAAAGAATATCAATGTAATATAGTAGACAAGTATTAATTAACTTGTACATTGAAAGAATAAGGAGAAACTCTATCCGAAAAATTGTTAGAATTAATGAAAAATTATTTACCTTCAAGAAATTTATGCGTTTTAAACACAATCTATCTCAGAGACACTTTTTGGAAACACAAATAGAAAAGGTATCCCACAATTCACGTAAGGTTTAAATACTGTGCCATTCCTGCTATAAAAGTGCCCAAAGACAACAAAAAGAGGGCAACTTTTTAACTGAAGGGTTATTAACCGCTTCCCTGATTATCCCGAATTAACTAGGGTATGTATATATTGCAAATATTTATTATCCCGAGTAAACTCGGGCATAGCTGCATTTATCAATACGCTTTGTTTTATCACGTTTTTATTCGGCCGGAAGCAAAACAAATAATAATAATAATCTGCTGTGATTGGAAGTTTGCCAATTTTTGTTTGGGAGTTTCGCTACTTGTGGGATTGCAGACGTGTTTTGTATAATTGTATATACGATGGTTAATGAATTTACACAGAAAAAAAAGGGCGTTCGTGAGCTAAAGTGAAAGTAATGCAGATGATTATTCAGATTATGAATATATACAAAGATTAATATTTAATTTTTTTCATTTGGCCGAAATAATTTGAGATAGTAAACTGATGGTAAATAAAATTTTTTTTACGCATAAAAAAATTAAAATTTCAACCTAGAGCTTCTGTATTATCTTTTGTTTTAGTTCCTTGTATTTATTAATGAAAAAAAATGTGTCAATCTTATGCATTTTCTTTCCTTCAAAAAAAAAAAAAATAAATAAATAAATAAATGGTGAGGGAAGCGGTTAAAAATATAACCTTTGACACCGATATCCCTTTTTATGTTTTTTTTCTTCTGACGCTCTAATTACCAGTAAAATTATGTTTTGATCATTTTTATTTATAAAAAATAGTCTAATAATTACTAAAAAAATTGTCAGATTATCTGAATTATGTTTGTACCAAAATGTAAAATCCAAAAAAAGTAGTTTGAAATTTTTTTCATGCATATTCAAAAATTTCTCTATAATTGATTTTGTTTTTAAGAAATTTTCAATGATGAATAACTGTTTCTCTTAGACCTGAATAACTGAAAATAAGTGAAAAATTATTGCTTGGAAGTGAGTCGTGTTTGGAAAATTTTACCTGTAACTCGGAAATAAACTCCGGTGTTTCAGGCTGTATTTCATAACCATCAATCATTAAAATGCTAAATATAATACTTTTTTAACTTATTTTGACCTAAATTAATACAAAATAATGAAAAATTTGTTAAATAAAAATTCTTTGCAAATAGTTAGAAAGAACGCATTTTCATTGATTTTGTGTCATTTCTCAGTGGTTTAATTTCATGTTTTGGTTTAAAAATTGATTACGCAATTTAACACTGCAACATTTTTCTTGTGGAGTTTTTGATGTTAAAGGCTTCTGAGGCCACTATCACTTACTCATAGGAGGATAATATTTTCTCCTTTATTCCACATTAATGCATGAAGGACAATAAATGCGCATAATGCAGTTCGTCCCCCATTACCAAACTTGCTGTATCATACATAGCTTTACACTTGTATACTTTAAAACTCAATAATAATTTACAATTTTTAATTATAGAAACGTGTGTTTTTTTTATCTAATTACTTCTTGTATAAATTGTTGGACATCCTGTACGCAGTTTTAAAAAGTCAATTAGTGTTATTTATTATAAGTTTTTATTTTTTTATGATTTTAATAAAGAAAATGTGATGTTCTAGGAAACGACGCATACAGAAGTAGCACATTTTGCTGTTCTATTAATCATTACCTTAATTGCTATCACCTCTCCTTCTCTTGTCTAAATATGAAATTATGTAGCTTTTCTCTCCTCGCAGTAAATTCTATTTTCATGTAAGTGAAACAGAGAAATTAGGAAAATCGATGGTTAAATTATTTCGCTGCTTCTATTATCTATCTTCAGCCAAAATTCATAAATAAATTTAGGAAATAATCCCAAAGGTCAAACAGGTCTTTTGGAGCATCTCGGAAAAGCTTAAATTTATGAAAAGATAAATAATGACATAAATCTTAAGCTATTTTTGTTAAGAAGATAATGGAATGAATATTAGTCTACTTTTTGTATTAAAAAGGTTATAAATGTCTGCTATTATTTTCTAATATTACAAATACATCATAAGCACTTAGAACAGGAAATAGTTTAATAAATAAACGACGGCTTAAGAGAAGGATTGTTACAATAACTAACATTTACTTTGATATTTACGTAAAAAGTTAGTAAACAATAATGAATAATATGCCCCGAAATGATAGATAAAATAGTTAAAAGTAGAATAATTTGATTTCATAATTACATTTTAATTCTTCTCATAGTTACGTATAAGTTAAAGTATCGTTATAAAAATATATATAATCTAAATTCTTGGTTTATTTCATAATATAATGAAAGCACGTATCATAATTTTAATTCTTATTATAGTTATATAATTAGATTTTAATTCTTATTGTAGTAAGGAATGAATGAAGTTATCATTACAAAACTGTTTTAAAAATATCTATAATCTCTATCGTAGTTTCATATAATAAAAGCACATTATAATTTTAATTCTTATCATAATTACACTATTATATTTTAATTCTTATTATATATGAATGCAGTTTTCATTACAAAACAGTTATAAAAGCATCGATAAATTAGACCTTTGTTTTATTGCTCTGGTATAACAAAAGCATTTATTATAATTTTAATTATTACTAAGAACAAATAAAATTATTATTTCAGAAATATTATAGAAACATCTAAAATTTGAACCTTTATTTTATTTCAGGGATTTAATAAAAGCAAGCGTAGATTTCAATCGCATTACAAAATAAAAATCTTTCTATAAAACAACAGGAATATCTATTAATACAGAATTAGAATTGAATTACCCTTTCAAGAAAAATTATCTTCGAGTTTCTTACACTTAGAAATTAGAAAAATAAACAGACAATAAAATTATTGTATTTCTAGCTAATTTTAAGTAAAATGTAAATATCTTTAGAGACAAAGAACGAAACAGAATATATTTTGGAGTTCAAAAATAAGTCATGGTAGTCAAAGATATTTTACTACTTCCAAAAACAAACTAAAAATAAAATAATTTGACTATCAGTTATTTCTTATTTTCAGATCAGAATCTTAGCGAGAATTTTTCTGGCATCGATAGGACAATTTATAATTATTTTAAATTTTAATAAAGATACTGTTTACAATAAAGTATGGAATACTAAAAAGTGGATATTATTGTAGTATACTAAAAGTGGCAAACAAATTATGGCAAGATTAATTATAATCAGCCAATATGTAAGTTTTCCTGTCATAATTAGATAGAATTTTTATATTTTGAAAATAGTTTATTTGAAAATTCATCTTTTGCTTTCAGTGGCAAACCCCCACTGTAGTGGCGACACCCACTCTATTAACCGCTTCTTTGATTATCCCGAGTTAACTCGGGTATGTATATACTGCAAATATTTATTATCCCGAGGAAACTCGGGCATAGCAGAATTTGCCAATACGTTTTGTTTTATCACGTCTTTATTCGGCCGGAAGCAGAACAAAAAATTATAATTATCTGTTGTGATTGGAAGATTGCCAATTTTTGTTCGGGAGTTTTGCTGTATGTGGGACTGAAGATGTGTTTTGCATAATTGTATATACAATGGTTGATGAATTTACATAGAAAAAAGAGTAAAAAGATGGCGCTCGCGAGTGAAAGTAATGCAGATGAATTTTTAGATTATGAACATGTAAACCTATACAAAGACTAATATTTAACTTTTTCCATTTTCTCGAAATAATTTGGGATAGTAAGCTGATGGTATATTTTTTACTTATAAAAAAATTAAAATTTCAACTTAGAACTTGTGTATTATGTTTTGTTTCAGTTCCTTGTATTTATTAATAAAATAAAAAAATATGTCAATTCTTTGCATTTTTTTTTCGTCAAACAAAATGACTTTTCACAAGATTTTTAAAAAAAATGCTTTATTTTCATTTTGATGCGCCTTAAGTAAATATAAAGAATTGATGAAATTAAAAACTGGCCAACAGCCAATTTTAAATACTCAACAAAGGTTCATTATTTATTCGCACATGCATATCAAAAGGCTAAAATATGCATGGCTGAAAGAGACTATCAAGGTGTATTTTCACGAAGACAATACCCTAAATGATTTACGATGCACGTCTCTACTATTTGAATATTGTCACCGAAAAATAGGAATTCCGTGATGAATACATTCAACGAAAAATATGCAGCAAAAAAAAAAAAATTTTTTTTGAGGTCGTTCACAATTCAATTCAACGATAAGAAGATTTCCAAGATTAGTTATTCTTTAATACCTCCAGAGATCCGAGCTTAATGAAAGAAAATGAGATATATGTAGCTTTGAATTAAGTAAACTTATAAGTACGATAAAATGTTCTTTAGAGAAATCTATTAATTGAACTTAATTAATTTTTTTAGTTATATTCAACTGGATTTCCCAGTCGAATACCTTTCGATATAATGACTTTCGTTTTAGACGATGTAAGACATAATTCTATCGGTATAAGACAAAGCTCGCGGTTTAACATGTGAGGATCCTTGCCTATGCTAACGCTGTCTGACAAAGACGATTTTGATTTCATGGAACTGCGGAGATGTTGCTACAAAGACGATGTTAGTTTTATAATGTTGAATGACGAATTGCAGCTCCCGGTTTCGTGAGAGGATCGGAACGCTATGCGCCATTTTGATCTTTGGGATTCATGAAGATAATTTTCAGCTGGATTTACGTTATTTTGTGATCGCTCTGCACTTTATTTCGTCGGGATTTAACGTTTCTTGTAAATTATTTTCAGTCAGACTTTTACAAATTAGCAATCGTTTCGTTGTGCATTATTTCGTCACTTTTTTTTTTCTTGTCTGTTGGGATTTAACGATTCTTGTCAATTATTTTTAGTAGACCTACTGTTACTTTGCGATCGTTTCGCAATCGCTTTTATCTTAAATTTTTGCTCTGAATTCAATCTATTAATAACAAGAAAATATGAATAAAAAAAAGATTCTTCACTGCTTTTTTATTTTTAATTATTGTTTTTCATTTTAAGCGATACAATTTAATAGGGGTATTTTGTATTTAACTTTGCTATAAATCGTTCTTTTTTAATTTATTTGATGCATGTAAATATAATAACTTGAAAGAATTTGATTATTTTTAAACCAATAGATCTTCAGTCGTTTTTAATTATAAAAAAATTCGGCTATTAGTTAATACAAATATTATTTTTTTAATTGAATAAAAAGTTGAGCAATATTTCGACGTTTTTTAATAATTTAACAACAGTACTTAACTGTTTTTTCTTTTTCTTAAAATTTTTTCAATACTTATTTGTTTCATAATTTGTTAGACAGTCAGTGTCAATTTTAAACAAATAAATCCTTAGTCGATTTCATTTTCAAAAAGAAAATAATAAATAAATAAATAACTTAAATTTATTTTTACATTCATTAAGTGTATAATTTGACTATTAGTTAATACAACTTTATTATTTTAAATAAATAATAAATAAAAAGTCTAACGATGCTTCAAAAGCAGTTTTTTTCAACAAATAATTTTAAAAATATTTTACTAAAGTGAACATTTCCTTAGTTTGTTTTTTAATTTGCTTTTTTTTCTTTTAATTTTTAATGCATGTATGTAAAATATTTTGTTACAATTTTATGATTATTTTTAAACCAATAAATCTTAAGTCATTTTTAATTTTAAAAAAATTAAAATTAAGCTTGGGTTTTTACTTGAGACATTTTCTTTTGTAATAGATTTATTCCTTTTATTTATTTTTGTTGATTAATTAAAAGATTTCTAATATATAATTTTTGAACATATGCTAAATCGCAATACATCGCTATATCGCAAAGTCTAACAGACGATGTATCACAGGGGCGTACGAAAGGGAGGGGTTTAAGGGTTTAACCACCCCCCTTGAGCTCAGACAAAATAGCAAAAATAAAAATTTCTGCAGAAATTATGCGGGCTATTATTTTTTAAGACTATATATTTTCATTTGCCTTATGCCTACTTTTTTTTCTCTCGGTATTTCTCAGAATACTGAAAAAACATTTACTATACTTTTAGTACTTAAACTACTTTAGTACTTTTACTTAGTACCTTGTAACCTGTGTATATACCAGTAATCCCCGTAGATCTCGAGAGAGAAGCTTCTTCTTTTTTGAGCGGTGTTTTTTGATTTTCCCCCCTGTGTGCTTCAAGTATGTAGTAATTCATCATAGTTTTATTTTTAAATTCAACAAATTACTATTCATCTATGTCTTAAATTTTAACTGCAGAACTTTCAAATATGCTGATTACATAAATTAAATTTTTTACTCCCTGGAGCACACAGGGAGGACCCAGCTGCCCACGTGCTTAACCTTTTTTAATTTGGTAACGTGGAGTCATGAATCATTTATTATATTTGAACTATATATGCTGAAGTAACAAATAAAGAACAAGATATTAGTACTTGACTTGCTGTGAATCAATTAGCCATGTGGAGATGACTTACGCACAACTCAAAGTTCCAGAGTTCCAGCTGGAGAGGGGCTGAGACTGTTGTTTCACCATCTTTTAATAAATAAACAGCTTATGCAGAATATGGCTGCGTTACTCATTTCTTTTGGACTGAAATTCCCATAAAAATATCGGGGTTTGTTACCCTGATAGTAGAAGACGGCAGAGATTTTTGAGGAGGAAACCTGTTGCAGAAAACCAGTGTTTATAAATTTGAATCTTAGGCCTGGCAGTGCTACGCAGTTCTTCAGAGGCCGGCTGTGGCAATTCCTCATCCCATCACCCACCGGGGGAAAAAGTTGAAGGAGCGACGTAAGTGGAATGAGCATCCCATCACTAACGCCGCTGGAGATGGAGATTGGATTTCGTCGTTCAGTCAAATTCTTTGGTTCAGTTTCACCCACCCTGTCCGAATCAACAATCAGGAAAAGCCTTTTGCGGAACTTGCTGCGCTGAGTTCATACTTGCTTGCTGGCTGTCGGCCTGGTCTCATTGAGGGTTGATAGAAGTCCAGTCTGCGATCTCAAGTGAATATTATTCGCGTGTGTTGTGATAGTGCAAGTGTGTTATGATAGTGAATACCATTCGCGTGGTTCATCAAAAAAGTGAATAGGTGAAATAATTAATTCATGGTGAAAAATTTTTCTCCGTGTCTCTATGGCAGTTGCAAACTAAAAAGTTAATGAGTTGAAAATAATTCACGGTGAACAATTTCACATTAAATAGTAATTGGTACTTACTCTCAAAAATTTTTATACCAGTTGAAATTTTTAAATGTGAATCCTTTTGAATCATTCACGCTCATAACTTCAAATTTGAACATATAATTTTATGGCTATTGATATTTATATTTTGATAATATTTCCATTCATTGATATTATATTATTCAATATTGATATTATATTATTCAATATTGATATTATTTTTCAATGATTTATCATATTATTCGTTCTTCTTAATGTAATATTTAATTATTAAAATTTATTTTGGTTATTTGAATGCCCTTACGGAGCGGCAAAAATTACAAATTTAATATGGATGAAAATGCGAAAAGCAATTCAGATAATTCTGAAAATGAATTAGCTGATAATTTACAAAAATTAAGTATGGATCAAAGTGCGCAAGATAAACCAGACATACTAGTCTTTGAGCCTGACATTGGTGTTCAATTCACATACTGGCTCAAACATTTCGAAAAACAAACTCTAGATGCTAAATTAAATGACGAATGGAAAGTTAGAAATTTTCAAAAATTCATTAAAGGTTCAGCTTTGAAATTGTATATTAAAAACTGTGTTAATTGTAATTCATATCAAGAAATAGTTGAAATTTTCAGAGAGCATTATTTTTTGCCTCCCTTTGGCTTTAATGATTTTCAAAATTTAAAATTTTCTGGCCAAGTAAGACCTAAATTCATATTTTACCGAAAAGGTAAAGTTAGGTCGAAAAATAAAATTTAAGTAATGACCATATAATTGAGGGTCTATCTATTGGTTTGCCCTATCAAATTAAATCACTTTTGATTTTAAAAGAACCCAAAATCCCGATTGAGTGGCTCACAATTGTGTCGAAAATCATTCATGAAGTACCTAATGTCTTACCCCAAACTGAAACTAAACAAAAATTATTTAATGGGTTTAAACCACAATATCAAGGCTGGACACCAAGGCGGCCATTCATTTACAACTCAAGTTACCCAAATTATAATGCTCGACAAAATCAAAATTTTTCCCGACCAAGTCAAAGTTATAACCAACAACCCCAATTTAGACCTAGAATTCAAAATGAAAAGTTTCATAAAAATAAACAACAAACTAGTCATTTCGCCCAGGTTTCCCAGGAGTTGCCTCCTAAGCCATGTAAATACTGTGAAAAGCTTGGTATAACCAATGCTTATCATTGGGGCCAAAATTTTATAAACAAACTGTCACAGTGTTGGGTGACAATTTATTTTTAATTTTCAATTATTTTAATTTAGTCTTTCTTTCATTTCTGATTTTTTTTCCTTTTCCGAATTTATTCCTCAAAGGAATTGCTTTTTTTCTTTCGCGTTAAGAACATTCCTTTTTGTTATCTTTATTCCACCTTTTTGTGATTCAAGGTCGTTTGACCGCTTCGTCCTTCTCAAGGACGACATTCTTGTCCCTCACATTCTAATTTACGTCACCACTTCCCCTTTTTTTCCCATCACTTTCACGTAACCTTCATATTTGCACGTGGTGTTTCCGGTTCTAGCCGGAATTTTCAAGTTTCCCAGAAATCGGTGTGGTCACACCTTCTTTGAGACATCTTCCCTTTGGTACCATATTTGGTATGTTGTGGGAGTACTCATTTTACACTGATTGGTGTTGGTGTAATCATGCGATGTTCCCCCCATCCAATGACAGTCGTCCTCTCTCCTTTTGTACCACTCAGTCTTTCCCGCGCCGAGGGACGCTTTGCTATCACTTCTCTTGGATCCTCGCTCGAGAACTGTGAAGCATGATATAATTGTGCTTGATTGATTCTTTTTCCTTTTTTTGTTGGCGTCATCGTCGGAGCCATCTTGAATGGATGGTTCTCTTTTTTTTAACTTTTGTCTTTTTTTTTCGTGAAAGGTATACGGCCATGTGCGAATGATATTCCCTTTAATTATTGAAGTCTAAAGACTTCCGTTATGTGAATAAATATATTTTTTGTATTTCTTATCCTCATAAGAATACATGGTAGTAGTCCCGCAGATCCTGTTGTACAATTGATCCTGTTTCCTAATATAAGCAAAATCTTCAAAACCTTTTCCCAGGCATGCTGTTTGAAGTGTTTACTGCGATTTTGTACCGGAGAGGTTTTTTTTTGGTTTCAGGAACAGAGTTTTAAATTGTGTAGTACACTAAAAAGAATACTGAGATAATGATGTATAAATGGTGAAAGGAAGCATATGAAAATACTAGTGAATGCAAAGAAATCTTAGTGAACACCTTATTATACAAATTATGTATCAAAGTTATTACTGTAATGAATCACCAGTGTAAAATGCTACATTAACACAAATTTAAGAGGTATGCCATGATTTTTTATTTTTATTGATCCAAAATAATGAGAAATATATATCAATATATGAAATAATTTGGTTGAATTTGATTAGATAAAGAGTATAACCCAAAATAACTAGAGGAATACCTAGAGGCCAAAATGATCTACTAGTGGCATCAACAACAAATGCGAGTGTTTGACCCACAACAACCCAATCTAAAGATTCGTTGGTCATATACTCATTCTTTTATAAAAGAGATAATATATAATATAGCAAGCATCGATTATATACGTCAACGAAAGCATACTCTGGATCAATAAAATTAAAGCAACTTTAAAAAAAACATCATATACATATATATTATGATAGCATGAACGTAACCCAGGCAGACAAAATAAAGAAAGAGTTACTCACCCTTACGAGTATTTTCTTGAACTAATTCTGCCAACCAGGCCGTCTTTGAAGTCAGACAATAACGACTCAAGAAGGAATAAAGGAAGTTCGGTACACACTTGAACAATTAGTTTATTTCTCTCATTTCACATTCTTCTTGCGGAAACACCATCGGGAGAAAGGGGGGGAAACAGCACTTCTACTCACGGCGTCAGGACGTGGCTAGACTCGCTCATGGATGATCCACAATTTTAAGGTTTAACGTCACTGCGACTTTACAAAAAAAATTCTCAGGTCCAAAATCGCAGTAAACACTTCAAACAGCATGCCTGGGAAAAGGTTTTGAAGATTTTGCTTATATTAGGAAACAGGATCAATTGTACATCAGGATCTGCGGGACTACGAACATGTATTCTTATGAGGATAAGAAATACAAACAAATATATTTATTCACATAACGGAAGTCTTTAGACTTCAATAATTAAAGGAAATATCATCCGCACATGGCCGTATACCTTTCACAAAAAAAAAAGACAAAAGTTAAAAAAAAGAGAACCATCCATTCAAGATGGCTCCGACGATGACGCCAACAAAAAAAGAAAAAAGAATCAATCAAGCACAATTATATCATGCTTCACAGTTCTCGAGCGAGGATCCAAGAGAAGTGATAGCAAAGCGTCCCTCGGCGCGGGAAAGACTGAGTGGTACAAAAGGAGAGAGGACGACTGTCATTGGATGGGGGGAACATCGCATGATTACACCAACACCAATCAGTGTAAAATGAGTACGTCCTTGAGAAGGACGAAGCGGTCAAACGACCTTGAATCACAAAAAGGTGGAATAAAGATGACACAAAAAGGAATGTTCTTAACGCGAAAGAAAAAAAGCAATTCCTTTGAGGAATAAATTCGGACAAGGAAAAAAAATCAGAAATGAAAGAAAGACTAAATTAAAATAATTGAAAATTAAAAATAAATTGTCACCCAGCACTGTGACACAAACCTAATTCTTTTATGGCTGAGAATCAAACCCAGCCTAAACAAGAAAGTGACCAATCACTAAACTGACAATTAATAGTATCCGGATACGTACAAAATAAAAACTATGAAAGTGACAAATACCCGATTGTGACAAATAAAACTATCTTGTTAAACATTGATACAGGTAGTACTTTAAATATCATCCCGACTAAGCTTTTTGAAAAACTCAATGTCCAAAAAGAGAGAAAAAACTTTGTTAATGTAAAACAAACAAAAGGTATTTTGCAACTTAACCAAACTTGTACTTTAAATTTAAAAATTGGAGATATAGCTAGGTCAGTGAAATTTTATGTTTTAAATACTGATTTACCTTATGCCATATTGGGTTTAAAGGAATGTAATGGGTTTAAATCTGTGATTGATTGTGTTAAACGAGTTGTAATGCAAAATCGGAGAAAACTGATCACTTTTTCGGATTATAAAAGCAACTTGTCTTTACACATTTCTCTTGAAATCCAGGTTAAAGATTGCAATAAAAATACCAATAATGAAAGTACAGTTAAGAATAAAAATGAAAAATATAGAAATAAAAGAAAGAGTGTTAAATTAAATAATGAACAAAATGAAGAAATTGTTAAAGAAAAGAAAAGTTTGGACATGAGAATAAACAAAAATAAAAATGTAAACAAAGAGAATTTAAAGAAAAATAATACAAAAAATAGACTTAGAGTAAAGATTTAAATAGCAAAACTGAAAATAATCTTGAATTTTCAAATGTTCCTGAGACTAAAAGTGATAATGGTGTACAACATTGTCAAAATCATGTTGACGGAATTATGCAAATTCAAGATGATGAAAAAGATTTCCAACTTCAGGAAATTTTAGAAGATTTTTCAAGTATATTTGCTAAAGATAAATATGATATAGGGACAATAAGAATTGAACCTCAAAGGGTAAAATTAACATCAGACTTACCAGTATCCTTACGAGCATACAAAACTTCTCCAAAACAACAAGAGGAAATAGATAAACAAATTGAAGAATTATTAAAGCATAATATAATTAAAGAAAGCTCTTCTCCCTATTCTGCTCCAGTAACTTTAGCTTATAAAAAAGATGAAAATAAAAAAAGTAGATTGTGTATAGACTTTAGAAAATTAAATCAAATTACTAAATCGGATGCAGAACCATTACCTCTAATAGAAACTCTTATAGATAAATTAGGGAACAGTGTTTATTTTAGTAGGCTCGATATGGTGAGTGGTTATTGGCAAATTCCAATCAACCCTGAGGACACTGAAAAGCTTGCTTTTGTCACCAACAGTGGGTTATACGAATGGTTAAGATTGCCATTTGGGTGGAAGAACGCCCCAAGTATTTTTCAAAGAACAATACGTAGAATACTCACTAAACATAAAGTTTCATTTGCAGCTAATTATTTTGATGATATCATTATTTATTCCAATAGCTATGAAGAACATTTAAATCATCTAAAGGAAATTTTTGAAGTATGTAGATTTGAAAATGTAAAATTAAAAGCTTCTAAATGTTCTTTTTTGCAAACTAAAATTCAATTTTTGGGTTATGAAATATGTAATCGCATAGTAACTCCTGACAACAACAACATTGAAGCAATTAAAAACTTAAAACCTCCAACTAATGTTAAATCTCTTCAACGATTTTTAGGTTCAATAAATGTATATAATAAATTTATAAATAATTATACTAAAATTAGAACACCTTTAAATAATCTCTTGAAGAAAAATACACCCTGGTGTTGGACTCCGAAATGTCAAGAAGCATTTGAAATTTTAAAGAATGCTTTAGTTTGTAAACCAAATTTGAAAATATTTAGCCCTAAATTACCATGTCATATTTTTGTTGACGCAAGTCAAAGTGGTGTTGGAGCAATTTTAAAACAGCCAGATGTTTCAGGTGTCTTACATCCAATAGCATTCCATTCTCGTTCTCTTAGAGATTATGAGAAAAATTATGCAATCACAGAACTGGAATGTCTTGCTATTGTTGATGCATTAAACAAATTTTATCATTATTTATTTGGAAATAAATTTACCATACATACAGATCATGCGGCTTTAGTTAGGTTAAAAAATTTAAAAAATCTGAAGGGTAGGTTGTTCCGCTGGTCTTTACTATTAAGTATGTATGATTATGATATAAAATACACAAAAGGCATCTTAAACTTTGAAGCTGACATGTTATCCAGAGATATTTCTGACAATATTGAACAGAATAGTGATGTTGATGTAAATAATGTAAGCCATTCTTCACATCTTTTGCAATTAGACGAAATTCTCGAAGCCCAACAAAATGATAATTTAACTGGAAATTTTATTAAAATAGATAATGTTTTGTGTTTACGTAAAAAGGGTTTTACCAAAATTGTTCTTCCATTTTCTTTAAGGCATAAATTACTTGAAGTTACTCATAAAAAATTTGGTCATTCGGGAATTCAAAAAACTATTAATTTACTTACTCCTGTTTATTATTGGAAAAATATTACTTCAGACGTTACAAATTTTAATAAACACTGTCATACTTGTCAAGTAAATAAAAAACTTAGGCAGAAAAGGATTACTTCAGGAAATGCCCCCAGATAACAAACCTTTTGAAATAATTGCAATCGATAGTGTAGGTGGTTTTAATCATTACAATTCTACCAAAAAATATTTAACTTTAGTAATTGATCATCACACTCGATATATGTGGTCTTTTGCATCTAAATCAATAACTACGGAAACTTATGTAAATTTTTTGCACCAAATTTTTCAAATTCAAACCCCTAAAAGTATTTTGAGTGATAGAAATGCCGCGTTTACTTCTTCCCATTTTAAAAAATTTCTTAAACATAGCAAAATCAAACAATTGTTAACTACAGCCCATAGACCCGAAACTAATGGAAAAGTTGAGCGTTTAGGACAAACCATTGTAACACGTTTAAAATGCAAAATTAATGATTCTTCCAAAAAAATTCTTTGGCCTAAATTATTAAAAGAAGTAACCGAAGAATATAATTTAACTCCACATTCAGTAACTAAATTTCCCCCAGCATATTTAATGTTTGGCACTGTCCTATTTAATCATCTTTTATCCGAAGAAATTTATCCACCAATAGAAGAAGCTAGAAAAATTGCAGTTGAAAGAACTAATTAATATCATGAAAAAAATATAATTTATTATGATGCAAGATTCACTCATATTGAAGTTTCCCCTAATGATACTGTAATGTATGAAGATTTTAAATACCCCAATACTAGGAACCTTAACCCAACTTTTTCTGGTCCATATATAATTCTTGAAAAAATTTCTGATGTTAATTATAAAATAAATAAAAAGAATATTCATAATAAAGAAAATACAGAAATAGTTCATATATCAAAATTGCGAAGGTACCACCCACCTGGCAAACTGAAACTATGTCATGAATAAAAAACATGTAATAATTTAAATAATAGAATTAATTATATTTTATATTGAATTTAATGATTTTTCATTGTTAAAATAAAATAAAAAACACCGAATATGAAAATAATACACATGGTTCAATGGAACATGTGGTCCCCTTTTTTCTGGAAGATCCGACCTTTCAAACTTTCTTCTTCAAATACAACGTTTACCCAATCTAGAAAGATATGGGGCGATGGTAGTTTTTCTCTGTGGAAAAAAAATTTATACTTAAGCATCTGTTGAAACTAGGATCTTCCAGCACATCATTGTTGAGACTAGGGACTGTTTTCCTCCTTTTGGGGAATACAGCCCCTAATCCAGCAAAAAATTCCCCTAATAACACTGAAGTCGTAAACTTCAGATTAAAGACCATTGTGTCAAATTTTTTTTACATATTTTTTTCAAAGTATACAATTCTGAATACAAATTTCAGATTGAAATTTTTTTTTACAAAAAGTGTCAATTTGTATTTTTATATTTCATATCACTTGTATTTTCATATTTTTTATCTTTCATGTTTTTGAATATTTACATTTTTAAGAAAATTTTTATAGATTTTCTTATCTTAAGTGAAAAGTTTACTTAAATTGTGTTAGTATGAGGAACTTGGTTAGTATGAGGAACTTTGTTTATTGTGATTTCTGAAAAAAGACTGAAGAAACTTTAATCACAAAAACTATTTAAAATGAAGATCTAACACTTCAAATTGATGGTAGTACGACTTAAAATTTTTTTTCGAAACATGTTTCATTTTTTCTTTCTGTTTAGTTGCCAAAACAGATAAATTGCATTATTATGTTTTTTATTGTTGTTACTGTAAATAATTTTTTTCTTCACATAATTGAAAAAATGTTGTTTATAGTAGAAAAGAGGACAGTCATACCAACATAAATTTTATAAATTCAAAGTAGTCTAAATTTTATTATTTTTTTTGGCTTACCAAAAATTTTTTTTTTTGGGGGGGGGGAATGTAATACAAAAATTATAAAAATATTTTTGTATTAATAAAAGCATTGAAACTCTTTCATTTTCATAAAATGCAGATATTCTATTTTGGGACTCCAAGGTTAAAAACATACCAATTAGTAATAATAAAATTTATGTTTCAAAAGAGGAGTTATTTTAAGATCTTGCACTTCCATATAAGGAAGGATTAAACGATTTTCTATGAGTATTAAATGATTTGTGATGAGGCGTAGGAATACAAGGAATGCAATATGTCTGCCCTTTTACCCGTGTATAAAACGCGAGACCGATGGTTTTTGCGTGGCTTTTAGTGTTTTATGATTACCAACAAAACTCCGTCAGTTTTGACGAGATCTGTGTCTCTCCCCCTCCAGCTGAAGAGGGGCTGAGACTGTTGTTTCACCATCTTTTAATAAATAAACAGATTATGCAGAATATGGCCGCGTTACTCATTTCTTTTGGACTGAAATTCCCATAAAAATATTGGGGTTTGTTACCCTGATATTATACATACACATATATATATATATATATATATATATATATATATATATATATATATGCTGTTCTTGGATCTTTAGGATGTCAAAACGCAGGAATTTAACAATTTTTAATTATTTTGAGAAAAAATAACGACCTAAAATTAGTGAGGTAACAGCATCTAGTTCCAATGTAAGTTTTTCTTTTGAACAGAAATGTGATACTTCCGTTGAAGAAAACGTTCTAGCATAACAAAATCTGATGAATGTGAAAGCGGCCCTTAAAGTGTTACTTTCCACTCATATGATATTGGACTTTTTTCAGAAGATAGTACATGCAAGGATAAAAAAAACTGGAACTAAAAAGTGTTCGGGAACCCAATCAAGCATTTGCTTTTTCGTAAAAAGAAAATTGAAATTTCAGTACAAATGGCGTTATCGCTGTAAATGGCTTGCATATTCAGAGGTTAAGGGTGGTGCTTTTTGCAATAGTACTTTTCGTCCCAAGTGGTGCCGGTTCTGGCATGCAACCTTTAGGTCAACTGTGCGCAATGTAAAATTTGACAACTGGAAAAAAGCAGTAGAGCGATTCTCTGAGCACGAGAAATGTCTTTATCAAGATGTTATTAAAGAACTAAAATTAATGCGTTAAAATGCTACTGAAATATTCTCTGAAATATTCAGGTCTTCTTCTTTTATGCAAACAAGAATTAGATCTTCCATACAAATCCCTAGAATAACGGAAAGACAGAAAAATTGCGCTAATTTTCCCTCATCGACACCCGAAACATGTTTCAGAGTTAGTGTATTTATTCCATTAATAGAAAATTTTATAACAAAATTAGACTTAAGATTTGTATCGCATCATGATATTTTGAAAAGATTTCAGTGCCTTCTTTCTGCCGATCCTTTCATTTGCCGACCTTCAAACATAAAGGCTTTTGAAGCACTAGTGGAATTTTACGCTCAAGATTTGGATACCTGTAAAGAAAGCCTTAAGTTTGAACTAAAACTCTGGTATAAAAGATTGAAAAGGATTAGTGAAGACGGAGGTAGTGTTCCAAAAACTGCGGCAGATGCTCTTGGAATGTGCAATAAAGATATAACACCAAACATTTTCAAACTGCTGGAAATATTGGTCGTTCTACCTGTGGCAATGAGTGCAAACGAAAGATCCTTTTCGACTTTAGGCCGTTTAAAGACTTATTTACGCAATTCAACAGGTAATAATAGAATGAATGGATTGGCGCTCTTAAACATTCATAGAAAATTTACCCCAGCTGTAGAAGACATTTTAAACGAACTTGCAAAAAAAAAAACCCGTCGATTGGATATTACTGTATAAATCAATACACTTTTAGCGTGTTTGTATACTGGTTTAATTCCCTATTTGCTGGTAGGTTATTTTTTGGTCAAACTTATTAATTTTCTGTAGAATATTCACATTTATACGGTTATTATTTAGGTAGCTGTAACACTATGAGTAGTTTTTTCTGGCTTGATTTATTCCTACTTTTTAATAAAAATAAAATATTTTACCTCTTATTATATATATATAAAAAAAAAATATTAAAAAAAAATTATGTTCTTAAACTTAAAAAATCAAATCAAAATTTAACTAAACAATGTTGTCTAAATAAAAAGTCAAAATTGTCTAGCTGTCTAAATTAAAGAAATAATAGTGCTTTATTACATACTCTAATTTCTTTTAGTAGTTTCAGAAAATTATGAACACCCCCCTTGAAAAAATTCTGCGTATGCCACTGATGTATCACGATATAAAATTTCCTACATAGCCCCGTTCTAGTTATGAGATACAGCATGGAACATCATTGTCTTTTTCTGTTTTACAGGCAAAATCTTCCAGACACGACTCACATCAAAACAATAATATTTCAAATTTGCACTTATTTGCAGTTATTTATGATTGAAATTTCTAACTTACAAAATCAAATATTGATAAACTTTTCAATATGAAATATTAAAAAAATTTTCAAGTATTTATATGAAATTTATATTTTGTTACAAATATAATTCAGATAGTCTTACAGATTTTTTTAATAACTCTTAGACTATTTTTTATAATTAAAAAATATCGAAATATCTTTTTACTTGTAATTAGAGCGTCAAAAAATAGATAAAAAGGATACTGGTGTCCCATCTGCGTCAGAGGGTTGATAGTAAAACGGTAAAAGCTTTTATGACAAAAACATATATGCCATATAGTAAAAGGTTAAATGATAATAAAAAAAAAACAGATTAAGAAATTAGGGGTCGAATATAATGCATAGGGAAATCTTAGCGTCACTAACATTTTTTTAATGATTCAGATGTAGCAAAACCATTGAAATTACTGTAAAATAACAAAGAAAAATCCTACTCATAGAATGTTTAATTAGATTCAAAAATAAATAAAGGAACATATATATTTTAACTGAATTCGTTTGCGTATTTTTAAAAGTTTACTTTTTAAAGCATCATCATTTTTAATTTGAAATAATTAGAGCGGAAGTTAAGGCTATTTCATTTTTTTAAGTGACAGCTGTCAAATTATGCCGGAAATGGTATTCGAAAACGGATATGGTGCAAAAATGTGATTGGAAAGTCAGTGCCATCGGTTAAAAAAATTAAACTTTTCGAAAATAGAACGTAATAGTTTTTGAAATATTGCAATGATTATGGAATTAATTTCTAGTTTATTTCGAAAAAATAACTTAATTAGGTGTTAAATATAAATATGAAGTCATTCAAAATGGCACTAAATTGAATATACATATCTCATTTAGTTCTTTGTAACTTTTTTAAATAAGCTGTTAAGTGTTTAAACATTAGAGCATGGAATTATTTAGTTAGCACATAATTTTTTTTTCTCTTTATGTTTAAGTGACGAGGATTTATTCTTCAGCAATATCAGTGAAATATGTTTATAAAATTAACATTAACAAAATTATAAACATTAAAATAAAACAGTACTTTTCAATAAAATATTTTTAAAATATAATTCATTTGTTAATGATGTCCGCTCCCTCTTTAGCGAGAATATAATGCGCCAAGCGTAGCTTTCTAGCGTTCTTTTCTCATTCAATAAAAAATTTGTTAAACGATACAGTCCACTCTGACTCTATTAGCTCCGACATCTTTGGTCCTAGTGACCCGGAGCAGAGAACTAGTCTCAATATGAGCACAATTAACTCAATAACAAATCATAATTTACAACGTGGGGCAATTAAAACAAAATTCAAAAATTTTTGGAAGAACATTCAACGCAGCAGGATGCAAGCGCCGCGGCCATCATTCTCAAAAAGAAATTGAAGGTGGCGATGGAACTACAAGTATCGATATCAGAACTGATAAAAGCATATACGCTACTTCCGGATAAAATTTATCTAAAAGACAATCTAGATGTTGCTCAAGATATAGAAGATGAAATTGAAGAAATAGAGGTAAAGATTAATATTTTACTCTCTAAAATTGATAATAATGAACCTAATGAAACGGAATCAAATGCTTCATGTACCAATATATATAAAATTCCTGATTTACCATTACCTTTCTTTTCCGGAAAATATGAAGAATTTCGAAATTTTAAAATTCAATTTAATTCTATTATTGGAAATAATAAAGAGTTGAGCGACACACAAAGACTATGCTATCTTAAAAGCTGCCTCAAAGGCGAAGCAAAACGCCTTGAGTCAGCCCAAGATACATTTGAATCTTTATGGTCTTCCCTGGAAGATAGATACGAGAACAAACGAGCAGTTATCGATTGCCATGTTAATAAATTATTAAATTTATCAAGAGTCCCTGACTCTCCTAATGCAATTAATCGATAACACTAAATGTAATTTACGGGCATTAAACTTGCTTGAATTTAAATCAAATGAGCTAACAGATACATTGATTATGCACATTTTATTCCAAAAACTTGATCCAGAAGTTAGAAAAAGTTTTGAAATGAAGTTGTCGAAAAACGAAATACCCAAACTAGACAATTTTTTAAAGTTTTTTGGAAGAACGTTCTAGAATCATGCAAGGTCTTAATATAAAAGAGGAAAGAAAAAAGCCTCTTTTTAATCCAAAGCCAAATACAGAGAAAATGTATTTAATTATATCTAAAGTGAATAAGCCATGTTTATTAAGTTGTAGGGAAAGTCATAGACTTTATAAATGCCATCAATTCAAACGAATGGGTGTAAATCAGCGAATTGAAATAGTAAAAACTCATAATTTGTGTTTTGCATGCTTAAATAAGCACTTTCCCAATCCTTGCATGTCAAAATATACTTGCTTCTGTAAAAGCAAAGATCATTCTTTACTCCATGAAAATAAAAGAAATGAGTCATTTACATTTGATACACCAGTAGAAGAAAAAAGGGAGACAGACATCTTGTCACCCCACTCCCCTCCTTTCACTCCTTCGAACACTTTGTTTACGAATAAAAATGAAAATGCTAATTGCGTGATTTTAAATACGGCGGTTGTTTATATTAAAGATGGGCAGGGCATATTTAGACCATTAATAGACACTTCAGATAGCTGTTCAAGTTCGAATTTAATAAGCAGTAGAACTGCTAATTTATTGGGTTTAAAGAAACAAAAAACAAATGTTCCGATTTCTGGTGTTAATGACTCGTGCATTACAGCTAAATCATCTGTTCGTACCGAGTTAACAAATGAAGAAAATAATAAATCTTATTATTTAGACTTGTTAATAGTCCCAAAAATTGCTGTTCTTCCACCCACATTTGTAAACATATCGAATTTAAGTTTACCTGAAAAAATAAAGTTTGCCGATAATAATTGGAATAAACCTGAACGAATTGATGCGCTTTTAGGAGCGGAAGTATTCTTTGAACTATTGGGTACGAATAAAATTAAAATTAAAGATTCCCAATTAATATTAATTGAAATGTTTTTTGGTCACGTTGTATCGGGAATTGCGAGCAACTTAATTTCTAATTTAGAGAATATTAACGATTCCTGTCTTTTTACTTGTTGAAACCGAAAATCTTGATAAGGCGTTAACTTCCTTTTGAGAAATAGAACACGTAAACGAAATAAAACCATTGGTTGATGACGTATTTAACTATTGTAATGATCATTTTTTAAATACTCACTACCGAAAAACAGATGGTAGACACGTGGTTGAATTGCCGTTTAAACAACAATTTTCAGCTAATATTTCATTAGGTGATTCAAAGCAAATTGCGTCTAAGAGATTAAAACAATTATGGAATCGCTTAGATCGTGATCCTAAATTAAAAGAATTGTATATTAGTTTTATTCGAGAGTACGAATCTTTAGGTCACATGGAAGAAATTTGCGATGATTCAATTCCGGACGAAGGATATTTTTTACCTCATCATGGTGTATTGCGGCCGTCAGCACTTCAACTAAATTAAGGGTTGTTTTTGATGGGAGTTGTAAAACTACGAATGGAATGTCCTTAAATGATTTTTTATGTAAAGGCGGAATCATACAGGACGATCTTTTTACAAGTATGGTTCGTTTTAGAAAACATATTTTCACATTTACAGCCGATATAAATCAAATGTTTCGACAAATCGAAATAAATCCGTTGCAATCGAAGTATCAAAAAATTTTGTGGAAAGAGGGGAGGGAGGAACCTCTCAAGGTATACAGTTTGAAAACCGTTACTTATGGTTGTGCATCCAGCCTTATCTTGCTACAAGAGTTCTACATCAAATTGCAAGCGACGAAAAAAAGAATTTTCCTATTGCCTCCAAGGTTTTAATGGAGTACTTCTATATGGATGACTGCTTTTCGGGGTCAAACAGCATCAAAGAATTTAATGAACTAAGAGAACAACTAGATAAGCTCCTTCAAAAAGGACAAATGAACTTACATAAATGGCGTTGCAATGCCATTTATACATCAACGGACTCATCTCAATCTTTTCCCTTCAAACAAGATTGTGCAGATACTACCATAAAAAATCTGGGAATACTGTGGAATAGTAGTAAGGATACTTTTCACTTCAATGTCACAGCAGCTTTAAGCTCGAATTACACTAAACGTGAAGTGCTAAGCCAAATTGCTAAAATCTTTGACCCAGTGGCGTACGCAGAATTTTTTCAAGGGGGGTGTTCATAATCTTCTGAAACCACCAAAAGAAATTAGAGTATGTAATAAAGCACTATTATTTCCCTAATTTAGACAGCTAGACAATTTTGACTTTTTATTTCGACAACATTGTTTAGTTAAATTTTGATTTGATTTTTTAAGTTTAAGAACATAATTTTTTTTTATATAAAAGGTAAAATATTTTATTTTTATTAAAAAGTAGGAATTAATCAAGCCAGAGAAAACTACTCATAATGTAACAGCTACCTAAATAATAACCGCATAAATGTGAATATTCTACAGAAAATCAATGAATTTGACCAAAAAATAAGAAAAAATAACCTACCAACAAATAGGGAATTAAACCAGAATACAAACACGCTAAAAATGTATTGATTTATACAGTAATATCCTAACGACGGGGTTTTTTTGCAAGTTCGTTTAAAATGTATTCTACAGCTGGGGTAAATTTTCTATGAATGTTTAAGAGCGCCAATCTGTTCATTTTATTATTACCCGTTGAATTAAGTCTTTAAACGGCGCAAAGTCGAAAAGGATCTTTCGTTTGCACACGTTGAAGCAGGTAAAACGACCAATATTTCTAGGAGTTTGAAAATGTTTGGTGTTATATCTTTATTGCACATTCCAAGAGCATCTGCCGCAGTTTTTGGAACACTACCTCCGTCTTCACTAATCCTTTTTAATCTTTTATACCGGAGTTTTAGTTCAAACTTAAGGCTTTCTTTACAGGTATCCAAATCTTGAGCGTAAAATTCCACAAGTGCTTCAAAAGCCTTTATGTTTGAAGGTCGGCAAATGAAAGGATCGGCAGAAAGAAAGCACTGAATTCTTTTCAAAATATCACGATGCGATACAAATCTTAAGTCTAATTGTGTTATAAAATTTTCTATAAAATGAATAAATACACTAACTCTGAAACATTTTTCTTGTGTCGATGAGGAAAAATTAGCGCAATTTTTCTGTCTTCCCGTTATTCTAGGGATTTGTATGGAAGATCCAATGCTTGTTTGCATAAGAGAAGAAGAGCTGAATATTTCTGTGGCATTTTCACGCATTATTTTTATTTCTTTAATTACATCTTGATAAAGATATTTCTCGTGATCACAGAATCGCTCTACTGCTTTTTTCCAGTTGTCAAATTTTACATTGCGCACAGTTGACCTAAAGGTTGCTTGCCAAAACCGGCACCCTTAACCTCTAAATATGCAAGCCATTTCCAGCGATAACGCCATTTGTACCGAAATTTCAATTTTCTTTTTTCCTTTTTCAGGTAAAACAAATGCTGGATTGGGTTCCCAAACATTTTTTAGTATATCCAGTTTTTTTATCCTCGCATGTACTATCTTCTGAAAAAAAGTCCAATGTCATATGGGTGGGAAGTAACACTTTGAGGGCCGCTTTCACATTCATCAGATTTTGTTATGTTAAAAACGCTTTCTTCAACGGAAGTATCACATTTCTGTTCAACAGAAAAACTTACATTGGTACTTCACTTCACTAATTTTAGGTCGTGACTTTTTCTCAAAATAATTAAAAATTGTTAAATTCCTGCGTTTTACATCCTATATCCAGGAACCAAGAACAGCAAATATATATAAATATATATATATATATATATATATATATATATATATATATATATATATATATATATATATATATATATGTGTATATATGTATATATATTTGCTGTTCTTGGTTATATATATATATATTTGCTGTTCTTGGTTCTTGGATATAGGATGTTAAAACGCAGGAATTTAACAATTTTTAATTATTTTAATTATTAACAATATGTAATAACAGAGCAAAACCCTGTTATTAATATGGGAATAATTAGTCCCGATATCGGATGAATAATGAATCCAGATTCTGCATAGCTGTTTATTAATTAAAAGATGGTAAAGCAACAGTTTCCTCCTCTCTCCGACTGGAGGGGGAGAGACACTTTTCTCGTCAGATCTGACGGAGTTTAGCTAGCACAAGTAAAACACAAAAAGCTACGCAAAAACCATCGGTCCTGCGTTTTATAGGATAATTAAAAGTGTGAAAAGGCCAGTCATATTGCATTCCTTGCATTCCTACGCCTCATCGTAAATAATTTAATACTCATAGAAAATCGTTTAATCTTTCCTTATATGGAAGTGAAAGATCTTAAAATAACTCCTCTTTTGAAACATAAATCTAATTATAATTCATTGGCTTGTTTACAGCCTTGAAGTCCCAAAATAGAATATCTGTACTTTAGTTTTTTAACTAAGACATTTTATGAAAATGAATAAGTTTCAATGCTTTTATTAATACAAAAGTATTTTTATAACTTTTGTATTACATATATATAACGTCGTTGCCGAGTGGAAGGATTAAAACAAGTCTTAGGCACGGAAGGAGGGTACAAAATTAATTTGTTAATTAATAGACAGAGCAATCATGAGAGTGAGTACGAAATGTTGCGCTCCTCGATTATATGTTAGGGAAAATCTTGCAAAGTAAATCCGTAAAATGTTTCAATTTAGGGAGAGAGGGAAATCTTAGTAATTGTAATTGGTTTATCAAATAGATCGAGCGATTACCACGGAGAGCAAAGGGAAAAAATATCTCGCTTTTAATTAATGCATAGTTGAGCTAAAAATAGATTTAAGAACAGGATGTGGATTTTAAAAGTGTGAGAAAGTATTTCGATTAGAATATTTAATTAGGATAACCTAAAAAGGTTAATAGAAGCTTTTTATGTTACATCCCCCCTCGCCAAAAATGTTTAATTACAATCCAAAAATTCTCTATTTGCAAAATCTTCCCTCCGATAGAAGCACATTTAAAATGAAAATAATCAAATTTGTAATATTAACAATATATAAAAGTTATATGAACTATAAAAAATACACATTTGTACACATAGTAAAAATAATACCATAATTAAATTAAAGTGTTTGAGGAAAAATGGTAGTAGCGCTACTTGCAAACTTAAGTTTGATTTTCATTTCTAATAGTTTATTTTACTTCAGTTTTTTCAGTTCACAGTCTTTTGTTTGAAGATCACAACAAAGTTTTTTCACCATAAGAAGTATTCACCATAAGAAGTATTCCTCATAATAACACAATTTATGTTAAATGTTCAATCATGGTGATTAAAATTTATAAACATTTGTTAGAAATGTGTAATTTAAAATATAAAACACAAAATACAAATAAACAGTTTTACAGAAAAAATTTCAATCTGAAACTAGATTTGAGTATTGCTTACCTTGTTTGAAAACAAAATAAAATATGACACAGTGGTTGTTATTCTAAAGTATTGTCTTTATTTCACTTCATTTATTAATTACCTTTCATATTTGTCACTTTAATAGCAAAATATTTGAAAATATTTTGTAAAATTTCCTGAAGTTAGGAATTTATTTATTATCTTGGATTTGCACAATTCTGTCAACATAATTTTGACAATGTTACGCACCATTCTCACATTTAGTATCAAGAATATTGGAAAATTCAAGATTATTTTCTGTTTTGCTCACTTTGTTTACATTCTTGTTATTCTCATTCATTTATTTTATGTCCAAAATTTTCTCTTATTAATTTTTTTCTCTCTTTTCTTTCTACATTCTATATTTATTTATACTTTTTCTTTATTGGTATTTTTATTGCAATCATTAACCAGAATTTCAGGAAAAATTGCTTTTATAATCAGAAAAGGTGAACAATCCTCTCAGATTTTACATTACAACCCGTTTAACACGATAAATCACTACTTAAAATCCAAAACAGGCTTTCAAATTTAATATGGTATTAAGGTAAATCAGTTTTTAAAATTTGACTGACTTAGCTATTTTCCTTATTTTTAATCTGAAGTGCAAGTTTGGTTAATTTGCAAGTTACCTTTTGTTTGTTTTCATTTATATATATATATATATATATATATATATATATATATATATATATATATATATATATATATATATATATATATATATATATATATATATATATATATATATATATATATATATATATATATATATATATATAATTTTTATTTTTGGACACATCATTTTTCGAAAATATTTGTTGGGATAATATTTAAAGTACTATTTGTGTTGACTTGACTTTAAATAGATAGTTTATTAGTCACAATCAGGTGTTTGTCATTTTTAAAGATTTTATTTCCATTTTGAAAATATTTTGTGTGTATCCAGATACTATACATTGTAAGTTTGTGTTTGGTCACTTTATCTCTATGCTGGAATTGACCCTCAGCAATAAGAAACTTTGTTTGTTTATGGAAATATTTTAATGGCATTTTTATCTCAACTCTTAACACTAGAGTAAAACAAAAATATAAATTCTACTAATCAATAAATCATAGAAACTGTAACACAGAAAACAATAAATATAAAATAATTTCTTGAAAAATTTTTTATGCCAATCAAAACAATCAATTCACTGAAAATAAAAATTACAAGAAAAAATTTTTCACTAGTAAATACGATCGATGTATAAAAAATAACTGTTTCAATTGAAACATCAAGTATAAAAAAAGTTTAAAATCATAATCATTATTTCTGTTTATTTACACGAGAGCATTTTTTTTTTTATTAATCAATAAAAATTAAAGAAATTGTTTTACGAGTAAAACATAAAAATATCAAAAGATACGTAGCTGGCTGAAGTTCGAATTAATCCAAAACATATTTTGAAAGCCACAACATCAGTTGATAAATAATTTAGTTTCTTCTTTAAGAGGAATCATATTCCTCCTTCAATGATGCGGGGTGAGAACAATTTATTGACGATAAAACCTACACTTTCCTGAAGGGATGGGTTTTCAATTCGATAACTTTTTAATTATCAGGAGTCCGATGCAGTTATTCTTTTTAGTTCAAGGAGGGTGAAATATATTGAAGCTTGGCAGAGGAATCCGCAGCTTTCAGAACGTAGACAAAACATGCAGCATACACAAAAGGAAAGTAGAGCATACACAAAAGGAAAGTAGAGCATACACAAAAGGAAAGTTTCACTGGGAGTATCATTTATATAAACAAAAAGTTTGATGATTGAAGAATTTATTTTTTGTTGAAGATACTGGATGAATTATGAATTGCCATGAGTTGCAGAAGAATTTGACTGATAACTTTTCAACTGTCTATTGGACTGAAATATTCCATATTTTCGGTGTACCCTCTTCCGATTGATTTAATTTCAAATGATTATTTTAATGCGATATTACATATCTTTGATGTACCGTACCTCCTTCCCGACCGTTCAATCCTGGCAACTTATAACGTCGTTGCCGAGTGGAAGGATTAAAACAGATCTTAGAGAAGGAGGGTACGAAATTTATTTATTAATAATAGACAGAGCAGTCATGAGTAGTGATGTGCGAAAAACGAATGAATCGATATTTTAATCAACTCTTTTTTGTGAATCGATTCATCTAGTTCGTTTTTGAAAAAGAATCGATTCTTTTTTTTCTTCTTTTTTTTGTCAATATTTGGTAATCTACACTATATAAGCTTATTCATAGTTAGTACTTATACTAACTAAGCATCCGCGTATGCATTTGATACAGCATTTCGTTTATATAATTGGAGCTTGCGAACATCCCAACGCAGTCGAATAGACACAGGTCCATTCTCACTCGAGTATCATGTGAATGACAATCTTATTGGTTGAAAATATTTACATGCGAAAAACTTGCCAATAAGGTACTTGAATGTATGAGATTTTTTGCAAGCGGAATACATATATATATATATATATATATATATATATATATATATATATATATATATATATATATATATATATATATATATATAATGGCACAGAAATGTCCGCTATGCTACGATTTCAAAGTTTCGAGCTGGAATGAATAACTTCAACGAGCACAGTATCTCCAATGGCATTGTTACTGATTTCTTCACTAGTCGAAATAGTGGCGACGACGGGTTCGGCTATTGAATGGACTTTTTGTTAAGACAAAACGACGATTTAGAGACGAGCTCCGAAAGACAGGCTGCAGAGATAACTCTTAGTCTGACTGACTAACTCCACTGTAAACCGTTCCCCCCTTTTATATAATTTTTCACCGCATGTCCAAAATTCTCGAATTGTCTCAACGTCAGAACGTCTAGAATTCCAGAATCATCGCGTAAAGACCTCACGAATGCCAGCCAGTCTTGAAAACTATCGTGACTCGTAGGACAGAAAGAAACCAGAGATCCGGGCTCGCCAGTAAGAGTATCACGTGAATTTGGTTTCAAAAGTACAACCCTATTACAGTCAATGTTTTTTCAGTATTCTGAGAAATACCGTGAGAAAAAAAAGTAGGTATAAGGCAAATAAAAATATATAGTCTTAAAAAATAATAGCCCGCATAATTTCTACAAAAAAAATTTTTTTTGCCATTTTGTCTGAGGTCAAGGGGGGTGATTAAACCCCTCCCTTGCGTACGCCCCTGCTTTGACCCATTGGGCCTACTTGGTCCTGTTATCTGCAGTGCTAAAATATTCATGCAGCAATTGTGGCTTTTAAAATGTGAATGGAACGAAATGATTCCACCTCATGTTTACCAAAAATGGGACAAATTTCTAAGATCTCTTTCTTACATAGAAACTTTGCATAGCCCAAGATGCATTATGATTCTGGAACCAACGATTATTCGATTATTCGTCTTCATGGCTTTGCTGACTCCAGTGAAAAGGCCTACGGTGCCTGCATCTACATACAATCTGTTTCCAATTCCAATGTGCCTGCCAGTCAGCTAATCTGCAGCAAAAGCAGAGTGGCTCCTATTAAGACCATAAGTATCCCCAGACTTGAACTTTCAGCTTGCTTACTATTGTGTCAACTCGTGCATCGAGTTATTTCATCTCTAAAAATTAAATTTGCTCAAGTCATCATGTACTCCGATTCCACGATCGCATCAGCTTGGATCAAGACCACACCCCATCTCCTTAAGACTTTCGTCTGCAATCGAGTGGTACAAATACAAGAACTGTCCAAGGACTTTTGCTGGAAACACTTTGCATCAGAATTTAACCCGGCAGATGCCTTGTCCAGAGGTCAAGACGCTGTTGTTTTTTCTACCAATAAGCTTTGGTGGGAAGATCCTATGTTCCTGAGTGAGAACATAATTAAAAACAATGAACCTGAACTTGATTTAATACCTGATTGTGATCTTTTTCAGAAAGAGCTGAAACCAGTTCTGCTACTGACTTCAATCACCAGCAATGACTTTATTGATAACTTTTTAAATCTTTCAAATAATTACATGAAACTAATAAGAATTTTAGCTTTTATTTTTAGATTTTTTTCAAATTGTAGAAATGTTAATAAATTTAGGGGTCCTCTCAGTGTAAAAGAATTAGATAAAGCCAGAAATGTTATTATAAACAGGTGCAAGGTGAGTACTTTGTTGCAGACATCTTAGCCTTAGAAAAAGGTAAGCCTGTTCCTGTAAATAGTAAATTGAAATTTTTGAATCCATTTTTAGATCAGGATGGGTTGCTTAGAGTTGGTGGTCGATTGACCAATTCTAATTTAAATTATAATTCTGTTCATCAAATAATATTACCTCCTGGTCATAAACTTTCTAAGATTATTTTTTCTTATTTTCATTTTAAGAGATTTACATGTTGGTCTTCAAGTACTATTAAATACGGTACGACAAATGTTTTGGCCAATCAGTGGCAGAAAATTAGCTCGCCAAGTTGTGCACGATTGTGTGCAGTGTTTTAAAATAAGGCCAACAGTCTCTTCTCAAATAATGGGTGATCTCCCTCCTGCGAGGGGGTGATTCCTAGCCCACCATTCTCAAACACAGGACTTGACCTGTGTGGTCCATTTTGGATTAAATATCGTAACCAGAGAAAGGGGTTATATAACAAAGTATACGTAGCTATTTTCATATGCATGGTCACTAAAGCTGTACATTCTGAATTATTGTCTGACTTTACATCTAGTGCTTTAATAGCTACACTTAAACGGTTTTTTGCCCGCAGAGGAAAAAGTTGTACTATATCTTGTGACAATGCGTCCTATTCTGTTGGCGCTTCTGCTGAGATACGCAAATTCTTAAAGTCTTTAAATACGAAAAAAGATAATTTATCGGGTTTCCTTTCATCGGAGCAAGTACTGTGGAAATTTCTACCCCCTCGTTCACCAAATTTTGGCTGATTATGGGAGAGAGGAGTCGGACAATTCAAATATCACCTTAAAAGAACCATTGGTTCTACGAAATTAACATTAGAAGAATTTTTAACTATAACTATTCAATTAGAAGGTATACTTAATTCCCGTCCTCTTTCTCCTATGTCATCTGATCCAGAAAATTATGAAATTTTGACTCCTGGACATTTTTTAATTGGAAGAGCAATTAATGCTCTTAACGAGCAAATTTTAATTGATTTTAAAGAAAACTTGCTTAAGGCGACAAGGGGGTTTCAAATTTTTATTTTTTTATTTTTAACCAATTTACTTGAAATTTTTACAGATTATATATATTGATAAAATAAGTGCGGAAATTAAAATTCAGAGTGATATCTTAAAAATTTAATTAGTTATTAAATTTTAAAATTTAATTAATTAACATTTTTAATAACGGTCCATGCGTCTCATATTTGAAGTAATTGACAAAATCTTATCTCTAAAATAGTTAACAGAGCCACAATAACATTTTGTTGGACTCACATTTTTTATATTTTGTCTCAAATTAGAAAAAATTAAAAAAAATCAAAGTTCGATAAATTTTTGGCAAAAAAATCGTCGTTTCGCAATGTAAAAACCAGAAATAAAGAATGTTATGCCAAATAATTAAACATTTTGCTTCCTACAAACTGTTTTAAACATTATTACGTAGTTTATAAAAAGTTTTCATTAAATTTGGTGAAAAATTGAGGCGCATGGAACATTTTGAACATTACGTTCACTCTTAAAAATTTCATTCTGAGAAAAAGAGGATTTTTAATATAGTAATCAAAACTTTACTTCTAAATACCAAAATCAAGTAAAATAATGTAAATATTAACACTATATATTGTTATTTTGCATGCTAAAGAATTAAAAAATATATAATAAAGATAAATGACATAGAGAAAGACAGATAATATGAATAATAAACACAGAAACATTTATATATTATGTGATATGAACAAGATTTTTTGATATATGAAGTAATATGCCACCCATATCTATGAAATATGCAAAAAAAATTCTGAGCATTATAAGTTAAAAACCGCCAGAACAATAAGTGGCTCCCTCTTTAGCTTGTTTTTTTTTGTCGTCAGAAGATTTCTTATATTTTTTGGAATTTCTCTTCTGACGATACTCGCTTGATTGCCGAAACCTCTTTTGAGAAGCCCTGCGTTTGTCTTTTTTCACAGCAATAGCTAACGAGGCACTGTTAGCATCGAAAAAAGATTCCGGTGAAGCTAACTCAAGCGACTTTGCGCAATCAAGATTGAACTCGCTTACAGCAGACGTTACAGCAATGTCCAACCTTTTTTTGGAGATAAATGTCTCCTTTGAACATTTAGCCCAAATACAGCTATGGAGACATTCATTGGCATTTTGAGTTTTGTTTTTAGTGCAGCGCGAAAGAAGCTCTGTGGATGCCAACCGCTGATAGATCGGCATTATCTTCTCGACTACCTGCTGGCTCAAACATGTTCTCATCGTGGAATGTTTTTTCGGAATGGTATTAGCAGCCAAAGCCTTATTGTAAAAACACCAAGATTCTGCACCAGGTGGACATTTTTGGTGTAGAGGTTTTTTATCTGTCGACATACAATGAAATAATGTAGCATAAATAGCAGTTTTCATGTTGTCGACGTTTGGCGCATTGTCTCGAATAGCATTTCGATAGTAAGTTTGCAACATAGTTATGGTGCTGTCCTTCAAGCTACCAATCTTGCGCCCACCAAGAGTAACACCTTTAGCACGCCACTCTTTAACCTTGTTGCGAAGCCCTGTTCCCACTCTTTTGGCAACGTGGTTCAAGCACTCTTCTTTTTCTATTACGGTATCAGGTCCATACACGTGAGAGTCATTCAGAGCATCAAAAGTTTTAGTATCTCCATCCGAAAGAATAGTTGTGTACCTGAGGAGGCAGGTATCGACAGAGCGCTTCCACAGAGTGAGAGCAGCATGCATTTCCATGCTGTTAGATGAGCCCTCAAAGTTTTTTTCACACTGTGACCTATGCCCTTCAAACCATATGTTGTATTCAGGTGTATCAGCACCCAAATCTTTCGCTGTTGTGGTACACTCGTGGCAATACTTCGATAAGATTTCAAAGTCCACTACCAATCCTGTTACAACTTCAATTACAATTCCGATTCCATACAATGACGTATGGCCACGCTTCTGCCATGTACCGTCATATGAAACGCAAACATCAATGACACTTTTGTCATTGAGGTTAGAGTTTGCTTCGAAATGAACTTTTCTTACAGTTTCTCGTGAGGTTTGGAGAACACTGTGCTTCAAATTTTGTTTTAATTCAACAATAGAATTGAAACATTCACGGAATGTCTTACTATCCATAGCAGACATTCCCAGAGCCATTGAAAAAGTTTCTAGGGCTGCGTGACCTCTGCCTACATCAATAAAGGCAGAAACTATTTTGTTGTTGATATCAAACCGACGGCTATTATCAACACGCAGGCTTGAAAAAGTCGAACCAGCTATGTTACCACACGTAGAACAGTTCAGTTGAAGTTTCGATGAGTACCCATAAGAATGAGAAGAGTTCACTAGTAATGTCAATGATTTACATTCAGTACACGGTACAGATTTGAGAAGATTGTTCAGTGCAGACATATCAACAATCTTATAATTGGGAAAATCCGCAGTTTCTTTATTTTGCACTGACAAAATATTATCATCAATATTTATAACTGGATCAGAAATAGAAACTTCCTCCAGCTGACGATTTTTTTTGAAATTATCAGACAAAACTTTCTTCCGTTTTGTTTGACGACCTTGTGGCTTTCGCCAACGTGCACTAATACTGTGCATATTTTAAAACAAAATAACGTCGGAATAGCAAAAAATTAACGTATAAACACTAACTAATTATTATAAAACAAAAACAATAACAGAAAATAACAATAGTAACGGAAAATTCAACAAATTTAGAGAACGAATATCAAAAATGAGCGCTAGTAAGTTTCAGTTTGTAAACAAACAATCTAATAATGCTTTGCACAGTTGCAGTTAAAATTGTGTTGCCAACTTTCTCTTATCAGTGTGAAATAATAATTATAAATAAATCTTGGATAGCCAAGAGAACAAAATGTAAAATTCACGCTATCAGAAAACGAAAGCATGGCAGCAGAAAACGAAACTAGCTTCTTGACAGGCTGTACACTGTAAACAAAGGGGCGTGGTCAAATACAAAAATAAGCATATATTCGTTATTTTTTCGTTAATTTACAAAATTTTTTTTGCCAAACGATCAGAAATTTACCAAGAATGAAAATATAAAAAAATCTGAAAATCAAAATTTTGAACAAATTTTACAATTTTGAAACCCCCTTGTCGCCTTAACCGATGGCAGAAAACTCAAAAAATTGTTCAAACAATATGGAAAAATTGGTGTAACTCTTATCTCAGTCATTTACAACAAAGATAAAAATGGTTGTTTCAAAAACAAAATGTTAAACCAGGTATGATGGTTCTGGTAAAAGAAAGCAATTTACCTATATGTAAATGGGTTATAGGCCGAATTTCTGAAATTGTCACCGGTAAGGATGATAATGTCCGTGTGGTGTTCGTACGCACACCACATGGAATTTTCAAAAGAAGCATTTCAAATATTGCTGTATTACCAATTGTTAACAATACTTAAATTTATATGGTGAATTCAAAATGTGAAAAAATAATTGTAGTAATATTGCTTAAATTTGTAATTTTATTATTGTTATTTTTATGATTATTGAAACATTCAATTGTCAGAATATTTCAATGGGGGCCGGGATGTCTGCGCCCTCATTGGCGAGTTTGTAATGCGCCAAGCGTAGCTTTCTAGCGTTCTTTTCTCATTCAATAAAAAAATTCTTAAACGATACAGTCCACTCTGACTCTATTAGCTCCGACAAATGACATTTGTAATGCGAGTTATATGGTGGAGTTTTATCAGCACTATCTTTACGAACACTCAGGAAATGCGTGGGGAGTCCCAAACATTCGGGCGACCTCGGAAATCTTATTTTCCCTAAATTGTATTAAAAAAAATTATAAAACACATTGCCTTATAACTTTTAAAAATATATGTATATATATATTGCATAGAAAAAAAAGCATATTTCGTTTTTCTTTCTGCAAATAATGGTTGATTACTATGCAAGCACCAATGTCTGGAATACCTAATCAACAGGAAAACTTAAGAAGACGCCCGAAATCTAATTTTCCACATTTCATTCAAGGTTTTAGTTACTGAATTCTCATTTCGTTTTTAATTTGCTTCTGTCTTTTATTTGATTATCATAGCTTCTAAAAACTTCAGGTAATACTAGGAATATGAGGAAGTCCCCTTTGGCAAGTAATCGAAGTAACTTAACTTTAATATTCCAAGAGGCCATTTATACGAAAGGGTAACAAATGGGGCTAAGGGAAATTATAGTATATATTTATAACATTTAGCAACAAAAATATGTACAGTGCAGCAAAAATTGAAAAGACCATCCTAAATAACTTTTGATCAAATGATCGGATATTCACGCTCTAGGACTCAATCTTAATGGTTCGAAGGGGGTGACCTCAAATATGGTAATTAATTAATCCAGACGATATTTTAAGTTACGAAATCAGACATAAAAACATAATTTCTCTGAATAAATATACCTTTTTCAGACGGATTCAAATTTCTAGCCCTCAAAATATAGCGGTAACCGCAATCTGGGAAAAATGTTCCCAATAGTTTGGTCAGGAAGACGATCCAAAATTAGACCTTCTGTTAATTTTTACTTTTTGCGTACTTCAAAGTATGTCTCAAACTTTTTCAAGTGAAAAGAAAAATTTTTTAACACAATTATAAAATTTTTTTATCTAAAGATAATGCTTTGTAAAAAATAATTTTTAACAATCTTTTTGTTTTGAAAATTTAATAAATAAAATTTAGTAAAACAAGAAAACCGCTGTACTCATGCGAAAGCTATACATTTTTAAAATCTTTGAAAATCTACGAAATTCCTCCTAATGAATCTTAATGAAAGAATAGCTAAATAAGTCAAAAATGTTAGCTAAAAATCTTTTTATTTAAAAACTTCAGCTAAATAAGAGTCAGAATATTTCGACATCAGGTTAAAATCATTAAAATAAATCAAACTATATTAGCTTATTTGAGTAATACAAACAAAATACATCAGTAAACGATATTAGTATGAGCAATACTCTTTTAAAAAATATAATGTATCTAAATCAAAAAAATTCCATCAAGAAAAACGAAGTGAAGCTCCAATATTCTTTAAGCAAGAAATCTTATTATTTTAAAAGCTCTGTTAAATTAAAGTCAAAAGAAATAAGACCGTTGGTATCACAACAAAGCTATCAATTTTTTAAATCTTAAAAGTTCGACGAAAATTAAAATTCAATAACTTCTAATGAATCTTAATGAAAGATTGAGCACCGACTACGCTTGTCAAAAATGTCAGATTTCTATCCGAAATGATGAACGACACTTTAATGTGAAAAGAATTAACCCTAACTTATAATAGGGGCTAAAAAACGAGTATGAAACGAAAACGCGAATCTTAATGATTTTATTGAAGTTTAAAAAGTTTTCAAAGTAAAAAAGGTTAGTTGAAAAGAAGCAAAAATGAAAAATTTAATCTTAGTTGCAGGGGAGGAGGGAGGCGCTTTTTATTCCTCATCTTTCCCAGATGATGAAATTTCTCTCCTGCCTCCAATTGGTGGGATAAAAATTGAATATTCGAAAAGGAAGAAAAAGCAATTTCGATAGTTGAATCGGTATTTAAAAAGATGTTGAAATTTGTCTGTTTTAGCTTTTCAACAAATGTTTCATTTAAGTAATGATGAATTTTTCGTATTTCGAATGGAGATCATCAAAATAAAATAAGCATAAAGTGAAAAATTGCAATCATAAAATGAACTGAAAGTTATTTCATTGTATTTCCTCCGGTTTTTTAACGGTTTTGTAATTGCGATTTTTGTGATTGTTGTATTGTTTTAAATTTATAAACGTTTTTCAAATTTTTAATGAGAATTTAGTATTAAAATTTTATAATCATAAAATGAGCGATAATTATTTTTTATATATAAAAGAAATGTTATTATCCTGAGAGTTTACTAAGTGTTACAGTCTGTAACAGACAAATTAATATAATAAATACTGCTATTGATGCGTATGTTTGGCAATATTTTTAAAAAAATCCCTCATAAATGTATTATTTTATTTCCTCCTGTTTTTTTTATTGCTTTGTAAATGCAATTTATGTGATTGTTGTATTATTTTAAATTAATAATCGTGTTTCAAATTAATGACTCCAATTGGTGGGATAAAAACTGAATATCCGGAGAAGAAAAAAAAGTAAAAGCAATTTCTTTAGTTGAATCGGTATTTAAAAAGATTTGTCTGTTTTTAGCTTTTCAGCTGTTACAAATTTCTGCCTGACCAGAAGAGGGCGTTGTAATCACTCACTCACTATAATTCTGTAATCACTTATGTGGCAGGCAATGGATTGGATTGGATGGCTCATTGGAGAGCCCCATTTCGTATCATATATATTTTATTGTTTTTATTATTAAATTGTTGTTTGTTATTAAATAAGGTTTCTTTATTAATGCACCCATTCACCACTGAATCACTCTGCAACATGGTGCATTCAAGCCGGAAAAATAATTAAAATAAAAACTGGAACTGTACGACAAAAGGTTGTTCGGGGAAAAAGAATTATAATATCGGTTTATAACTACTCCCGATCTTGCAAAACTGGGACATTATTGCGCAATTGGAATATTGTATCTTTGGATTTGGATTTACATCAATTGGATTGCAAGGTAGGAGACTTTATCTCTTATATTATTATTTGAAAATGGATAAGATTAATAAACTTATAGAAAAAAGAAGTAGTGTAAGAAGCGGTATAACGAAATTAATTAAAAGAATAAATTCTGTCGAAGAGCAAGCGGAAACACCACTTTCAGAATTGCTCGAACTTTTGGAAACAAAAGAGCAAACTCTTAAAAATTATGATTCGGATATAGAAGACCTCATTACTGATACAGAAAAATTTAAGACAGAAATCAAAGTATCAGAGGAATACGAGAAAAAAATTCTTACAACTAAAATAAAGTTAAAAGGTAAAATTAAAGAAATGAGCAAGGAAATAAATCATGTAGCTGAATCAAGTCATAACATTTCTACTGAAACTTCAGAACACACCTTTTCGGCCCTTAAATTACCGAAATTAGAAATTCCCCGTTTTTCTGGTGATTCCAATTTCACGGAATTCCTTAATTGCTTTAATAGCGCGATAGGTACAAATGATTCCCTTTCTAAAATTGAAAAATTTCAGTACCTAAAATCCCTTCTTTCTCCCCCCGCCTATAATGTTGTTGCTGGATTTGAATTAAACGATAAAAATTACGATTCTTGTATTGATCTATTAAAACAGCGCTATGGTAGAACTGATTTCATTATAAATTCATATATGACTAAATTATTAAATTTGGAGCTGGTTAGAAACTCATCTTATGTTAAAGGTTTGCGTAAACTATATGATGAAATAGAGGTAAACATAAGAAATTTACGCGCTTTAAATGTTACCGAAGGATCGTATGGTCATTTATTAAACCCATTGTTATTGAAATTATTGCCCCAAGATTTAGTTTTAGAATTTCACAGGAAACGTGATAAAAATAAAAATTGTGAAGTTTCGGAAATAATGACATTTTTGAGGAACGAGGTCGAATCTAGAGAAATTTGTGAATCTGTAATGAATAGCCCCAAAAATTACGAAAATAAACGAACCTCTTTTCAAAATTATCAAAGTGGACAAACTTATCAAAAGAATTACTCTAAACCTAATTATGTAGCCACAGCTTCAACTTTGTATACTCAGTCAAAAAATATTTGTATTTTTTGTGGTTTGATAAATTCGCATGATTCTGTTGATTGTAAAAATTTGGATGTTGAAACAAAAATTGGTAAACTAATGTCTGACGGACGATGTTGGGTTTGTTTCAAAAGGAACCATTTCAGTAAATTATGTAGATCTGGTATTGTATGTAAAATATGTAATTCTAAATACCATCACGAATCAGTTTGTAGGAAAACTCTTAAACCACAAAATTATGTAAATAGAGCTAATGAAACGAAAACGAAATTTTCGGAAAACGATACTAATTCGAATAAATATCAGTCTAACGCAAAAATCAATGTAGAGAACATTTCTGTTTCACACAATAATATAATTTGCAAAGATAAAGCTTTTCTACAAACATGTTCTGTATTAGCTTGTTCGGATAAAAATTCGATTTTGGCAAACGCCATTCTTGATAATGCGTCACATAGGAATTTTATAAGTTCGAAATTAACTAAGGAATTAAAATAAAAACCCGTACGATACGAAAAAATAGCAATTTATTCTTTTGGACAAAATAAAGCATGTGAAAAGGATTATCCTGTAATCTCCTTAAAGCTCGTAAATAAAAGCAATGGCACTAAGTGGATCGAAATCGAATGCATAGTAACACATTTTATTACGAATCTAACCTTGAACAAGCCAGATGCGCTCTTAATGAATGAGTTAAAAACTAAGGGATATGAACTCGCTGACTCATTTGAAACCACGAATTGCGATTTATTGATAGGGAGTGGTATTTTTTGGAAAATTTTTTATAATGAAAGGATGAAATTAAACGAAGATGTATGTTTAATTAATTCCCATTTCGGATGGTTACTATCTGGGTATAATAAATTGGGTCATGACTCAGCCGAAAATTGTGAGAATGTATGCTTAACTATGGACTCTACTTCTATTTTATTTGATCTTAAACTATTTTGGGAAATAGAAGAGTTTCCGAATGAAAAAATATGTCTTTCTGAAAAGGATAATCAATTAATAAAAAATTTCGAGGATTCTTTGCGATTTAATGGAGAACGTTACGTATGTAAATTAATGTGGAAGGATAATTTGGGACCTCCTTTGGAAATGGACTCTAATTATGAAGTTGCGAAAAAGCGTTTTGACTCGTTAGAGAATAAATTAAATAAAAATGCTGAGATTTTAGATCAGTATAAACAAATTGTTTCGGAACAAATAAAATGTAACATTGTAGGGAATTGCGTAAATGAAAATTTAAATTCAGGATATTTTATGCCTCATCGTGCTGTAATTAGGAATGACAAAGAAACAAGTCGCGTTCGCATTGTTTACGATTGCAGTAGTAAGGCAAATGAAAATAAAAAATCTTTGAATGATTCGCTTGAATCGGGAATTAATCTTTATCCAAATTTATTGGATATAATTCTTAAATTTCGAGAAAATCAAGTCGCATTTTGCGGAGATTTGGAAAAGGCTTATCACATGATAGAAATTGCGGAAGAGGATAGAAATTATTTAAAATTTTTATGGTTTTCGGATGAAACAGATAATTCAAAAGGAATACTTCAATTTAATCGCCTTCCTTTCGGATTAACGACGTCATCGTTTGTTCTTGCTTGTGTATTAAAATTTCATATTAGGAAAATCAAGGAGGATCAACCGAATTGTTATGAAATGTTGAATTCTCTATACGTAGATGATTTGTATTATGGTGCTAAAACTGCTCAGGATGCGTATCAATTATCTTCATCGGCAATTGAAATATTACGCGACGCCGGATTTAATTTAAGGAAATTAAAAACCAATTGTGTAGAACTAAATGAACTTTGGCTTAAAAACAAATATGAGGAAAACACTGATTTTGGGCAAGGAGCAGGTTTCTTAGGATTAAAGTGGGATCCTATTGAGGATAAAATTAAATTAGATTTAAAGGATTTGAGGTATTCCTTGGAATCAGGAAACACCAAAAGACAAGTGTTGAGAATAATTTCTAAAATTTTTGATCCATGTGGATTCATTAGTCCATTTGTAGTTAGAGCTAAAATAATTATGCAGGAAATTTGGGAGCGAGGTCTAAAGTGGGACGAAGACTTACCTTTCGATTTAGTAAAGAAATGGAAAAAATGGTGTTCTGAAATTACTGATTTGGACAATTCTGTTATAATAGAACGAAAACTATGTTCAACGACGGATATTAGTGATGTTTCTCTTCACATATTTGTTGATGCAAGTCCTAAGGCTTACGGAGCCGTGGCGTACCTTCGTTATACAACAATTGAAGGACAAATCGAAGTTAAATTCATAATTTCTAAGTGCAAGGTTGCTCCATTAAAAACTTTGACTTGGGCCAGATTGGAACTAATGGCAGCTCTCGTCGGTGCTAGATTAGGGAAATATTTACGAAACGTTTTTCCTAATTTCACTCAGCAAATATGCTATTGGAGTGACTCTAAAATTGTTCTCCACTGGGTAAAAGGATCTTCAAAGCTTTGGAAGCCATTTGTGTCTAATCGAGTGGCAGAAGTGCAGACACTTACGCTTCCAGAGTGTTGGAACCATTGCAGCGGTGTCGAAAATCCTGCTGATTTCATCACTAGAGGAGAATCTGCAGTAAAAATCGTGTCGAGTTCCCTGTGGTGGTCCGGTCCACCATGGTTGTCCCATCCGGTTAACTTGTGGCCTGCAGTAGAGTTTTGCAACCAGCCTGATGACTATAGTGATGTGGTAAAGAAAGAACAACGAGCTGTAGTGGTGAACACTGTGACTAAAAACAAGACTTCTGACATTTCTCTGACAAAAATTATTGATGTCAACAAATACAGCAATCTTACTAGACTTTTGAGAGTGACAGCTTGGGTAAAAAGGTTTACACATAATGCCAAGCCAGATACTTCACAGTTGAAAGGACCTATTAGTGCTTCGGAACTTCAGAATGCTCTCCATTCCTGGATTAAAACTGCTCAACTCTTGCATTACGAGAGTGAAATCCAACAACTCATCTCTCAAAATACTTTAAGTAAACATTCACGAATTTTCAATCTCAATTGTAAACTTAATGATGATAATCTTTTATTTTTACAGGGACGTTTGCAGTTCTCAAGCGATGATGTGAAAACAAAACATCCTGTACTGCTTCCTTCTAATGATAAATTTGTTGAATTAGTTATATTAGATGCTCATGTTAAAATGGGTCATTTAGGTGTAGATTCTACTTTAACTCACTTAAGGGAACAGTATTGGATAATCAAAGGTAAACAATTTGTCAAAAGGGTTTTGAGAAACTGTTTAATATGCAGACGTTATAATGTAAAACCAGGTGCTCAAGTGGTAGCTCCGTTACCACCTGACAGAATAAAAGAACAACCTCCTTTTAATGTTTCTGGTGTAGATTTTGCTGGACCTTTTCTTGTTACTGACTCTAATAATAAGTGTTATTTGTTAATTTTTACCTGTGCAGTTACTAGAGCTGTGCATTTAGAGCTAGTTATTAATATGAATACTGATTCTTTTTTATTGGGATTTAGAAGATTTGTTTCTCGTAGAGGATTGTGTTCGATTTTGTATTCAGATAATGCAAAAGCCTTTAAAAAGGCAAATAGTGAACTAAAAAAATGGTGGAATCAAATTAATGATCCTCAGGTAAAAAATATGTTTGCATCTAAAAATATCGTTTGGAAATTTGTTGTAGAAAGAAGTCCATGGTGGGGAGGTTTCTGGGAACGACAGATACGTACGGTTAAAACTTGTTTAAAGAAAATTATTGGTAAATCTTCTCTAACTATTAAAGAATTAGAAACTGTCTTTTTGGAAATTGAAGCCATGATAAATTCTAGGCCTATTACGTATCTATATAACGAACCCTCCGAACCTTCTCCACTTACACCTTCTCATTTTTTAGTTGGTAAAAGATTGATGTCTTTACCTGTTGTTAAGTATAAACCTAATGATTTGATTGTAAATAGAGATTCATTAACTAAAAGGTATAAATATCAACAAACACTTTTGGATCATTTCTGGAATCGGTGGAGGAAGGAATATTTACTTCATCTAGGATCTGCTTATATGTCTTCACCACCAGGTAAGATAACATCATTTAAGGTAAATGATATTGTTTTAATCAATGATGAGCGTTATCCCAGAAATATGTGGATGTGCTGGGAAGAATTTTGGAAGTGTATCAGGGACGAGATGGGAACATTCGTTCTCTTTTGATAAAAACCCTTAAAGGAGATATAAGACGCTCAGTTCAACTTGTAAGTAATTTAGAAATTAACCCTTAAACAAAAATGTTTATTGCAATGCTTAAAATATATATATATTGATAAAATGCATATGTTAAAATTGATTGTTTAATATTGTTATAATAGTATTGAACATTCATTTAATTTTTATTACTGCAAATTTATGCTAAAGATAAATTTTTGATTTAAATTTCAATTAATATTGTTCTTGAAAATTTTGTTTTGCAAATTTATGGTAAGTGAACTCAAAAGAGTTCAGGTGGGGAGTGTTACAAATTTCTGCCTGACCAGAAGAGGGCGTTGTAATCACTCACTCACTATAATTCTGTAATCACTTATGTGGCAGGCAATGGATTGGATTGGATGGCTCATTGGAGAGCCCCATTTCGTATCATATATATTTTATTGTTTTTATTATTAAATTGTTGTTTGTTATTAAATAAGGTTTCTTTATTAATGCACCCATTCACCACTGAATCACTCTGCAACATCAGCATATGTTTCATTTGAGTTATGATGAATTTTGATCAGAAATCATCAAAACGGAATAAGCATTAAGTGTAAAATTGCAATCGTAAAATGTTTCATTTTATTAATTTATTTTATAGCCTCCAATTTCTTTATTGCTTTGTAATTGCAATTTGCGTGATTGTTGTAATGTTTTAAATTTATAATCGTATTTCAAATTAATTCTTTTGAAAATGGAATATAAAAATTTTGTATTCATGAAATGAAAAAAAATTACATAGAATATTTTTTATTTATTCTTCTGAGTGTTTACTAAGCGTTATAGTCTGTAGCAGACAGATAGTTTCGAATACTGCAATTAATACAATAAAATTCGCGATGTTTTATTTTTTTTCTATTTTTTAATTTTCAAATAAAATTTGCTTCGATAGAATTGCTCTCTATTTTAAATTATGAGATATTTATATTTTATTAGATATTATTTTATGAGATATTTATATTATTTATTTTATTTAATTATTTTATGAGATATTTATATTATGGACGGGTTAAAAAAAATTAGGCTAATATATTTTCTCTACAAATCTACATCTATAAGAAACAAATAACAGGATGAAATTATTAGTATTGAGTGTAATTAATACAATACTGCACTGTAAAAAATTTCGGTTCAAATTACTGTAAAATTTACCTTAAAATCCATTTTTAATATAAAATCTTATGGAACAAAGAATCTGATACACCGTAATTTTTAATGTAGTATTTACTATAAAATAACTAAATCATTGTAAGTTAATAAATATTATTTTAAAAATTATAGTAAAAATGCATTTTACAATAAAAATGAATTTTAAAATAAAATGGTTTTTACGCATGTTGCACCCGAAAATTTCGTACTTTTTACTGTAAATTGATCCGGAATTTTGGTACTTTTTACTGTTAATTGATCCGGAATTTTTACAGTCTACTGCAATTAATACAATAAATTTCGTGATATTTTTTTTAAATGTCTTTTTTTTTCAAATAAAATTTGCTTTGATAGAACTGCTACTCTATTTTAAACTAAAAACATCTATTTTTACTCCTTAGTTAATTGAAATCTGTAAGTTACAAATAACTGGATGCTATTAGTTTGGAACTGTACGGGTTTGCTAATTTTCGGAAAAGACAAAATACTGATAGATCGAATATTTCATAAGTAAACTATCCATAACTATCATTATTTTATATATTATTCGTGAACAAGTAAATATCTATGTTTAAACTGTTAATAAGTGAAGTCTCTAAAAACTAAGATATAAATGAGATGTTTTTCAACCAAGTACTTCAAAGTTTTCAGAAATTGAGAGTTCTAGAATAGATCTTGGTAAAATAACGATATGATGAGAAATATCGATATTTTTACTAATCGGAAATCAACGATAAAATAATAAAATATCGGAAATCAAAAATGTTTTACAATATACTCTCATCATGGATAAATGTCTTGCGATAAACGTAATGTTTAAAGTAATTATTGACAACAATATTATCGGGATCAATTATTCAATCAATTATCAATTAATTTTAGTTTTGAAGATAAACTGTCACAAAACTCCAAATCAAATACAAACAGTTTTTAATAATGTGTAAAATTGAAACGATATTCTACGCAAAATTGAAAGTTCATATATATCAAAACTGCAAAGAGAAAATACTGGCAAGAAAATAATTTTATTCTAGCGTGTTTTCGTAAAAACCAAGATATTTTTAACAATTATAAAATATAGTCTTCTCCTGTACAGCTCTTTGATATTCTTGGATTTCAGTTTTTAGGCCACACTCATTGCCATAAAAACTATTATTCGCTCCGAGGAGAATTTTCTCAAGTGTAATGTCTTGACAAAAAAATCACAGGCATTTTTATATTATGTTAGAAAATATAACTATGATTTGATATAGAGGAAGGTGGGGGTTAAATCTCAATATTCGCGAATAAAAAAATATTCTATTAAAACGGGAGAATATTACACAAAGGTGTATTTATTTTTACTTTAGCTAATATTTTTTGATAACACTTATCTATTATCTAAAAACAATATCCCAAACGCGAAAATTTTACCGCCTCTCTTTATTTATTATGAAACATAAAGTCATCATAAGTGTAGTCAATCGCTGTTTTGCAGTAAATTCTTCTTTTATTTTATTACAAAAGATGAAAAAAAATTAAAATAAAGTAAAACTTTTCAGATTTTGATATCACTTGAAATTTAAACACGAAAAATAAAAAGAAAAAAACACATTTACAAGAAACAAATCATGATGCTAATTAAATTGATTCTATAAACGGTTTTTATGACACTACAAAATGCTGCGTATATGCCCCCTCAGCAAGGGATGTTTTAAAAGCACTAACTTAATTATCAAGACAGGACTATGACCCCTGAAATTTTGATTTACCGATAACAAAAATATTTTGTCAATAAAAATCTACACCTTTCTCATTACCTAAAGTTGCAAAATAAATATAGACGTTGAATAATTTCTGGCATTGATCCCCGACTATTCGAAATGAGTCAACGGAAACCGATATAAATATTTTGCTTCTAAGTACTACAGATATCAAACACAATCCGGTAGAGGGGTTAAAGTAGTTAATATATCCGCCTCGACCACGCCTGTTATAACTGCTATATCTAACTTCAGATATTCCATTTATTCTGATACGCCTTTCTTTTTCTAAGCGGTTTAGATGAAAGCATGTAGTTGGACTGACTTCAAATCGAATAGCCTCAGACTTAAAATCAGATAGTTGGCACTTATCCCGACGACTTCTTTTCATTAAGAGAGAAAAGAAAAAAAAAAATAATGAGGATTTGAAAAAAAAGGGGGAGGGTGAATCGAGCAAGAATTTTCGTTTCAAAAACTTTCTATTTGCCCTTTCATTGAAACAAAAGCTACAGAAGATCTTTAACAGTTCTAAAGAAACAAGGTGAAGCAATTATTTTGTAACACTTGAACTTAAAAGAATTGAAGGGACTAAGTTTTATTCTGATCCCCGCGGCAGAATTGCAGCCACACGGCGACATTGTCGCAAAACGTTACAGAGTTCTTGCACAATGATTTTCTTTTGAAATGTGAAAATAATTACTTTTCTTCAGAAATTTGCACGTAATATTTGAATCATATATTTAGGTAATCACTTTTTGACGCGCTCAATTTACGCCGATAGTATCGTAAATCGATGCATTGTTCGGATGGTATTTTCGTCAGTTATTGATATTGATTTTCCCGTGGATTTTAAATATCTCGATATATTTCAAACAATATGAAAAATTCGTGAGTTTGAGTATTTACTTTTTGTGACGCTTATCGTCACTCAAAATTAAAATTAAGAGAAAGGGCTAAAATTAGATTTCTAGAACATTTCAAAATCTTCGATTAAATAAAACTACCGTGGGAAATCTCATTCGGCAAACAGTAACTTAAATACGGATAAAGTAATTCAAATAAACAATTAGGTTAAAATCTTACGATGTCACCCCATCATGGGATTAACCCCATCATGGGACAAACTCGAAAACAACAATAACTTTTGGACTTGACCTTTCCCCAAATCTTTTATCACGCAAAAAATACGATATAAAAGCAGCCGGAGGAAAGGGTCAAGAAGGGCAATCAAAGAGAAAGGAATCTAAAACCATGAATAAACTTGGTAAGTCTCTCTCTCCATCTACTCTAAATTAATGTTCAAACCAATGTAATTATGTGAAATTGACTTAATTGTAAATATGATTTCTTAAATTGTTTAAATAATAAAATGTTACTTGTTTAAAAGCAAGACTTATATTAATCCTCTTTATTAATCCTTTATTTTAATATTGCAAAAACGCCACAAGTGGTGCCTTAAAAAAAAAAAAAAAAAAAAAAATGCGGATTTTACTTAAATAATTGGAAAAATTCTATCAGCTTTGTAACTAAATTGTGTAGTGTGCCATGGTTTTAAAACTAATTAATTTAAAACAATTTATAGCTTTTTGTCATCTGATCCCTTTGGTTAATATATTTTGTATATTTTTGTTGTTTCTTTCTATGGTACTATGCTTTATTCATTACATGTACAATATTTTATTACCATTACTGTTTGGAATACTATATAGTTGGTATAGTTTAATTGAGGTTCTACTTTATTATGATATGTTCTTATATGCTAAAAGAAAATTATAATTAGTTCGTACGACGACTAACTGCTCGAAAAAAAAATGGACCCGAATCCAAATAAAATCGCGGGATATCAAAACTTGGTTAATATTTTTGATGGGGAAATTTTTTCAAATGTTAATTACTTTTTTAACAATCTAAAAGAAATCGGTGAAATTGCTGATTGGAATGACGCAGAATTAATTGCGGTATTAAAGTCGAAACTTAAAGGGCCCGCACTTCAATTCTTTATCGAAGATCTGGAACTTATAAACGAGAAAAAATTTGAATCGATAGCAAAAAAATTTAAGAATTATTTTGAAACTAAAACTACTCTAAGTCATAGACAGCAACAATTTTCTAATTGTAAACAGAACCCTGGTGAATCAGTTCGAAGTTTTTCAACCAGAGTATCAAATTTAACCATCAACTATTTTGGTTTGCAAAACGCGTCAAAGCAGATGCTGAACCTATAGTTGATCAGACAAACCTTGCAAAGTTTTTGGAAGGCTTAGACCCAGCTCTTAAGCGTTTAGCTTTAACAAGGAATCCCACTACTTTCGAAGCGGCGGTTGAAAACGCCCTTTTAGATGAAATTAATTCACAATTTACTAATACTGAATGTGTTCATAATTATGCTATGGAAACAAAACCAAATTTCCAAGAAAATGTTTTAGATCTTAAAATATCGCAAGTCCTAGATAAACATATGCAAATATCTAATGAAATGATAGGTGCATTAAGTAGCCAAATAAATAAACTTTCAACTCAAATCCCCCCACAAAGGAAAAACAATAATAAATTTAGAAACCATAATGTTGTTCATCGCAAACCTTGTACCCATTGTGGAAAAACAAATCATTTCTCCTCGCAATGTTTTACTTTAAGACGATTCGAAAACAAAACCCTATGGGCAATTATCAAAATATTCGCATTGTCAATCGACCGTTTGTAATCAGGCGTGATTCATTTGACACTCGACATAATGTACGCGAAAATACACGTCAAGCAAACGAATTTCAATTGTATGCTATCAGGGGTCGAAATAGAAACTATGATCAGCTAATGTCAACTTCAAAGGGTAGAGGACCTTTAAACCGATAAGGGAATCGTTAAAATCCCGCGAGTTCCCTAATCAAGCGGATAGGGTGCAAACAGTAACAGGGGTCACACATTTTAACACTAGTTCTCAAAATTCATTACCAATCATAGCAATTACAATAGGAAATAAAACTTTTCAGGCATTATTGGATAGCGGAGCTAGCATTTCATTAATGAGCCATCAAGCATCGCAACAAATTTCATCTAAACATATCGAAACAGCTCAGTCAGACCCATTCATGAAAATCTTTACGCTGTCTGGTGAGGAGATAAAAATAAGTTCAACGACTTTGTTATCATTCACAATAGAAAACAAACCTTTAAGACACAAAGTCTTGATAACTCAGGGCAGTCTTAGTCGAGATTACGACTTCATATTAGGTTTTGATTTTTTGAAATCGTTTAATTGCACCATAAATTTTAGAGATCAGTCGGTATCTTTTTCAGGAGGCAAAACTTTGATTGTAAAATATCAAAATGAAGTAACTAATAATATAACTGTAAATCATTGCGGTAAACTCTCTCGGAAAATCAAAATTCCGGCACAAAGTTCTTCAATAGTTGAAGTAAAAATTAGTAATTCTATTCCTGCAGGTACTAATGTTTTAGTACAACCCACTAATTCCCAACACAATATTGAAATTCATCGTTCTATATGTACAGTGAACAAAAACAAAACGATTTCTTTGGTTGTCAATAATCTTTCAAATAACAAATTACATTTAAACAAACATAGTAAAATAGCTCATATTGAACCTAATATAGATATTAAATCAAATGAAAATTTACGCGAATTGCGTAGACAAGAACTTAAAGAAGAGCATTTTGATTGGTCAGGTGTTCCTTTGTACGCGAAACAAAAATTAAAAAATTTAATTTTTGAATTTTCTGATATTTTTAGCGCAACATTGAAAACAATCGGTAAATGTACTCTCGAAGCCCCTCCAATAGAAATCACCAACTCCACACCCATTCAGTGTCGACCATTTCCAGTACCAATTGCATTACGTGAAAATGCTCGTAAACAAATATCTGAACTAGAAAATGCAGGAATTATAGAGAAATCTAAAAGTCGATATTCATTTCCACTCATTTTAGTTAAAAAGAAAACAGCAGGTGAATATCGTTTGGTCGTAGATTATCGTAAACTCAACGAGATCACTGTTCCTTCTACTTAAAAATTGCCCCTCATTTCAGACATTTTAAATTCATTACGAGGAGCAAATTATTTTAGTACGTTGGATGCTAATGCATCATTTCATCAAATAAAACTTTGTGAAAACGATAAGGCTTTAACTGCTTTTACCAGTCCTTACGGAAATTATCAATACAAATTTTTAAGTTTTGGTTTAAAAAACTCGCCACAAATTTTTCAAGAAATAGCGGATACAATATTAAACGGCTTGAAGTCTGACAACATCTCAGCTTACATCGATGATGTAATAATAACGTCTCAAACTATAGACGATTCGTTAAGAAAGTTAAGCCTAGTTTTCGAACGTTTTCGAAAATATGGGTTGACATTGAACCCACAAAAATGTAAATTTCTTCAAACTTGCATAAGTTACCTTGGACACGAAGTTAATAAAGAGGGAATTAAACCATTGTCTCATAATTTAACGTCCATTGAAAATTTTCCAGTTCCTAACACAGTGCGTAAATTAAGAAGATTTTTAGGATGTGCGAATTATTATCGCGACTTCGTACCTAACTTTTCTAAAATTGTTACACCTTTGACAGATTTAACTAAAACTAAAAGTAAATTCAAATGGAACCAGGAAGCTCAGAATTCGTTTGAGTTGATAAAGTCTAAATTACTATCTGATATTCTTTTAAAGCATCCAAATTTTGATGAATTATTTTATTTGCAAACTGATGCGTCTAAAATTGCGGTTGGAGCTGCTCTATTACAAAAAGATTCAAATGGTATTCTCAGACCTATAAGTTATTTCTCCTACAAATTGAAACCACATGAAAAGAAATGGCCTGCCATTCAATTAGAAGCGTATGCTATTCTGTTGGCGGTTCGTCATTACAAAGTTTATTTATACGGTCGTAAATTTCAAATTCTATCAGATTGTAAATCTTTAAATTATATAATAAAATTAGATTCTCCAGCTAGCCGTTTATCACGATGGTTATTGGAACTGTCAAACTACGATTTTTATTTTCAACATATTAAGGGATCTGAAAACTTTTTAGGAGATCTTTTATCACGTGATATTAACGAAAATATTAATGTTGTCAAAGCAGATATACCGGACATTGTAACAATTAAAAACTCACAAAGAAATGATCCTAAGTTAAGCGAAATCATAAATATTTTGGAAGGTAGAAACACCACTTTAAAAATAAACACTGAAAATTATTTTCTAGATAATGGGTTATTAAAGCGTTTCTCTCATAGAAATAAACGCGCCGCTCGTGATGAGTGTTTTGAACAAATAGTTATTCCGAAAGATTTAATACCTTATATTTTAGAAGGATCCGAAACGGTCCACTTCGCATTCTTTAAAAACTACCGCGCAATTAAGGAAAAGTATTTTTGGCCCAATATGTACATTGACATAAAGAATTTTTCAAATTCATGTAAATTATGTATAGAGAAAAAAGGTTTTCCTTTGACTAAATCTCCGTTGCAGAACTTTGAAACTCCATCTTATCCTATGGAATTGATTAGTTTAGATATTTTAGGACCACTACCTCTATCGGAACAGGGTAATAAATACGTTTTGACGGTTATTGACCATTTCACAAAATTTAGTGTATTATTTGCTTTAAAAGATATGACCGCTGGGACTATAGCTAATAGATTAATTGAGGTTATACTTACGTACGGGGTACCTAACGCGATTCTCACTGATTTAGGAACAAATTTTCAAAGTCAATTATTTAACATTTTAGCAAAGAAATTGCAAATTAATAAATTAAAGACGACACCGTTCCACGCTCAAACAAATGGAGTCTCAGAAAGAATTAATAAAAGCATTAAAAATAGCCTCACTTGTTTAGCAGACAAAGCATCAAATTGGGATACATATCTCCAGTACTACAACTTTATTTATAACAACTCTTACCATGACACAACTCTAGAAAAGCCATCTTATCTTATGTTTAATCGCGATCTGAATTTACCTTTTCATATATTAGACCAAAAACCTAAAATTCATTATTTTCCATGCGACAACCTGCTTGAAGAAAACATAAGAAAGATGCAACTGGTGTATCGTCAAGTGTATCAAAATTTAGAAAGAGCTGCTGAAAAACAAAAACGCATTCGAGACAGACACGCTCACCTTAAAACGTATCATTTAGGTCAAAAAGTATATTTATATACACCAACATCAAATCAATTGACAGGTAGAGCATTTGCTAAAAGATTTTCAGGACCTTACAGAATTATTGAAAAACATTCTGATCTAAATTATACAATTCAAGATGTAAACAAACCATATAAGAAACCAACTAAGGTACACATTGATAGAATTTTTTCATATACACAACGCAGACCAGATTTAGAAATTCCTCAAATGACCACTACGAATGTACCGAACGCCACTATTTCTTCTCAGACACATGTTTTAAAAATAAATGACGAAAAGCGTAAGGATGCTTCATTTCCTTATGATATGGAAGATGATGGGGATGATTATATTTCATATACAACATACCGTCCAAAAAAGTCATTATCACACAAGCATATTGATACAACGGGATCACTATCGCAACAACAATCTACTCAAAATTCTCAATCATCTTTAGTAAAAAGTCATACACGGCAAGTTGAGGGAACAAATGATTCTCCGATATCATTGGTAGATTCACCAGCACCGAGATACAACCTTCGGCGTAGACCTGAGAAAAATGCAGCATCAATTCAGGTAAATAAGCCAGAAATTCGAACATCTCAAAAACAATCCTCCGATAATAATTCGCTTTCAAGTAAAATTCTTGGTTGGGCAATGAACTCTGATAACTCAAACCCAGATAAGGGAATTTTAGAGAAAGTAGCCGATGCCTTATCTGCCAAGCTTTCGAATGATTTGCAAACTGAAGGGGACCCAAGTATCAATAATATAACGCTTTATCCTCAACAAACACGTATATTTTATAATCAATCTTATACAAATTATTAGCAAAAAAAAAAAATTTTTTTTCCTCCTCTCTTTATTCTTTGTTTTTTTTTGTCAATGTTCATATAGATATTTCGGATCATTTCTTGAATGGGAATCCGCGGCCCCTTTTGAGGAATTGATCTAGTCACTTATTGTTTCGTTGCGTCAATACAATGCTTTGCGCAGGCGCTATAAAACTTTGTTACGTTGACTAAACAATTGGAGACCAATATGTGTTGACTAAATAAGTAGGGAATAATGAGAACGAAAAAAATTACTATGGATATAATAATACTAATAAATAATATTACTAAATAAGTAAAAGAAAAAGAAAATCTCTTTTTTTTTTTTTTTTTTTTCTCTTTTTTTTTTCCTCTCAATTATATAATATTTGTAAATTTTACTTCTAAAATACGTATATAAATAATTTATATTTATGGACAATGTGCATGAATAAAGCAAGTATATTGTACTATACCATTCTTGGTGGTATACAATTAATTAAAATGAGCACAGATCCTGAAATCAACTGGATCAAATGATAATGAGTATCGATACGAAATCATAAATACTAAAAATGATCGAAATGTAATATTTATATTTAGAGCAAATATGGAAGAGTTTGTTTTAATGTGTAAAATTAAATGACTTCATTTATACTCAAATAAGTTAAATTATCTTTTGTCATTTCTAGAAGCAAAATTTTTAAATACTTGATTAGCACTTAATGAGTGAAAAAAAAATCTTAAGTACTAGAACTTTATATTAGTTATGAAATAGATGGAGAGAACTTCCCTTGTTTATTTCAGCCATTCTACTGAGCTATTTCTCATTTGCTTTGGTAATTGCACACGATGTTCAGGTGTGCAGGCTAAGTAATGAAGCAAAACAAAAATGCAGTAATATGACTTCAAGAGAAATTGAGAACTTGGATTTGCCATCCGACGCTTGCATAAGAACATTCTGCCAAAATTGTGTAGTGTCGTCAAGGTCTTTACTACTTCAACAGGACGAAACATTTATATCTCCAACTCAATTCATGGACAGACCTACAACCAATAGAGGTAATATGTCCTCATTCTATTGTTCAGAAATTGACGTAAACAGAGGTGACGCAATGGACTTTCTTTGTGACTGCGCTCAAAATTGTACTGGGACAGCTGAATTTTGTTCCGTATATCCTAGCAACAATAAAGCATCTTGCAAATGTGACATCAGAAAAGTCAAATACGAACTCCTTCATTTTGAAGCCAATCGTTGGGTTTCAAATACTACCATAATTTCTTTCGAAGTATGTTTATTTCGGAAACCTCACGCAGGACGTAAATCAAGACAACTTCTGGAATTTGAAAGTGCTCTCTTTGTACAGCACAACCTAACATTATCATTTAATGAACCAGTGGTCTCTGTCCCGTCACCCGGGAAATTAATAGCCAGAATTTCTGGTAATGAAATAATTTATGACATTAAAGAGGATCTCAACGTTGTATTACCTACCGAACTTATAGCTTTCAAGGACAAACTAACTTTAATTTTCATCTCATCTGATGGGAAGGCGGTACATGGCGAAGTTTACCTAGAAGGAAAAGTTATTTGCCGTTCCACGAACTGTATTCTTTGTAAGGAATTTTTATATCAGATCAAATGCTGGCCTCGTCATATTGCTTATCTAGTTTATGGTGCTATTGCTATAGTAGTTATTTTACTTTTATTCTTTTTACGACTAATTTTCAGAGGAACAACGTTTTTTTTAAAGACATTATGTTATATATTTATATTTTCCTTTAAATTCATTAGAGGTATTCTCCGCATTTCACTGTTAGGAGGAGCGATTGTTGGCAACTCAGCTCGGCGCCAATTTTTCAATTTTAACCAATTTCTTGAAAATCATGCGAACCAACAAATCAGACGTGACACATTGCCTTTGCTGGTACTCTTAACACTTTTAGCAACAGTAACTAGTGATTGTACAAGCCACTCGATTATTACTTCCGACCTTCAAAACTGTCAAACATTTGACGGTCATCAAAAATGTGCAATTTTTACGACGGCGGAAATAACACTGAAGAATCTGGAGTATCAAACATGTTTATGGTTTCAAGATGCCCACAAAAATAATCTATTTCATCTGAAATTTAAACTAATTTCAGCTCAATGTAAATTTTCATCCAAACGGTTATATTTTACATTTCCAGTGCAAGAAAGGACCATCAGTCAGTTGGCTTGTCCCCAGAACTATTATTGTGCATGGGGTGAACACAGTATTCCAGACAAGGAATTTGAAGCTTTAACTGTTGAAAGTAAGGCCTATCCGGGCACAACAAATTGCCACCCTTCAAGCGTGGGTAGCGGCTGCACTATTATTTCCCGAATGGGATGCTTATTTTACCGTGTATTTTACATCCCTGATCTCATACATTCCTATGAAGTACGTTCCATTGTAGGTCATCAGTGTTCATATACGATAGAGGTCGAACGATCGGAAAATGGTACGTCAGAAGTACTGACATTCCCTTTATCAGCCCAAACAAAAGATGGAATTTTTATGGAAATTCAGGGTTCGCTAAACCAACCACAACTTCATTTTTCCGACTCCCTCGTTGTTCGAGTTGGAAATCCATCAGAGGCTTATCTGACGCCCGCTAGCCCTCAACATGTTCCTATGGCTGGTTTGGTGGGTCAGATTCAGGCCAATGAAAGCTTCACCAAAAGTTTCATATTTGATCCCGACATCACTAAGTGTGATTTCTTCGAGACAACATTGAGATGTACAAGGAAACCAGATGGCCTTACCCTGATAACCGGCTCAAAGGAAAAAGCCCTTCCACTGGCCAGAGACTTGCATCTATTTTCTATGAACAAGGGTTCCCTAGTATCACAACTCTTGGCAACTGCAGCTGTTAAACTCTCCATTAGTTTTAGTGATTACAAGATAATGCTACACACGTCACAAATTTGTCCCAAAATTATGGAAAGTGAGGTAACGGCAAAAGGCTGTTATTCTTGCCAGATTTTAAGTGAGCTGAAGTTTACTGCTCATTCCAGTTGCCAAGCTGGAACAGTATCTGTTGAACTTCAAAAAATTGTTTTATACACTCAATCATTTGTATTGGAGACTGAGCCACGGGAATTCGTTATTAAATTTCAGGCTGAACAAAAATGTTATGAGGAAAAATTATGCCTTGTAGCAAGAGAAATGAAGCATTGCAAACTTCTTTCCTTTTGTTTAACTGAGCCTAGTATAAATCTCTTAAATTTTAATTCCTCATATACTAAGGCGATATCAAGTTCTGATTCTTCTGGCTCAGGTTTCTTTAACCTTGTATCTTTTTCTACATTGAGCAATGTATTTTTTGGTTTCAAAATGCTTGGAGCTTTTCTTATTATTATTTGTTTAAGCATTACCATCATCTCAACTTGCATTACTTGTTGTAGACGATGAGGTGTAATTTTTATTTTCTATTATTTCGGATTTATATATTTTTTTTAATACTTTTTATTTTTTTTTTCCTATATATATTTTATATTTTTTTTTACGAAAAGGTTTTTTTAATGGAACATAACGATATATAGGATTCATAAAACGTATTGAACTTTCCTTTTCTCTTAATCAAACGAATTTTCTATAAATCTTATATATTTTAAACTCTTTTAAACACAAATTATTTTCTTATATATACATATAATTTTCAAATTTTTATAATATAAAATAATAATAATAATTTACCAATTTATTTTGCAAAATATATGTATCATCTACAATATTAAGATTCTTTTGTCAAATTTGGAAGAATCTTTCGTCTAATATTTAATAATATTTTATTCCTGTGAATGATTATAAGATCTTCATGTGTATCTTAATTCTATTGTTATGTATATATATATTTCTTGCATATTGTTTATATTGCTTTGCACTTACCTTTAATCGTGCTTATGATGATTGTTTACTTAAAGTTTTTAAATACAATGAAAACTATGTTATGTGAGAGAGAGACTTTCCTTCTGAGAACAAGTTTAACTAATTAAGCAAAAAAAAAATTTTTTTTTTTTCTCTTTTTTTTTCTCGGCCTTTGAGGAAGATGTGACGCTTATCGTCACTCAAAATTAAAATTAAGAGAAAGGGCTAAAATTAGATTTCTAGAACATTTCAAAATCTTCGATTAAATAAAACTACCGTGGGAAATCTCATTCGGCAAACAGTAACTTAAATACGGATAAAGTAATTCAAATAAACAATTAGGTTAAAATCTTACGATGTCACCCCATCATGGGATTAACCCCATCATGGGACAAACTCGAAAACAACAATAACTTTTGGACTTGACCTTTCCCCAAATCTTTTATCACGCAAAAAATACGATATAAAAGCAGCCGGAGGAAAGGGTCAAGAAGGGCAATCAAAGAGAAAGGAATCTAAAACCATGAATAAACTTGGTAAGTCTCTCTCTCCATCTACTCTAAATTAATGTTCAAACCAATGTAATTATGTGAAATTGACTTAATTGTAAATATGATTTCTTAAATTGTTTAAATAATAAAATGTTACTTGTTTAAAAGCAAGACTTATATTAATCCTCTTTATTAATCCTTTATTTTAATATTGCAAAAACGCCACATTTTTAAGGCAATGATTCTATCGATTTTTTGGCTGTTGTTGTTATTGATTTCTCCACAGTTTTTAAATTCGATATTTTTTATACAATATTATTTATCTCAACAACCAAATCTCGAAACGAAACACGTATTTGAGGAGTCCGATTCGCGTGATTTCGCCGGCTAATGCGAAGAAGGAAATAATTTATACCTCCCCCCTCCCTCCAACAAAATGTGAGAACATCGCCTATAATATTAGAATAAAAGATTATTACATGTTCAAATTTTAAAAAAAAATTTATTAGTTTTTTTCTAGTAAACACTGCGCTTTTGTTATTTTAAATTAGTAACATATATGTTTGTTATTAATGAAAGTATCTTGCAGAAAAATATTAGTGCTAGAGAGTTTTGTCACAGATAGCTCGAAAAAATTCTGCCACAGGGATTCTGATAAATTAAACATACACTAGCTTTGTATTGAATAAAGCAAAACAACGTGAATCAAGCACAAATAAAAGTACAGAAATGGACACTATTTTTATATTTAGACTCTGAGATATGAAAGAAGGTTTTTGGTTATAAAACCGAAACTTTAACATTCCATTCCAAGACATGGACAATATATTTATGTTTAGACTCTGAGATATGAAAGAAGGTTCTTGTTTGTAAGACTGAATATATAGCATTCCATTAAAAGAAATGAACAATATTTTTTATGTTTAGACTCTAAGATACGAAGGAAGGTTTAAAAAACCGAAACTATAGCATTCCATTAAAAGAAATGAACAGAATTTTTATGTTCTTGAGATACGAAGGAAGGTTCTAATAAGATTGAAACTATATCATGTCCTTTCTTTATTAGGGCTTTATTCACGTTGTCTAGCTTTATTCATGTAAAATATACGCTTTTATCCTCTTTCGTATAGCTTTGCATTATTTCGAAAGTGATTTTTCTTTTCTTTTCTGCAGAGATTGGAATAGTTCTTTGTCTAATAATTTTTCTCATCTCTAGCCAGTTTGGGGATTATTGTTTAGAGGATATTTTTTCACTTACAATCGTGTAAAAGGTGTACATGATGATTAAAATTGACTAAGAAACAAATTCACTTATTTAAGCGTCACTCTGTACTTTATCATTCGACTTAACAGACAATATCATTCGACTTATAGACAATAAATAAAAGTTTAACCAAAAATAAAGATATTAAAATTTGTGAAACTAACGTAGCTCAAAATAAAAAGATCTAAATTTTTATTAAAATATAGATAAGTAATTAAATGTTACGTTTGTGATCTTCGAAATTATATATATACTTTAGGAGATAATTAGACATATATTTAGTTATCTAGGATTAGTAAAATACTTTAAAAAATAATACTAGAAAATTTAGGGGGCTAATCACGTTACATCACATTTTAATACATAAATACTTTCTGGAATAGAAAGTTTAAGTGAGAAAAAAATAACTATATTTACGCTGGTTAAGGAAGCGTATGTTTTTAAAATAAAAATGTTGATAAAAGTTTTTTTAAAAAATATATCACTAAATTCTTGTCCATTAAACGATAAATTTTGCCCTAGAGAAAATAATAATTCATTTGGATTTCTGAAATTCAGTGGCAATCTGGAATAGTTTGGACAGGAGAGTGATCGAAATTCCCTTAATGTTAATTTTACTTATTGCTTATTTCGTGATATCTCGAAAACGAATGAAAAAAAAAAATTGCCCACAATTATCAATCCAAAGATTATTAAATGCAAAAATAATTTTTAATAACTATTTAGTATTTTTAATAATTTTATTTAATTATAGTCGAAAAAATTTAGAATTGTAAGGTTTAAAAATGTTAACACTAGTTCAAAGGATGCAATTTTATAAGGCTAAATATAAAAGTAAACGAAATTGGTCAAATAGTTCGCAAGAAATCTAATTTTAACTAACTGACTTTTTTAAAATTTGATTTCTCAGAATACAAATTCTTACATCATTTCAAAAAAATGAAATATTAAATAGAAAAAAAAACTTGAGTGAAATCGGTGGAATAGTTTCTGAGAAAACGAATTTTAAAAATACGATAGATTAAGAAGATCCGACCAAAAATTATTCGTCTTAGTTACCTTTTTAAAAATGAGATTTGTACAAATATGCGTTGCCTTCAGAACAAAAAAAAATCACAATCTATCAAACTTGCTTTCGAATTCTAATTGCCTCAAATATACTAAAATTTAGAAAACAAATCATAAATTACAATAAAATAATTCGTAGATACAACGAAACAGATAATTTGTAATCTATAAAATGCTTTTTAAATTAAAACTTTAAACCTCAAAGGCACTTATCATAGCAATCTAAACTTTCGTAAAAAAGAAAAAGTGTTATATGCATAAAAAGAAAAATAGAGAAAAAAAATATAATTTGACTATGAAGTAGTAATAAAATATAAATTTTACACAAATCAATGAATAAAGACAATGATTTATATAGTATAATGTGCATAGATAATAGATAACGTAATTTGTTTTTTAAACAATAGAAATTAGAAAGTGGCATTTAAATAATGCTTATTTTTAAGAACCACTTTCAGCAGATGACAAAAGAATTTTTATAGAGAAATATAATCTATATCTTATTGCAAATTTATACGATGTGGAATATAAAAAGGAGGAAGCAATAGAAAATAGATTCCTTTGAAAATTATAAAAAGCTGAAGAAAAGTTCTACAGTTGTGAGCTTACTTGTTTGTTGACTACAAGGATATAAATTGTGTTAAGGTTTTTACAAATGCATTTTATTGTGCATTCAAATACTATTTTTATTAGAAGGTTTATTTTTCTCATTTTTCTTCAACTTTCATTTATCAATATCTAAAAATTAATAATTCAGCCTTTGTTTAAACTATTTTTTTTCTCTCTTCTTTCTCTTTTTCAATATTTTGCAAGTATGAAACTACTTGGCCTAATTCTAATTAAAAATTATCACTCCCAATTTTTCTCTTTTCTTTAAATTCTTAAACAAATATTCGAAATATATATAAACTATATCGAAAATTAAAAACTGTGTTTATTTTTATTAAATATTTCAACAATTTCTTTTTTCAATTTTTCATTAAAAAAATGTAAATTTTTTAAATTATTATAAACATAAATTTAACATTTTCTTTAAAGTTTTATAAATTGAAAAAAAAAAAAAAAAAACAACGTCTCAATCAAAATTAGACAGGTAGTGACGGTTATTTTACCGAATCAAACTAATAAATACCTTTTTTATTTGCAAAAAAAAAAAATCTAATATCTTTGAGGATACTTTTTAAAACCCAAAATATATTTTTTTTCTCTCTTTTTGTCTCTTCTGTAAAATTTATGAAAATGGAAGTATGTATATATATATATATATATATATTTCCTATGAGCTGCACAATCAGTCTTCCCGATGAGCAGACCTAGTGCGATCTCCAGAAGTGGTATCCACTCTTTCAGGACCACACCACAATGGGTGAGATACCGTTGACCATGTTAATTTGGACGTCTAGTTTCTGCCACACCAGATGGCAGCACCGAGACTCTATTTGGATGCTAAAGTGCACTATGTATATATATATACAGAAGTATTTTGACAAGGATTCCAAAAGTATATCTTATGTATAATAAACAACAACTAATGATAACAATCAATTATGAAGAAGTCATTTTTTTTAAATACTATCACATCCAGAACTTCTATTAATGTTCTTTCTGAACCTTAAAAATTCATGAAAGCGTACAAGATGCGTCAAACTAGGTATAAATTTTTTTCATCACATTTTTTCATATTTTAAATATATAACTTCATTTTGAATAAATTTAATTGATATAGTATTTAATGCGCAAGAGTCAAGTTTTCTTTTTAAATTAAATATGACTCAAACTAAAGTGTAAATAATTACTACTCTTGTAAATTGTGAAAACTAAAAAAACATCTTATTCAATTCGCGGAACCGTTCTTGCAGTGCTACAATACTAATAAAGTTTGTGAAAAACAGAATCTATAATTACGCCTTTGCCTCTATAGATTTATTACTTTAAAAATAATGTAACAAACCTACTGGAATATTATACGACAATTTCCATATTGTGCATCAGCTTGGATACATTGTGTTCTTGAGCATGATAAACAGTTAATGATAAACAAAAGCAAGATAAACAGTTAATCATATGGTTATTCTTTGATGAAAATCGTTAATATTTTTTCATATTGTAATGTTTCATATTGTCTTGTAATAATGTAATGTTACCAATAAAATCAAATTTTAAAAAGAAAAAAATTTTAATAAATCTGAATAAATATTTCCAAAACCAAAACTGAATTTCTTTTATTTATTTATTTTTTTTTTTTTTGTGTTTAAGTAAGTACTGTAAAACTATTAGTAATTTAGGAATTCAAATGCTATAAAAATTAAAGGATTTAAATAGTTAGCTACAGCAATTCATATGAATATTCAAAAAATAAGAATGAAGATGGTAAGAATGAAAAAAGTAAAATTAGAGTAAGTAAAGAATTTATAAAAAAATAAATAAAAAATTAAACCAGTAAAATAAAAAATGAAGCCAAAAATTTTAACCATTCAGAGGATTATTTTGTACAATGATCTGAAGTCATATTGAAATCGTCGAAAGTCTGAAGCCATACTGAAATTATTAAATCATATAGATGGATTGCAAGTCAGCAAGCTTAATGTCACCAACAAAACTAAAATTTTAAAAATACATTGTAATAAATCTGGATGAGTATGTTATGAAGGCAACATTGTCAGTCCACCAAAGTATGACCATATGAATAGTTGATTTCAACTATTCAGATTCAGCAAGGGGCATCATAAGGTTGATGCCTTCAATAAAGCTCAATTTCAAAAATGAATCTGTAATAAATCTGGGTAAATATGTTACAAAGGTAAAATTGGCTTATGATTTTAAAGAGTTGCCAGTCTACCAAAATCTAACCATATAAACAATTTATTTGAATTACTCAAATTCGCTATAATGAAGATCACAAGGTTAATGCCACCAATAAAAAATGTCTAAAAAGAATCTGTAATAAATCTGTATAAATGTGTTAAGAAGGTAAAACTGGCTTATGCTTCTGAAGAGTTAGTTACATCAGTCTACCAAAATATAACCATATGAACAGTTGATTTCAACGACTGAAATTCTGCATGATGAAAATCAATTAAAAGGTTAATGCCACCAATAAAACTCAATTTCTAAAAAAAATCTGTAATAAATCAGTAAAAATATATTGAGAAAGAAAAATTGATTTATTTTAATGCATTTAAAGGTTACGTAGTTGACTTCAATCAAAATAAATCATTTCAAACCCTATGATGAACGAAAAACATTTGTTTTGCTCTATTAAACACAGGGAGAATCAGTACTTAATTGTAACACACAAAAAGTATCTAAGTAAGAAGAATTATAAACATCCCGAAAAAATTATCTGAAAAGAAAAAAAGTATAAATTTTGTTTAAAATTTTGAATATATTCAATAATTGATGGAATTCAGTTTTCCTTCGCTATATTTATATTTAAAATTATTCACATTTTATTTCTGATAATTTTACAAGTTTCTTTGATTATATTACGAAAAAATTATAAACCAAATAAAATTATTAAAATATAAGTAATCGGCTAAAAAATGTTTAACTTCTAACCCCTTGATATATTTGTTTGTGAGTCGGCTGAGTTTAAATTGCTGTCTTTATTCCAAATTCGACGATTTTCAAGGATTTTTGATCTAACTAATTTTTAAGATACAATATTAAGATACAAGGATTAAGATTGAGATACAAGGATGTTAACAGAATCACTAAGAGAGATTTGAGATTCTCGGGCACCCTGTGTTTCTGTAAGGGTCTACATCAAAATTAATTTTATTATAATTATATATATATATATATATATATATATATATATATATATATATATATATATATATATATATATATATATATATATATATATATATATATATATATATATATATATATATATATATATATATATATATATATATATAACGTCGTTGCCGAGTGAAAGGATTAAAACAGGTCTTAGGCAGGGAAGGAGGGTACAAAATTTATTTATTAATTATAAGTCGGAGCAATCATGAGAGTGAGTACGAAGTTGCGCTCCTCGGTTATATGTTAGGGAAACTCTTGCAAAGTAAATCCGTAAAATGTTTCAATTTAGGGAAAGAGGGAAATCTTAGAAATTACTATTGGTTAATTAAATAGATCACGCGATTCCCACGAAGCTTGAAGGGAGTAATGTCTTTAGTTAAATTTATGCATAGTTGGGCCAAAAATAGATTTAAAAACAGGATGTGGCTTTTTAAAAGTATGATAAAGTGTTTCGATTTGAAATTAATTAGTAATAAATTAGGAGTTGTTTCATAACGAAGAAACTAACATAAAATTATTAATAGAAGCTTTTTATGTTACATACCACCTCGCCGATAAATTTTTATTTAATAATTAATTTTTTAATACAGATAATTGTATTGCTATTATGAAAAGAGTGATAAGACATAGTTACAATTAAATAAGTACTAAAGTTTAAGAGAGTATTTAAAGTTTATGCCACCACTTAACTAACGAGTTATGTAAACTGTTAAGTATAGTTATCTAATTAGAATGTTAACTTTTTTTTCATTATCTTCGAGTGCTTTAAATCAAGTAAATGTATGGGCGGAAAGAATTCCGTATCATGATCTGAGGCACAAATCACCAAGTCTTGGCAACTTCTGGGCAACGGTCCACGAAAAACTTTTAAGAAATAAATAAATAATGAAATATAAAAAAATAACAGAAGGGTACCTACTCGCAGGATATAAATCGTAGCTACTCTCGTGCAAACCTCTGTATGTTTTTTTTTTCTTTTTTTTTTTCCATAAATTTGCAAATTTGAAATCTATTTGGCGTCGGGGAAATTATAGTTAGCTCGACAGATCACAATACGGATATATGCCCGTAAGGACTTAACATAATAGCTTATGATCAGGAAATAAAATTGTTGATTCTAAGTCATTATTTGATGATCTCCAGCAAAGAATTAATACATTGATTACAGTTGAAAAAACATTTTTTATTGATTATCTTTTTGATTCAAACCGTTCCATCGGGAAAAGGGTTAATTAAGATTCTTTAAAAAGGCACCATTGTCTTTAATGTTGTCTATAAGGTTATTTTTTCCGGAGCCGGATAACAAAAAATGTATACAGAGATCACAGTTACAAACATTTTTTAATGATTAGTGTTTCGATTCAAAAAGTTTCGTGGGGAAAGGGTTCATTAAGATTCTTTAAAAAAGGTACTATTGTCTCTAATGTTGTCTCTGATGTTTTTTTTTATTAAAAATATTATTTAAAAAAAAAAAAACAATTCTGATCCTAGCTAAATTACTATAATAATTTGATTTCACAACAATTTAACGATATAAGGCATCATAAAGAATTCGTCATATTACCATGATTTTTTAGCATAACTGTTAAACGACCATTCTAGTATTTGGTATGACCACAAGGTCTGGGATGGAAAAATTTCCGTATCGTGATCTGTGGCAAAATATTCACAAAGTCTTGGTAACTTCTGAGCCCGCAAGAAGCTTTTCAAAAAATTCACAAAAGGAAATTAGCCCGAAGGGTATAACTCTCATTTAACCCTTCCCCGGGCAAACTTTAACATATATTTTTTTATTTTTTTTATTCTAATTTGCTAGTTTAAGATTTATTTCGCGCTTTGGCAATTGTAGTTGGCGCGACAGATCCAGAACTACCAACTTTCTTCACTTTTTGAGTCTAGTTGTACCTTCCACGTCACTTCATAAAATTATTCACAAATTCGTATGAAATGCCACTTTGTACAAGCTATCCAGTGGTGAAGCTTTTAAAATATTGGCAAAATTACCAAAAATTCTGAAACCTTTAGTTTTTAAATGTTTACCACTCTATAAAATATTTTGTAAAAAGCGTAGTTGATGGCAGCTCCGCAAATCGTCATACGGAAATATCTCCGAATTAAAGTTTTTTTGACGTGATATTGATTCAATATGTTTTTATTTATTCAGTCCTTTTTCTTATATTTTGAGAAAAAATCAATGCAAAAAATATCCTACACTATTATTAATTAACAATTAATTAAAAAAATACTTTTATTTAAAAATTTTGAATTCAATCAAATAAAAGACGCGTTTTAATAAAAAAGTTTTATAATTTAATAAATTAGTTTAGAATTTAAAACGATTATACAAAAGTATCTAATATTAAAGCTTTTATTTAATAATGTTTGAATTTATTCTGTCGTTTGAAGAATCATTTCATTGAAACCATTAAATTAAATTGAATCAATTAAAATAAATTTGATTTCATAATTAGTTATAAACGAAAAATCTTAAAACTGGTTCATCTGTACCTATCTATTTTATGTCTTTAATAAAAATAATACATTTATGGTCATGAAAAGAAGATATACTGTACCTTTTATCGCCAAGTTTAACAACATTTACACTTAAAACAACTTTTTTAGACAATTTACGATTATATCTCCTGTATGTAATCAAAAATTTATTATTTATGCATACATTTTTAAAGATTTTGATTCTTTTCATGATTTTAATGATAATTAGATACATGCTTTGTTTAGAAATTATATGGAAGAACAATTTAATACGCACTACCAAAAAGCAAATGATTAAATTTGCACTTGTGGAAATCAAATATACATATGAGAAAATGTGATAAAATGGTAAGATATTATCACCTGCAATCCTTTTTATGTAGTATTTGCGTTCTATGCGAAAATTTATCCAATTACAAATATTAAAATTTTATACAATTTAAGTATGAATTCTGAAGATGTTAGTTTCTTAACTTAAGAAAATAGTGTAATACATTTGTGTAACAAAAATAAAAAATTGGAAGTTAATGATTCCATAAAGCAATATTCTATAAAGCAAGATATAAAAAAAGAAACTGCGATCTTAACAAATGACACTCATGAATTCAAGAAAAACAGGCAGTTTTATAACCACTGTATTCATTCCAAAAATAAATAAATAAATTAATTAAAAAATAAAGGAAATGTCTTAACCACATTGCATTTCAATTTTCAAAATTTGTTTTAAAAAATACTTGGAAAAAGATTGAAAAAAAGACCAATGCATGAAAATTTTCGGAAAAAAAAATAATAATAATGAATGAATAATTTTTCGTGACACAAACTTGGATAAGGGGGAATCTGTTATAGGTCACTGAAGTTTTTCGGAAAATAAAAATTAAATCGTAATTTTTGTTCATTTGAACTTTGGCAACCGTTTTTCTAGTTCTAATTTGCTCTTATCCTATTATGTTTACTATATCATAAGGCATAGTAATCGGCAGTAAAAAACTTTATATATTAATCAAACACTTTAATATTTTATTGTTTATGAACAAGATATAATAAATAAAAGGTAAGCATGATTAAAATAATTACCTTGTTACTTGGAATTTTCTTACAGCCCGCAACTGCAGTTTTGGACATTTTGGACAGCAAATATTCCACGAAGAGCACAAAAAATACAGCAAAATTATGTATGAGTCGCTCTCTATAATTTATCTATTGCTCCGTTAATTATTTACAGTTCAATGGTGTCATCACATAGATAAATTTTTGTAAAAATAGTTAAGTTGATCCCATTTATTTTGATAAGTCTGGATTTTAAAACAAATTTTTTTTCATCATAACATACACAAAAATCTTCCTAGCACTATAAGTCAAATCATAGATATGGCAATAAAATAAAATCGTCTGCTTAATATTATTCTGTACACAGAAGTTTCAGAAAACAAACACGCATATTATGATCGTGCCGTTCTAGGATACGTTTCTCACATGGAACATTTTCAAAACATCACACCCCACAGAGCGCTGTTTAGCTGTCGTGATTCCTCAGTTCTATGAGTGTTGTCAAAAGTAGATGATATGCGTCTGCAGATGACGGGTGATCAGCTGATCAGGTAGAGCGAAAGACCAGAGAAAACTGGTAAAAAGATACGAGCTCCGATTTGGCACTGACTAGTGCCACATTGTCCTTCTACATACGAGGAAAATTAAAAATGAGTGGCACAGGGTATCTTTGGCAACCCGCTTTGAGCCACTCCTTAGCTCAGTCTGAATGAAGCACGGCGATTTATCTGCATTGCTTGTAAACAGAAGAGTCCAACAGATGCAAGCGCCATTTCTAGTTCAGCTGATTTATGAGCATGCTGAAACATAGTAAATTATTTCGCCAATAGATGGCACCATCATTAAAAGTCATTCGAAAGACGAGAAATTTGTTTTTAGTGGATTTAATTTCATGGATATAAAACTACTTTCATTTAGATGTAAATTTATTACTTTCGACATAAAAAAAAAATTCATACGATATATTTCTTCAAAAAAAAAAAATAATAATAATGAAATACTGAAAGTTCAAAACACCAAAACGAATTGAATATTTTCTATTACTTTACATGACCAAAATGAATCCGAAACCAGTGTCAGAAAACGAAACTAGATAAAAAAAAACATATGACACGACCTTATAATAAGTTATCTGCGTTTTGTTTTAAGCTAATGAATTATTTCTCCTTCCAAAAATTATTCGAGATATTATTTTATTCAACATTTTTATCATATTAAATAGAGATCCATACAATCCCGAGTTGTAACAGCTAAAAAATGCGAGTTTATTTAATTATTTTCAATTAAATAAACTTGATATTTCAAATTATTTCTCGAAAACCCTTCGATTAATTTTTTATAAGTTGGATAAATGCATTTAAAATTACGCAGTTATACATGATGCAAAATTTTTTATATCTCGCAAATAATAACAAAAAATAAACTAGAGTTAAAATTTATTTTTTGTTTAAAATTTTATTATAAAAATAAAGTGCAAAAATCTGGAAATGAAAAATCCCAAAATCACATCTAAATTTAATGTTATTAACCCTATGGCGCATAATTTTTATTAAGCATATTTTTCATACTTTTTTTCATTATTTTGTACCAACAATTTAGGTCAAAATAGATTAAAAATATTATATTTAGCATTTTAATAATTTATGGTTTTGAAATATAACATTAAACAGCGATACTATTGTTTTTTTTTTTTTTTTTTTTTTTTTTGCAAGTTTTAAAGTAAAATATTATTGTTAAAAGTTATAACACAGCTCACCCAAATAATAATTTTTCAAATTTGCAGTTATTTAGATCTGAGAGAAACAGTTATTCATCACTGAAATTTCTTTAATTAACAAAATCAATTATTGATAAATTTTTGAACATGAATAAGAAAGAAAAAAAAATCAAACTACTTTTTTTTTGCTATAATACTTAAGTACTAATATAATTCCTATAATCTAACAGATTTATTTTAGTTACTATTATAAAAAACAGTGTAGTTAAAAATTACGAAAATACAACTTTATTTGTAACTAGAGCGGCAGAAAAAAAAGAAATTATATATATATATATATATATATATATATATTAAACTACTGAACTCACTGGCACGACAGCCCATAGAGTGCCACGGCCTACTGTGCCCATCTCAGTTTTCTTGACCTTGGGGTCTGGGGTGCAGAAGCAGATGTTCCGGTTAAGTGGTCAGCCGAACGCGGAACAACCAGTGTTTAGTTCCTAGCATGCTTGGTATTCATTTATCGGCCCACTGAAGGGGTTAAAAGGCTGAGTTGACCATGCCCGGCCCGAGGATTGAACCACGGGAGCGCTACCACTCAGTCACCGGGTGTCATATACATATATATATATATATATATATATATATATATATATATATATATATATATATATATATATACACACATATATATATATATATATATATATACATACATATATATACATACATATATAACTGGCTTCAGTGGTACATGTTACTGCCATCTACCGGCAACTGCTTAAATTAAAATTTGAATACTTTTGGAATAATTCATATGTTCTTTTTTGCAATATTCGTCTTCGTTTTTTTACTATAACGCTTCGAAACCCCGGAGGGAATTATGAATAACCCTGGATATATATATATATATATATATATATATATATATATATATATATATATATATATATATATATATATATATATATATATATATATATATATATATATGACACCGGTGTCCTCTCTGTATCAAGGGGTTAATGTTAAAAGTAAAAATAAGATGGCATCCTTCACAATTCTACTCCCTTCTTGCTTTGAGGGTCAAAAAATCGAATTCCGAAAAAGAAAAAAAATTTATGTCTTTGTCTGTCAGAGTAAATAAGTTTTAATACCCGCTTAATATCATTTTTAAAGCTAAAAACGTTAACAATAGCAGTAAAGCTAATTCTTAAGTGGTGCATTATTCTTTTGTGGAGCAGTACCCCTCACCCCTCTCACTCTTTTCATAGATATGCCAACAGGTTGGATGGGTCAGATGATGTTACATCCTAATTTTTTTTCCCCAAAAGAACCTATAATTTTTTTGACTTTAAGAATAAATTTTGCTGAAATATGAATAATATTCGACAGAATAAACTATTCCTTTTACATTGAGTTTTTAAACTAATAATTTAATACAAAACCAGCAGTATTAGTACTTTATATAATCCACTAAGAAAAATCTAAAAATTTTCAGTTCCTACTGCTTCGAATGATACCAGCTTTCATGTGGTGCTGCTAGTTTTAGCTTCTAAAAATTTAACAATTCATATTCCCATCTATTATGCTTTTGAAATTTTAAATGCTTCAAGATTTTAATGTGCTTTTAACTTAATGTTTCTTCAGTAGGATGTAAACTGAATTTCACAAATTAAAGGAGGCACAATTTAGATTAACATATATTCAGTATTTATAATACTAGTTACTTTGTATTAAATAACAGAGTTCTTAGTCTTTTATTGTAATATTAATCCTACCATTATTTTTAGATTTTAAGGATTTGTATTCTTCGTGAGCTTAAGTACTATTGTGAGTTAAAAATTTTAAGTGCTTTTCCATATTCTTGTGCTTTTGAAACAGTCAAGTTAGTGCTTTTTAATTATCTATTTTTCCTTTTGCTTTAATGCGCTTTTCCTTATTTTTAAATGCCTGTATATTAAGGAATAAAATATTTGCACCGTATGCGACCCAATTTATGTATTAATTTAAAAAAAAAAAAAAAACATAATGAGCATAGTTTAAATTTAATATTAATGATAGACAGTTTAGTTTTAAATGTTTTCAAAGCTTGAAAATTTAAACACATAAATAGGAAAATTTTTTACATTACTTCCAAAATCGCAACAATCAAATTTTAAAATTTACCATTTCTAAAGTGATTAAAATCAAATTTAGTTACGTGTACTATTGTGTTACCATGTATAATCCAAAAGTAGAATTTTAAATTAAAAAAAAAAAAAGAAAGAAAGAAAGAAAGAAAAATTTAAACATTTGACAAAACTTAAGCAAGGTTTAAAAAAATATTCATTTTTATTTATATAATTTCTTTGATTATAACTGAATGAAAAGTTCACATTTTGAGTTTAATTACTAATATGTTAATTTAAATAAACATTCATGTGCAATGCTAACGAGGCTTTCAAAAAGTTTCTATGCAAAGTAAAATCTTTCTTAATGTTTAAAATGAAACAGATTATAAATTAACAAAACAATATTTTAAACTATTTTTACCTTTATTAAACACAAATTTACTGCTATCACCAACCACTAAAATAAGAAATTAAATGTTTATTCGCTAGTGGAATCATTCAAAATCTTTAATAATACATTTTATCGCTTATTTATGGAACAAAAATTAATATTTTAATTCTTTATAGTATTACTCAATTAATAAGGATTTCTATGAAGTATTTTTTAAAAGTACAGTTAATTTTAATTTTGAATAATATTTAACCTTTCGTTTTAACCAGGTTATTGAAAGCCTGGTTTTTAATAGAATATTGTTTTTCAAACCCTGTTCTATGTAATACAAAACTTTTAAATTTTGGAATAAAAATTTAAAACTTTCCAAGAGAATTACAACAAAGACTGCTTATATTTGTGATAAAAGTTGTCCGAAAAAAATTTTAATGTTCAATTTAAAAATTTATTGTCAATTTATAAAGACTAACTGGCGAAAGTGATTCATCACGGATACTACAGGTTTGAAATAAAATTATAAATTTACACCTAAGTTATAAATACTTTTACACCGTAAAAATCCCACTAAAGCAAAATACGATGAGACAATTCCTCGAATGCAAAGAACAAACTTAAAAATTTCAAAAACTAAAAAATGGCAATTTTTGCATTACTTGCATCCCAAAATAACCATGAATGAATATTAAAATCTATCGCTTAATCAAGCTTGAAATTAGTTAAATTTGCTTTATTTAGTTTTTTGAACTATGAAAAAATCTTAAATGCCGCTGTTTTAAGTTTTCAGCTTCAAGTTAGATTATTTTGGTGAGCGCGGAAACAATGTAAATATCTCCTCTAGAATTTTTTTTATTATTTTAGTTTCAGTCAAAGTAAAAAATTGCCCTTGTCTTCACTAGCGTTGCTGAAAATTGAGCATGTAAGTAAGAGACTAAAGGATTGGAAAATATTTCGTATTCTTGTCAAATCGTATCCATGCCGGCAGAATAAAGTGCGTGACTTAAAATATTGCACGCTTCCGATTATCACATTTACAAGTCTGTGAAAAGGAAGTTTTTTCATGTAATGACTAGATCTTGTTAACGTGCTTGCTAAAAAAAATCAAAGAAAACTGATTTTTTAAAAATTTATAAAACCCAAATTCCCATATGTTTTTAACTTTTAATGAATAACTTTTAATGGCATAATGGAACATTCAGAACTAAGAATTTGTTTCCATGAATTATACTAAATATTTAATACCTTTATAATAATCTGTTTAAAGTAAAGGTTTGTCACAAATTCTCAAAAGAATACAGAAGCTTACTTAAATAAAGTGGTATATATTTTTGTTTTGGATTAATTAAGACTTATCACAATTAGCTTATTAAACTACTTTCATTAGGGACTTTTAAAGAGGTAACAAAGTATACGTTAACGTTTTTATATTTTTTTTCAAATAGTTTTATCGTTACAGCAAAGAATCTTAACCAGCAAGTAAGTAACTGCATCTAAAAACTGCAAACAATTTATTGAACACTCAGATTACATTAAATTCTGGAAAAAAATTTATTGAACACTCAGATTACATTACATCCTAGAAAAAAAAATTTTTAACACTCAGATTACATTCTGTAAAAAAATTTATTAAACACTCGGATTACATTCTGTAAAAAAATTTATTGAACACTCAGATTACATTCTGGAAAAAAATTAATTGAACACTCAGATTACATTCTGGAAAAAAATTTATTGAACACTCAGATTACATTCTGGAAAAAAAAATTTTGAATACTCAGATTACATTCTGGAAAAATTTTATTGAACACTCAGATTACATTCTGGAGAAAAAAAAATTTTGAACACACAGATTACATTCTGGAAAAAAAATATCTTTGAACACGCAGATTACATTACATTCAGGAGAAAAAATATTTTTGAGCACGCAGATTACATTAAAGTGAAGTTTTACCGCTTATATTTTAAGTTGAGCTGATTACACTAAAGCAAAATAAACAATACATTGCTTCCATAAGAGTAATACAAATGCAGTTATATTACAACAATTTTAAAAAGTTATAAAAGTCTTTTCTAAAAAATAAAAACCGCTTATGCTCTTAAACTAAAAAGCTATGTGAGAACCTAAATAAGTGTATGCAAAATGTTAGATAGAAAACTATGAAAAGTCGAACTGTCTTTATGTGTACTGTTATAAAGATTTAAAACTAGAATTTACTCGCAATTTGTGTTTCTATATTCATTTGTAAAAGAACGAAACAGATTTAATGTAATCATATTCCTATTTTGTTTTTAGTAACATGATATAAGAGTTATGAAAGGTTGAAATTTCATGAATTATTTATCCTGCGAACTTCAGTTTTGTTTTATCCCCCTTTTACTTTTGTTCGGCATAGACTAAGTGTATAACGTATTTAATATACCCAATTATAAAACCATTTATCTAAAATTTAAAAATCTCCAATACAACACTTCCTTTTCTATAAAATAAATAAACTAATCTTTTTGAAGGGGGATCCTCTTAAATGGATCCAGATTTAAGATCACCTCTTTTGAAAAAGACAGTTTTAAAAAGTTTTGACCTAATTCAAATTTTACGAAATTTAAAGACATTTCTAATTTAACGGAAATTTAGATTTACGAACCATGAAACTTAATTCTGCCATGTGTATAGTCGCTTGTTTTAGATTTTTGAATGGAAATTTTTAATATACAAAACTAACTTTTATAATTTCATTAAGATTTAAGTCTAAACCTTACCAGAGGACTACAATACGACAGTACATTGCAACTACCGCTATTGCACTCTTTCAGTGCTAGCTTCTGAAAGTATGAATGTCGGTTCGATTATAACGGCTAGCTTTGTTTAGACTCAAATCTTTAAATTTCATTTGATTTGCTTCGCAACGCTAATTTTGGAGTCCAATATTCGTTAAAAATGCCAATATAAGTTAAATCTTTTCAATTTATCAAAGTGCTAATAGTCTCATTCAGAAGTTTATAACAATAAAGTTATGTAAGCGTAATGTGTTCTCTGTACTACTACTACGTGAAATATCTAGCCATTTATAATTCCGAAATATTAATATGAGCACTATTAAATTTAGCTTAATCGAAATGTTTCATACTAACATTTTGCAAAGACTTGTTTTTGCTCCCTACATTTAAAAAGGCATTTGTTTAAAATTTATTAACCGGATAGTTTAAAGCTGTACCAATTCAGACGAATCTACTAAGTTTTTAAATATTAACAAAAATTATAAAATCTTATTTGGTAACAGGATTAAAGTTACTTAATCTGCATTGCGATAAAATAGCAGCTAGATCAACTTATCTCAATTAGAAATTGCTTTTATTGCTATTAAGCTCAATAAATTTACAGAGTTATCATTTTACAGTCTGACAAAAAAAAAATGGATTTTTAAATATAACATGTTAGATAAAAATTAAATATACATGTTACACAACATTGTCACAAATTTTTTACATTAATTAAATATATATGTTCATAATACTGTTACATTTTATACCGCATATACATGTCGCTAAAATAACGAATATCTGAAGTTTAAGAATACATTACTACTTTAGTCAATATATGGGTGATTCTCACGAAATATGACAATTCACTGTCCCTTGGGTGAATTGTCCATATGACAATTCACCCAAGATCTAATACTATAATACTAAAAGAACTTTTTTTTTTTTAAAAATTAATTAATAGCATTGCACTTAGCATTTTAAAATAACTTTGCACTAGCTTTGACTGTTTTGTATAGTTAAAAACTTTATTTAAACTTCAAAATGTCATTTTCCTGGCATGTCCCAAACAATGTTTCCAATAATAACTAGCTTCGAAACTTCCTAAAAATTTTTCAATATCTTGTCTTTTTTATCTCAACCTTTGTAAGCATTTCTAGAATATACGCAGAGGGTATTATTTACAAAAACTTCGTTTAAATTAATTTTTTCTGTCATTGTCGAATTTGTCATTATCATGGCTGTCATTTTCCTGGCTTATGAATGCCAAACTGCTAATACTGTAAGGAAGGAAAGCAAATATTAACCTAATACCAAGTTTATGTATGATTGTAATATGCTTGAATGTAATCAAAGTTAGTTATTTATTTAATGATTGATTATTATCTACAATTTTATTCTGTACATATCAGCAACAAAAAATTTTTTGATTCCTTCTACAGTGGATAAAAAGAATTAATTTAAGTAATTTATGGTTCATATAACATAAAGACTTAAGTTGAGTTACTTATTTTTAACTTAAAATGACTGTCTTTTAAACTTCTAAGCTAATATGTCATTTTCCTGGCATTCGAGATTTGGTGAATTTCAATTTTATTTTTTTTCCCGAGCAAAGTCAATAAACTACACTGCTGTTTGTAAGATATTAATAAGTGTAACTAAAGAAGTATACAAAAAAAATTTTTTAGATTATTTTGACGACTTTAAATTTGAAGAAATTTTTTGGCCCGAATTGTAATATTTCGTAAGAATCACCCATATACAGAATACAATTCTAATACAAATTAGATATTGTTATAATTATTTATTATATGTATGATTATATTTCCCATGTATATATTATTTTTGTAATTTAACTAATATTCAGTGGCAACACATAGTTTATCTGAGTGCTTTGTCAACATTGTTTGTTGTCATTTTTTTGGCTTGAGAGATCGGCGAAATGTATCCCTGTATGTAGTATGTAATTCCTTTATTTTCCTTTGCTTAATATATTATTTAACCAAGATGAATCATTTGTGCAGCTTAATTTATCCACTAAATCATAAATAACAACAGGCTATGGGCACCAGCGCGTTCAATGCTCCAAGACTATGTGCAAAGTGGATATGAAAATCTAACGGCAATCCATAGGCCTAACTAGATCGGAACACGTGATAAATTTTTTCCTCGATACTTCAAAATTGTGTAATATATTCTAAAAATGGAACAGGGTAAGATCCCAGTTAAGCCATTATCGGGCAAAAATGACTGGCCCATGTGAAAATACAGAATAAAATTCGTATTGAATCATTATACAGATGCCTTGGATGTCGTAGTGCAGTGCTATGATGGTTCTAACTAACTCCATGAGCTAATATACTTTACAAAAAGTGATGAGATTTTATTCCGCAAGAGATGTTTGGCTCGAATTGCACAAGATTTTTGAAGATTCATCGGACAATCAATTGTACAATATATGTTTACAGTTCTTCAAGTTCAGCTGGTCTGAAGGTGATATGGCAGATCATCTATCTAAATTGAAAAATTTGTGGAACGATTTGAATAGTGGACTTGAGAATAAAAAGGAAAATAGACTTCCAGAAATGTTGTTAATTTGTAAGATATTGGATACACTTCCTCTGAATTATCGCCCTTTCAAGTCAAATTTTTTACTATTAAGTGATGAAAAACGAATATTAGATGAATTAACAACACAACTATGCACACATGAAAGAGAATTAAAGAAAGATACAAGAGTTACAGAGATTAAGGATCAAGAAGCTCTAGCAGCCAGCTCAGATCTAAAGTACAAGTCATTTTCCAGCAAGAAAAGCAACAGTAAGTGCAATTATTGTCATCAAAGAGGGCATTGGGTAAAATCATGCAAGAAATGGATAGCAGATGGAAGACCTCCCAAACCAATTTATCCAAATATCAGTAATGGTAATAATAACAATGCTGTAAACATGACACTTTTGGCTGTATATGAGGAAGTATTTTCTGCTGAAACAAGTACTGAAGGCTGTTTCATTGATAATGGAGCTTCAAGACATGTAACAAATAACAAGTGCTTTTTTATTGTTTTTCAAAACTTTGAAATTCCTCATAGCATTACAGTAGCAAATAAAAAAAGTTTACCAGCCATTGGTAAAGGAACCATTAAAATAATGACAACTGTGAATGGGAAGAATAAAGTCAAAAACTTATTTTCTGTTCTTGCAACTCAAGATAGAAATCAGAACAGTGTATTTGAATCTACATTCAAAGATTGTTATTTAAAGATTAATGGTGAAGTAGTGCTACATGGTATATGAAATGTTGGAGGTGGTCTCTTCAAGGCAGTTATGAAAAATTTAGTTCCTGAAACCCAAGTTGATGTGAACATGACTGTAAGTGATGATTCAATTCTTCAACTTTATCGTGAAAGATATGGCCATCAAGATAAACAACATATAAAATCAATCATTGAAAGAGAATTAAATGTCAAAGTCAAGGCTGATACAAAACTATGTGAAGCTTGTGTCTATGGAAAAGCTCATCGTTTAAAATTTGGCACGAGGAAGAAACCTACAAAAGCAGGAGAATTGATCTCAACAGACATATGTGGTCCATTTGATGAATCATTCCGAAAATTTAGATACTTTGTCTTCAAGGATGACTACACTAAATTTAGGTACGTTTTTTTCTTGAAGCAAAATTCAGAAATAAAAGATGTTCTTGAAGATTTTATAGTACATGCTAAAAATCTAGGCCATGACATTAAAGAAATAATCAGTGATAATGGAGGGGAATTTGATAGTGAAGCAGTCACGAAAATTTTGAAGAAATATGAGATAACTCAAAGATTATCAGCTCCATATACGCCTCAACAAAATGGCAGTGCTAAACGAGAGAACCGGACCATTGTTGAGATGGCTAGAACTTTAAAATATTCAAATGAAGATGTAGAATTTCCAGCATATTTATGGGCAGAGTTCATAAATGCTTCAATTTACATATTGAACAGAACAGGAAAATCCTCAGTACCTAATACAAGTCCTTATGAATTGTGGATGAACAAGAAACCAAGAATAAAACATATGCGCGTCATAGGATCCGTTTGCTATGCTCACATTCCAGCTCAAAAGAGAGGAAAAACTGACAGGAAGGCAACAAAGGGCTACCTTGTTGGATATGATGGAGACGAGAGGTACCGCATCTATATCAAAGAAAAGAAAACAGTTATTTGTTCTAGAGATGTTGTATTTGAAGAAAAACCCTCCATGACAGAAAATATAATAACATTGCCTCCTGAACAAGTTGAAGATATACCTGAACATGAAGAGAAAAAAATTTGTAGATGAAAATCCACAAGATAAGGTAGAAAAGACAGAGCAGACAAGAAATAGGTCTAGAAGACAAATTACAGCTCTTAAATGGACTAAAGATTATGTTATGGAAGATTCTGAGATATTTGAAGAAAATTCTCCAGAAATAAATAGAGTGACAAGTGAAGAAGAATCCAGTTAACGGTTAAAGAATGTGCCCAAGAAAGCTCTTCAAAGTGATCCAGAAGCCTTGGAAGAAGCTTTAACTAGTCCAGATGCAGAAGAATGGAAGCAAGCTATGTAAGAAGAGCTGGAAAACTTAAAAAGAAATGAAACATGGGACATAGTACCTAAGCCAAAGGGAAGAAAAATAGTAAAATGCAAATGGGTCTTAGAACGATTTGCAGGTTCTTTTCTTAATGTGAAATGATTTCACCATAAAGCTTTCTTGGCATAAACGATTTTATTTTGATACATACTTATGCCACGTCACAATCACGAAGTATATAGAAAATAATAGTAATCAAATCACAAACATTCTAGTCCTTCTCACACCAAGCTAAAAAAAACAACAGAATTCCGCTTCTTTTTTCTTTCTTTTTTTTTTTGTTTTGTTAATATCTCCAAGCGCCATCTATTGACGACGATTCTTACAAGTCCCCCAAAGGAAGCACATTTGTCACCTTAGAGACAATGCTGCTCAAACTTCAGAGAGAGAGAAAACCTGAAAAACACAATAAACAAAAACAGCAACACAGCTTCTATTGAAGCGATGAAATTCAAGTGAGAGCTCCAAAATATAACAGCTCCCAAAAATTATAAATATATATATATATATATATTTAAGTATATAAAAAAAACTAAATTCTTTTCTTCATGATAAATAAAAACTTAAATATGCAAAATTCAAAATATTACAAAAAAAAAAATTACACAATATCAATGTTTAAAAAAAAGCACTTTTTTTTAAACAACCCTGACATTTAAGCTTTGTTTAGAGTTTTAAACATATATATACATTATTTCTTTAGGAATTGACTGTTAACCTTGATAATGCATCGGCATTTCCATGTGAACTGCCCTTACGGTATGTCAAAGTCATATTGTAGTGCTGTAACGCTAAGGCCCACCGAGTGAGTTTAGCACCATGAAGTGTACTTCGGGTCAGGTAGGTAAGGGGATTATGGTCTGACACAATTTGTACTTTGGCACCGAAAATCCAAGTATCAAACTTTTTCAATGCTTCGATGACACAAAACGCTTCCCTCTCAATGGTTGACCATCGTTTCTGGCAAGTATTTAGTTTTTTGCTAAAAAATGCGATGGCCATCTCTTTTCCTTGTTCATTATTTTGAGCTAAACACGCTCCAATTTCAAACGCAGATGCATCAGTATAGAGTTGAAAGGGTTTATCGATGTCTAGTGATGGCATTTTAATCAGCTCTTCTTTAAGTTTGTTGAAGGATGCTTCTGTTTTCGAGTCCCATGAAATATTATTCGGAACATTCTTTTTAGTAAGGGTTGTTAAAGGTAGAACTACTTCAGAAAAATTTTGGATATAGTCCCTATAATAGCCCTAATAGACTTCTAACTTCCTTTTTGGTGGTAGGATTAGATAAATTTCGGATAACTTCGACTTTCTCAGGATCTAGAGAGTGAGTGCCAGAACCTATTATATGGTCTAAGAACTTCACGTGACTCTTTCCGAAATCGCACTTTTCTAGATTTGCGATTAGACCAACACTTCTCAGAGTTCGAACCACCTGGTCGATGTGGTAGAGATGTTCATCCCAGGACCTAGAAAATATCGCCACATCATCAATGTATGAATGACAGTTGCGTCTATAGCGAGCTAGTACTTTATCCATGGATTTCTGAAAGGTACTTCCTGCATTCTTTAAACCGAATGGAAGAACCTTCCATTGGTAATGGCCAGCATGAGTGACAAATGCTGTAAATGGTTTGGCACTTTCCTTCATCGGGATTTGCCAGTACCCTTTCGTTAAATCGATTACTGTTATAAAGTGGGCTTTACCTATTTCAAAAAGTAGGTCTTTTGCGATCTTCATTGGATATGCGTCAGGAATTGTGAAGCTGTTCAGAAATCTAAAGTCGATGCACAGTCTAACGCTACCATCTTTTTTCAACGCATACCACAGGATGTGCCCATTCACTGTCACTGGGCTCTATTAGATCCCATTCTAGTAATTCTTTAACTTGGCGATCAACTTCGTCTTGGAGCGAAATAGGGACACGATAGGGTTTCAATCTCTTTGGACTGCAGTCTGCTGTAACTTTTATGTCATGACCATCGACATGGGCTTGACCTGGTTTGCTACTGAAAACATCGGTGTACGATCTTAGCACATCGAATAGTTCTTTTCGTTGGTAATATTTTAGATCACCTTTCATATTTTGCAAGTGGGTCCATAAATCTTCAGTAGATTTATCCATAAGATCCGCTGGTGCATAGTGGATATCTCCAAAGTCTTCAACTTGGTCGAAAATGATACCAATATGATCTACTCGAACAATATCAGGCCTTAATTTATTTATGTGGAGTTCCCTTATACTCCCGTTTTCCATTTCGACTCTGGCAGAGCGGAGTCTGGTAAGTTCGATTACAGTAGCTGGTCCTTGACAAGTACTGAGTAATTTGTGAGATGATGATGGGATTAGCACGAGGACTTTGTCCCCAACATTGAAAGTCTTATCCTTAGACCGTAAGTTGTATTTTGATGTGTATCCGTATTGAGAAATTTTGGAGTTTTCAGCTGCAATGGCATGAGCTTTTCTTATTTTTCCGATAAGATGATGTAGGTAAGTTTCAATTGAGTGGGATACAGTGACGGGAATGCTACGTTCACCAGTCCAGATCTCTTTCAACAAGGATAAAGGTCCTGGTGGCAGTCTTCCATACACCATCTGGAAGGGAGACAAACCAGTAGTACTATGTGGCACTTCCCTATAGGCAAACAGAAGATAGGGAAGGTGTAGGTCCCAATTTCTTGGATATTTTCATTTATCATTTCCTTTAAAGTCCTATTCCATCGTTCGACAGCACCCATACTCTTGGGGTGTCCGGGAGTGGAAGATCGGGGACATACGCCAAGTAAGTCTTCGAAAGAACGGGTGAGTTTGGCTGTGAAATTAGTTCCCTTATCAGAACAAATCATTTTCGGGAATCCGGTTTGAGAAAAAAACTTCATCAGGACGTTGCATGTGGTCTTTGCACTTATTTCTCTAACAGGGATGGCTTCCGCCCATCCAGTGCATAAATCAACTGCACATATCACAAACCGATGACCTCTTCTGGATGGAGGTTCTAACGGTCCAATGCAATCAACACTCCATACTTCAAAGGGTGTTTCTGGTCTAACGATAGGTTGGATTGGAATTCTATCATTACATGTGATTGTTCGTTTCAATAGACATTTCTTGCAACTTTCACAGAACTTCTTAACGTCTTGTTTGATAGTAGGCCAGAAGAATGAATATTTCATTCGTTGAATTGTCTTTTTCTCACCGAGGTTACCAGCAAGAGGAATTTCATGAGCCATTCTCAGAACCTCTGTTCTTTTCTCTAAGGGTAACACAACTTGTTTGATATTTTCACCACAAATATTCTCAGAGTGAAGTAAAATTTCGTTTTGAACTGTATAAGCATTTTCGTTCCATTTTGCCCATTCGAAGCATTTTGCTAGACTCTCATCTTGTTTTTGAAGAGTCATAAAATCCAATTTAGTGTCATTTTCCATTCTTGCGTTTTTAATGTCCTTTTGCGAAATTTGGGTAACCACAGCACAATTTGAAGTATTTTCTTTCCCTGGTGATGGTTCGTCGTTAGAGTCTTCCCCCTCTGAAGAGGTATTCCATTGAAGATTACTGTGACAAAGCTCAATATTTTCCCACAGTATCTCATAAGCTGAAGAACTTAGCAACAAATCAGTAACCAGCTTCTTTGAAACAGCACAGGTGATAGGTACACTACCATGAAGTTCATAATTTATTTTCATTTAGAAAATTTTTAGTGGAGTGACTTCGCTTTCCCCGAAAGCAGAAGATATCGCAATTTTACTTTCTCCTTCACAAGATATGTCGGCGACTAACTTCTCACGGACTACCGATATCTGGGCTCCTGTGTCTACAATGCCATTTAGAACCACGTTTCCGCATTTAACTCTGACGAGATTTAAATCATCTGTGTTACAGATATATCCACGGATTTTGAGACAGGAATAGAAATTTTGGTTTTTCTTTTTCTGAAGGAGGTAGTGACGATTGAAATAAATTGTTTTGGGCAGTTGTAGGAGTGTTTTTTGGTTGCCGATTTTTAAGACAAAATCTGGATGTATGGCCTTCTCTTCCTCAAGTATAACAAGATAGTTTGGAAATTGGCCTCTGTAGTTCATCACTCTTACGTGGTGTATATACACTTGATGAGCCCTGTTTGTAGAATGATTTGTTTTTTTGAAATTCTTTCTGAAAGTGGAGAACGAGGTCGCGACTTTTCATTGGTTTTGTCTTTTGAGGGAATTCCAGTAGCTTTCCTTAAATCATTACGTACGCTGTCATATTCATCAAGCTTAACCGCTAATTTGGTTGGAGAAACGAAATTTTCCCAATCACCAAGAAGGTGATCTCTTACTTCATGAGGTACCTTTTTCTTAAGTTGATCAGTGATAATGAGATTTTTTTAATTGGCAAAGTCGGTGATTTCAAGTCCATTAATCCACTCTTCGAAATAATTCGTGATTTCATATCAAAAATCCCTCCATGATTTTTCAGTGCTTTTTTGGTGCATCACAAACTTTTTCCTAAAACTTTCAGGATTCAACTTAAATCTCTTTAATAAAATGGTCTTTATGTACTCGTAGTCTTCCAATTTTTCTTCAGATTCTCTACCGATTAGTTGAATGATTTCAGAAAGCAATAAGGTCAATAAACATGACACACAGTCTTTAGGATCAATCCCTGTTCTTTTAGCCTGTCTTTCAAATAAGGATAAATAAATTACGATATCATCATCCCTTAACTTGAATTTAGGAATGAGCTTTATTAAGTCAACGTTCCATTAGGCGATGAAGTTTGAGTTAGTCGAGTACGGGATTCAATTTCAAGTTTTTTCAACTCAAATTCCATTTGTTCTCTTTTCTGCTGAGCTTCGATTTCGCCCTTCCTTCGCTGTTCATCAATTTCTTCCTTCCTTCGCTGTTCATCAATTTCTTCCTTCCTCTTTCTCTCTTCCACAATTGAGAAAAACATTTCTCTGGCAAACGCTTCATCATGTGTTATTTTGTGTTATTTTGTTTTTAGTGCTATAATTTTCATTTTTGGATCCACATCAATTTCTTATTTGGTGGCCAACGTTAACAAATCCTCTTTTTTACTCTTTCAATTTAATAATTCTCAATCATAAAAAAAAATTAACAACAAAAAAAACTTAGTACTTTCTAATTAATATTCCTATAATTTCTTTAGAAAAAACACATAAATGAACATCATTCACAAATCTATCGAAAATATCTATTTTTTTGCAACCTCCCAAAAAAAAAATTAACAACCTCAGAATACTGAGAATATTTTGTAATATTCAGTTATCGATTTGTTATATCACGCCACTATATTATAAACCTTAACACTTATAAACATTTAAAATCAACCCTCTTACTTTGTTTATACTAGATATAATATGTATTTCCCTAAAAGTTCATAAATTCAAAGCATTAGAATTATTTTAACTAAAATATTTATTCTTAGAACAAAAATAAAATTCTACGTGAGAATGAAAACTATAACTAGATATTTTAAATCATTAAATGCAATAAGAAAATGATAAATAAGTTTCGTATAAATTTCTCTTTAAAATATACGAAAACAGAACATATCACATGCATAAAAAAAATAATTCAACAATGACGCAATTCTATTATTTAGACCATCTATAAATATTTCTTTTACTAGAGAAAAATCTCCTCTAAAAATAAATTGGCATCGGAATATACTTATCTGAAAATAAATTTACGAATATGTAATAAAATATCATTCCGAATAATCCTACAATCAGAATAATCTTTTAGAATACACAGCAAATTATAAATGTCTTCAGAGAAGAAAATGACATGAATCACAGTTTAATTCAAGGTTGTTTCGATTTCAAAACAATAATAAATTCTTTCACTTGAAACAAAACGCTCGCATAATTAATCTATATCTTTTTAAAAACTTCAATAGTTATAGGCCATTATTACTATCAACAACAATTGCACAATAATCAAAAGCATTTAGAACACTAATTTTTTTTTATTGCAAAAGCACTTGACTTTACATCATTGGCCCCCATGCATCGAAGATGCATGAGATTGGAGCATATAAAACAAAAACTGAACCATTGAACAATACAAGAACAATATAATAACAAGAACAACAAATACTTGCAAAACGTGAACCACTTAAACATGAACGAGAATCAGTCGCTGGATACCAATGGCATCAACTCCCTAGCTCGCCAATATCGACTGAATAAATCTTCTTCATTTAATGAAGAACAACTGAGCAAATGATCTTTGTCCATCTCAAAGTTCTGGTTGCACAAAGTGCACATAGGACTGCCAAATATACCAATTCTGTATAGATGCTTAGCAAGGCAGTCATGCCCAGTCTCCAGACGGAACGCCGCCACTGCAATGGATCTAGGAGAGTTTGGAATTTTATTAATTGAATACCTCCATTTCTTATTCTTGATTTCTTCTACTAAATTAGCATCATAGCTTTTCTTCACAACATTTTTTATAATTCTTTTAATTGATGAAAATGGTACTTTGACATTACCTGCCTGCAAAAATCTCTGTTCCCTTCTTTGCTAATGTATCAGCCCATTCGTTACCATTTATTCCTACATGAGATGGAATCCACTGCAGAACAACAGTCCTCCCCTCAGAAGCTAGGAGATTAATATTTCTTCTGCAGGAGTCAATAATATTTGACTCTGCAACATTATGTGCAGCAATAGCCTGGATGGCTGATAGAGAGTCTGAAAAAATAACTATGTTGTCAATCTGAACTGATTTAACCCTTGTTTGTTCTGTTGCAATTCTAATTGCCTCCAGTTCGCCAATCTTGCAAGAACCGTGACTCATTTAGCACTACCCGGGGAGCACGTGTAACTTAAAGTATGCTACGGACGCGAGTAACATTACTCCCCAGAACACTAATAGAATAACATGTTTATACACAACATTAGATGCAAACAAAACTACTGATGTAGTTGTATAATTCCACAAATGAAAAAAAAATATATAAATTTCACTTAACGAACTGATGTACATAAATTTATTACTGGATACACCTTAAACTTAATACACTGATGTGCATAAATTATCTTATTTTAAGAAACACTTCCAACTTTACATGCATTGGCATGTTTGAAATCAAAAGTACTGGCGTACTTTAATACTTCGCTAAAGCTAACTAAATGCACTGACGTACAAACTTCTTTCTTAATGTTCTTTTCTTAATGCGAAATGATTTCACCATAAAGCTTTCTTGGCATAAACGATTTTATTTTGATACATACTTATGCCACGTCACAAACACGAAGTATATAGAAAATAATAGTAATCAAATCACAAACATTCTAGTCCTTCTCTCACCAAGCTAAAAAAAAAAAAAAAAAAAAAAAAAAAACAGAGTCCCGCTTTTTTTTTCTTTTTTTGTTTTGTTAATATCTCCAAGCGCCTTTTATTGGTGACGATTCTTACAGTCTTCAAAATAAAATTTGATAAAGATGGACAAGTGGAAAGATACAAAGCAAGACTAGTTGCTCGTGGATATACCTAAGTAGAAGGAATAGACTATAAAGAAACCTTTTGTCCAGTAATAAAATCAAAGTCTATTAGGACATTATTGGCATTTTCAGTTGAGCAAGATTGGCAAGTCCACTAGCTAGACATTATAGCTGCCTACGTAAATGGAAAAGTGGATGAGCCAATTTTCATGGAACAGCCGCTGCTAAATCTAAATGAAAGATCATATGAAGAAGTTTGTTAGCTGAAGAAAAGTTTGTATGGTCTCCACCAGTCTGGTAGAGAGTGGAACCTATGTCTAGACCAGTCATGTCAAAGATACGGCCCGCGATCGCAATGTGTCACAGAAAGAAGAATCATGTTTTTTAGAGCTTTTAGACTTCAATCGATTCCTCTACGGAAGTTTTAAAACGCGCACACAACATTTATAAGTAATTTCAAGGGCAGCGCATGCCTAGGCAAGCGAGAGAGATAGACAGTAACGCCATCTCTTAGCAACAAGCAGAATCTTCCTCCCGGTTCTTGTCAGGTATCTGGATCCTCGAGCTCAAAATAATTACCCTCTTTTATAATTTTGATATGATTTTTAACAACAATTATATATTATATACTATATAATTAAATAAATAAATTGTTATAATAATTCAGCACATTTTTTTATTTGAATCTGGCCCGCCTACACATTCTAAATTTAATATATGGCCCTCTGCAAAATTGAGTTTGACACCTCTGGTCTAGACGGTTTCTTGAAATCAGTTAACTTAACAAGATCAAGAGCAGATCCATGTATTTACTTCAATAAGGAAATAGAATTAATCGTTGGAGTTTATGTGGACGATTTACTTGTATCTAGTAGAAACTCTACAATTCAAAAGTTTAAAGAAGACATAAAATCTGTTTTTGAAGTTAAGGACTTTGGTGAAATACACCATCTAATATCCATCAAAATAACCAGAAATGAGGATGGTTCCTTGACTCTAGACCAAAATACTTATAGTTATGAACTACTAGAGACAACTGGCATGTTAAATGCCAAGGGAGCCTCTACACCATTAGACCCAGGCATGAAATATACACAGGCAACCGAAGACAATATGTTGAATGCAGAAGGAGCTTTAAAGTATAGACAGGCTATTGGAGGCCTCTTGTACTTGGCAGGGGGAACAAGACCTGATTTAGCTTTTGCCACAACATATATGAGCCAATTCAATAGCTGCCCAAGTGAAGAACATTAGGCTGGTGTGCAGCATATATTGCGTTACCTGAAGCAGACGAAAGATTTGAAACTGACTTTCCAAAAGACTGGAAAGAACTTAAAGGTATTTTGTGATTCAGACTGGGCTAATGAAAAGATTGACAGACGTTCATTCAGTGGCTTTGTGGTATTGCTCGCAGGTGGAGCTGTTTCATGGAGCAGCAAGAAACAGAGGACAACTGCTCTTTCAACTGTTGAAGCCAAATATTTCTCAATGTGCCATGCTGCAAAGGAGATATTGTGGTTCCAAAATTTCTTGCAAGAAATAGTAAATGAACAGTTCCTAAGCTTTTCACAGAATGTACATGTTGACAATCAGGGTGCTATTTCTTTAGCCAAGACTTCTGTAACTTCTGAGCGAAATAAGCACATAGAACTTAGAAATTTTTTTCTTCGTGAAAAGGTTAAGGAAAATCTGTTGACATTTATTTATGTACCTTCTGGGTCAAATGTTGCAGACATGTTAACCAAAAGTGTGCGAAGAAAGTCTTTCCACAACCAAAAACTTAGTATAGGACTAAGGGAAAACTAATCAAGGAGGGGTGTTATAATTATTTATTATATGTATGATTATATTTCCCATGTATATATTATTTTTGTAATGTAACTAATATTCAGTGGCAACACATAGTTTATCTGAGTGCTTTGGCAACAGTATTGTTTGTTGTCATTTTTTTGGCTTGAGAGATCGGCGAAATGTATCGCTGTATGTAGTATGTAATTCCTTTTTCTTTTGCTTAATATATTATTCAACCAAGATGAATCATTTGTGCAGCTTAATTTATCCACTAAATCATAAAAAAAAACAGATATAACAAATTTGATTAAATTTTACAAGCAATAAAACTGAAATATTTCTAATAACTTCAATGCACTTGGAGTTTTTAAACAAATCATTTAATAAAACCAATAGCATCAGTACTTTATAATCCACTACTAAGAAAAATTAAAAAATTTCAATCACTACAGCTTTGAATGATACCAGCTTTCATGTGGTGCTAGTTTTAGCTTCAAAAAAACATAACGATTCATAATCCAATCTATTATGCTTTTGAAATTTTAAATGCATCAAGATTTTAATGTGCTGTTAACTTAATATTTCTTCAGTAGGATGTAAACTGAATTTTAATTTCAAAAATTAAAGGGGACGCAATTTAAATAAATTTATTTAATAACAATTAACTAGTTTAAATACTGAATATAACTGATCGTTTTAAAAACTTTCATTGAAGTATTTAGCTTGCTATTTATATGTTAAAGATTTATTTTCTTCGTGAGCTTAAGTATTATTTTAAGTTAAAAATTTTAAGTGCTTTCATATTTTATGCTTTTGAAAAACTTCGATTTAGTGCTTTATTTTTTTCCTTTTGCTTTAATAAGCTTTTTAAATGTTTATTATTTCCACAATAGATTTTCGAAAAATGCCTGTATATTAAGGAATAAAAATATTTGCACGGTATGAGACCCAATTTATGTACTAATTCAAACAAAGCAAGTATGAGCATAGCTTAAATTTAATATTAATGAAAGACAGTTTAGTTACACGCTGCGTTTAAAGTAATTAAACGTTCTAAAAAGCTTGAAAATTGAAACACATGGATTAGAAAAGTATAAGTAATTTTACATTATTTCTAAAATCTAAACAAATTTTAAAATTTACCACTTTTATAGTGATAAGTTAAAAAATCAAATTTAGCTTAGTGTAATATTCTGTTGCCATACATAAAACGAGAGCAGATTTTTACATTTTAAATATACCTATGAAGTAAAAGTTTTAAATGTCTTCAATTTTAAATGTCTTCAATGTTCTCAATTTCTTTTAATTTACAACCTAACCTTTTGATATATTCAGAATAGAAGTTTGGAAAAAACCGAAGGCAAAGGATTCAAATTAGTAATTTATGGTTTCGTACTAATTTTTTTGCAGAATATTAAGTGTTTTTAATCTTAAATTTTATTCGCCCTAAATTCCTGCATCTAAAATTTAACGCATTTCTAGTTCTAAATGATTAAATATTTTTTTTTTCGTAAACTTAATACAAAAGTCTATTAATATAACTTACCTTTAAAAAAGAATCACCCTAAAATTATTTGAATTGCAGCATTTAATCGTAAACAAAACTTAGAAGTAAAAACACTTTTGCTAACCAGATACACAAGGCATTACCGGGGACACCCGCGCCTCAAGTAAATTGGCAATTTAGCAATAAAGGCAGTGTGTAGTCGCATGGTAGACATGAGAGAAACTAAGGCTAGACTAAAATAGTGTAATCATTTTTGGAACTACTGATCAAGAACTAAGTTTTCTAACGTGAAAGAGTGGCAAGACTACCTAGACATAATGAGAAATGAATGTTTCACAAAGAGCTTATTTGCAATCAGCTTTACGCGCTAGGGTGCTTCAATACTTTAGGGCATGAACCTGCGATCTACTTTGTCGCAGACAAGAACTTTAATAACAAGGGCTCCTTAGCCCCTTAAAATTTTGATTCATACAGTTTAATTTGTTGAAATACACAACGCGAATTTAGTAGAACCTCTTAAGTATTTAGGTTTACAGTTTGCCTCGTAACAGCCCCATAAGCAAGGTGATTCCCGATGCAAGGAAAATTGTTCTACCGCTTCTATTACGTAGCTAGCTTTGCTTAGCGTATTTATGAAGGATAAAATCTTCCAGTACTTCAAAACCGGTTTCTGTTTATATTTTCATCAAATGAAATTTTATAATGTTTATATACTTTTATGAGGAAAATATTTACGTTTTGACTTTAAACTGCTATCTGACCGACTTTTAACAGTCAACTTTGCTACGCCACAGAATGGAATTTTGCCTAGTTCTCCATTGCGCGCAAAAAAGCTCTTAGCTAGGTAGTGCTGGGACTCCGAGATTTCCGGTCACGAAACTACGACTAAGTCACAGTCCAGGTCCATCCCAGCCCTCACTAGTATAAGAACAGTGTACGGTACTTCCAAGATGACTGAAGGAGTGTGAAGCTCGAAGAGGGAGCAGAACGGCCGTTTACCAATTCGGGCCTCACATTTGATTCAGACACTTCAGAATTTTTCGTTCAAGTATTCTTGAAGAGCACTGAACCAAATTTTGCAAAACATGTCCGCAAGGCTTTGCATGAATTTAAGCCTATAAATTCTTTTAAAAAAATCAGTGAATACCTGATAATATACCTGAAAAACTATTTTACATTACACCATATCAACCAAATTCATGAGGTAAATTCTAAAACAGACCCTTTTAGCTTTTAATCACAGTAGGTCTATGTTCCAATGTCCGCTAGTTCTGCATGCTGTTCCAATATAAAGTTAACACCGTAGGTCAGATATCACTAATTGCAGATGGGATAGGTCATTGAGTCACTGATAATGCTAGAGGTGGAACATCGAAACTTTTAGTTTGATGTTCATGTTTGCTTCATAAGTAAGGCTATCTCCGAAGTAAGGAAAGATTCACCCGGGTCTAATCAACACCTCCTAGAAAAGAGTAGGCCTCAGCACGGGTTACCATAAATATCCTTCAGTTGTCCAAACGTAATGACATATTTCGTATTTTCATCCACTGCGCAGCTTAGTACCCCGAACGTAATGACATCTCTCTTATTTTTCACCAACTGCGAAGTTAACTTCGTCACATCGGACTACTAAATTGATCCGTGCTGAGGCCTTACTTCTTCTTGGAGGTGTTGGTCTAATACGCAACTTGCTTTGCTGTGTGTATTTATAAAGAAGGGAAAACCTCTCCGCATACTTTCTGAACCGGTTTCGTTTGCATTATGAGCAAAGAAGTTCCTTTTATGCGGAAAAGAAGTTTTGGCTTTAATGTCAGTTTACAGTTAATTTAGCTACATCACAAAATGAAAATTTGACTAGTTGTCCATTACAAGGCTAACTGATGCATAATTTCGAATGAAATAAATCTTTCTGAGATGAAACCTTGTTCTCAAAGTTGAATTGGGCCTAAAAGCAGGTTAAAAATAGATTCATTTAGAATTATGTTGAATAGATTAAACGTGTAAAAACACTAAGTTTCTTAACCTAAAATAATTTTTAGTGCTGATAAGCTTTTAATTGCACTTTTAAACAAGTATTAATCACAAAAATACTTTCAATATTATGCCAGAAAACTTTTTAGACGAGACAGATTTAAATAAACTCAGTGAAACGAAAAGTAAATATTTACTTCAATGAAGTTACTTTGAAATTTTAACATTTATACTTCGTTGAATTTCAAAAACAGTATTTATAATCCTAAATTACTTGACAAAACTTATGTAGGGTTGTCTGGTTTAAACAGGGCTTTTAAAACTACAAGCTTGGTTTAAAAAAATTTTATTTACATAATTTTTTTATAACCAAATGAAAAAATAGTTAACTTAAAAATTGAGTATAATTACTAATGGGAATATGTTAATTTAAATGCTTGCGAAGAATTTGGTTTCAAAAAATTTCTACGCAAAGTAAACTAGAGTAAATTTAATATTAAGTCGTAAGATTTTTTAGTGTTTAAAACAGAATAGAAACTAACAGAACATTGCAATAATAAAGTAAATATTTTTTAAAGCTATTTTTACCTTTGTTAAATAGAAATTTATTGCTATCACCAACTACTAAAATAACAGATTATTCGCAGGTTAAGTGAAATTTTGAAGAAATAAGCATATTCAAAATCTTTAGTATTACTTTTCACCATGTTCGCATATTTACGGAACAAAAATTAGTATTTTAATTCTTTATACATAATATTAATCAATAGTTAAAAGTGTGTAGTATGAAATATTTTTTAAAGTAAAGTTACTTTTAATTTGGAATATTTAACCTTTTGTTTTAAATGAGCGTTACATTAAAAAACCTGGTTTTTAATAAAATATGGTTTTTCCAACCCGGTTTTTATGTAATACAAAGTTTAAATTTTGGAATAAAAATTTAAAACCTTTCAAGAGAATTACAACAAAGACTGTAGACATCTGTAAAAAGTTACCCGAAAAATACTTAATGTTCAATTAACATGTTGAATGCCACGCTAATTTTACATGGCTTGCCCATCTGGCAAAACGGTAAATAACTACAAACTAAACTTGTAAATATTAGACAGATTTTGCTAATTTTTTTAAAAGGTTTAGCATGACATATCTGAAAAAAGTGGTGAAATATATATTATTGCGCATAAGCTGCAAGTAAATAGAACTCATAAGATAAGTTTAAAATGAAGATAAAACAAAGGTAAATTACAGACAAATGAAAAAAGAAGGGGGGGGGGAATAATAATGACAAACAACTGGGGAAAGAAAAAGAATTAATTAATAAAAAAAAATTTTAAAAAAAAATTTAAAAAAAAGGATAAAGTTTTTTTAAAAACCGGAAAAAAAAGATATAATCTTTTCATCAGCCCACACGATTATATCCGAAAAAGAGTGCTTTCTAATATTGTATTATTATAGCCTAAGCAAAATATATCAATACAATAGTGTGAGTATCAAAATATATCAATCAATACTAAAGCACTAAAAAAATTTATAAAAATTACGACAAAAAAAAAATTAAGCACAATAAGTAAAAATAACACGTAAAAACAGAAAATAAAAAATAAAGGAAGAACAGAATAAAACAAAATCTATAAAGCGAGCAGTGAAAAATAGCGAACTTACATGAATGGGAAATTTTTCAAGAATGATTTGAAATGTTTACGTAACAAGATTGCCAGATTGCAAAATATGAAAACTATGAAAACAAAAGCGCAAATTGAGTGTAACTAGAGGAATTAAAGTGCGTTCTTGCTGCATTACTGAAGTCCGTTTGATTTGTTAGTTACCAAGGATGGGTCAGAAAACGGATGTGCGCGAGGTAATATTATACTGGATAATTTAAAGAAGTTGACTATAAATAATTTTAGAAAATAAATATTTATTTAAGAAGAAAAAAAAAAATATTAAATAGAAAAGAGAAAGAAACATGAATTGCCAGTTTTGCACATAATTTTAGCCACGGATTTGCCCGAAATGGATTTTCCGGTTTTTAAAAAAACTTTATCCTTTTTTTTTTTTTTTTTTTATTTATTTATTTTTTTTTTTTTTTTATTAATTAATTCTTTTTCTTTCCCCAGTTGTTTGTCATTATTATTTTTCCCTCTCCTCCTTTTTTCATTTGTCTGTAATTTACCTTCATTTTAAACTTATATATATATATATATATATATATATATATATATATATATTTCTTCACTCTCGTTGCCGAAAATTAAGCATATGAGTAAGAGGCTAAAGGATTGGAAAATCTTTTGTATTATTTTCTAAACCGTATCCGTGCCGGTAGAAGAAAACTGAGCAACTTTAAATTATTGCACACTTATGAAGATCACATTTAGAAGTTCGTGAAAATTAAGTTTGTTCCTGTAATAGCTAGAGAGCCGCGATGGCTCAGGGGATAGAGCGTTCGCCTTCCAATGAGGCGAACCGGGTTCGAATCCCAGTCGATACGAATTCCGCATCCGGCTTGCACTGACCACAGTGCTGACGTGAAATATCCTCAGTGGTAGACGGATCATGGGTTAGAGTCCCCTTGCCGTCATGCTAACCGTGGGAGGTTCTCGTGGTCTTCCTCTCCATGTAACGCAAATGCGGGTTAGCTCCATCAAAAAGTCCTCCACGAAGGCAAATTTCTCCCAATACTCGATCCAGGAGTTCCCTTGTCTTCTGGATTGGGTTCAAAATTACAAGGCTACGGAGTTGAACATTAGTAGCCGTAAACCCATTAAGTTGGGTCGGCTGTTCAACGACGGTTATAAAATAAAATAATAGCTAGATTGTTAACGTGCCGTAAACTAAAGAAAAAAAACTGATTTCTTTAAAATATAGAAAACCCAAATTCCCGCATGCTTTTAACATTTAATGAATATTTTACTATAATGGAGCATTCAGAACTAAGAATCGGTTGCCGTGAATTGCTCTAAATATTTAATACCTTTATAATAATCTGTTTAAAGTATAGGTCAGTCATTAATTCTCAAATATAAAAGCTTATTTAAATAAAGTGGTATACATTTTTGGATTAATTAAGTCTTATCACTATTGGTGAGGGTTGCTGATTAAACTATTGTCATAAGGGATTTTTGAAGTGGTAAAATATACGTTAACATTTTCATACTTGTTCAAAACGTTTATGATTGACCATTACTACACAAGTTAAATAAAAGTTTTAAAAAGTTCGCATTAAAATAATACCTGCTTACAAATTTAAAATAATTTTATCGTTACTGCAAAAAATCTTAACTAAAAAGAAAAACTGAATCTATGCTAATGTCATTCTGTGCTACTATATTTTACTTATTCTGTACAATTTAAAATACTTGTTTCCTACTGAAGTTTAATTATTGTTAGGATATTAAGTATATTATAAGGTTAGTTCTGGATTAGTAATTAATAGCCTGGAGCGAAATTCCTGAATCATAAGATGAATTGATGGGCGTAATTATTTATTAAAAATACAAGTTATAAGTAGTTTGACTACAAAGTAGCGTGATCGTGTACGACAATTGTTATTTTAAACTATTTTAGACACTAATTCGACCAAAAGCAAACAATAAAAATAAAAATTTAAGTTTATACAGCTACAAGTGATAAGTTAAATTTTGCCTGCACAAAAATCTAACAAACTACGAGTATGAAGTGTAATGATTTCTTTTAGGGGGTAATTTAATTTTTACAAAAGTACCTTTGCAAAATTTAGAAAGCTAGCCAGATTGCAGGAATATCGCTACAGTAACTGTCTTTACTTCAATAAGACACAACACTTTAAACTGTTGGAAACATTTCTCAAAATGTGTGACGAACTTCAATAAACTCAATGAGATGTGACCAAAACTTAAAACATTCAGTAAATTTTAACCTGAGAATTTAGCTTAATTTTTTTTAAAATGAGTTAATACATTTTACGAACTTTATTTTGCTTCAATTTTGATTGTATTGCTTAAATAAATTTTATATGCGTTTATTTCTTATTTTTCATGTTTTTTTGATGAACCCAATGTTTGTTTCTATAACCATTTTGCATTAATTTTGGCGTCACAATGCATATATAACTTAATCATAGTAGGTATTAAAAATGTTTAAGCATCTCTTGCTGTTACAGTTTATGGTAGAGAATTCCGGTACTAAAATGTTAAAAACAAGCTAGGATTTTAGTTCAAAAATCAAGCAAAATCTAAGCTTTTTATAGTTTTGTTTTGAAAATTACGAATTATAAAGACTCCAACTTAAGTATTGTAAACTTGAAGTTTAACGTAAATCTGAAGTATTTGTGGAAATAAGTAATTTCCAGTTATAAACTTTAGTGTTTTAGTCTTTTGCAGATTCGTCTCAAGGATGGAAGTGAAGAGAAGTCAAGAAATAATCAGTCAATCAATGTGACGTAAAACATCTTGTTCTATAAAAGAACGAACAATATTTTCATGCATGGGATGAACAGCCCACCCTTCTTTTTAGTCTTTGGCCGATGGCCTGATATCCGTCATAGGATTAAGATTGTAGATGATGATGATGATTCTTTATATATTTGTTCAACATTACGTATTTTAGATATAAGTTAAACATTTAAAGTTGTAATAAATGTTGTGTTCCAGTTTACTTGTGTTTTCATCACTCTGCTTTGTGAATTAAAGCCACAAAGGTTAAGGGCCATTTGCCCACGTCAACGCCAATGCACAAGTCAACGATATAGATTCAGAAAAAATTCTATCTGGCAGTTGAAATATTTATTTTAATAGCAGGAAGAAACCAAGTTTTGAATATGGAAGGAAACTTAGAATCAACGAATTTAGCTTTTCCTAAACTTGGAGCATTTAATTACGAGAGTTGGAAGTGTGACATGAGAGTAGCTCTGATGGACCGTGGAAGTTGGGAATTCGTCGGTGGAGTTGAACCACCACCACCACCTTCAGACACTGCCCCAGAATCAGTTAAACAGAATTTCGAGATAAGGAAAGCTAGAGCTTATTCTACAATATATCAAGGTGTTGAACGTTAAGTTTTGAAGTTGATTCAGTCTACAACAGATGGAAAGAAAGCTTGGGACATTCTAAAAGAAAGTTTTGAACCCAAATCAAGAGCAAGAATTGCTGGCCTGGTTAATGAATTTTACGAATTGCAATTTCAGCCAAATGAAGAGGTGATTGGAATATTCTGTCAACGAGTTCGAGATAAAAGAGCACAGATTAAAGAAGCTGGGTTCGAGATTCCCGAACTATTAGTGTGTTTCCAGATAATAAGAAAACTTCCGAAGGAATATGAAAATTTAGTACAGATCTTATATCGTTTAAAGGATTCTGAATTTACAATAGATAATATTGAGAGTCAATTGATTAGTGAATCCGGCAGAATCCAACTAAAAGCTCGAGATAGTGGGTTCGATTCAGTTACAAATGCTTACTTAGCTAAAACAGACATGAAATCATCAAGAGAAAGGCATTTGTCGAAGAACGAAGACATTCCACACAGCGGAAGCGGAGCAAAGGATATCGACATAAAAGTATGGGGCCGTGTTTCAATTGCAATAAACAAGGTCTATATTCAAGAGATTGTAGAGCAAGCAAAACTGCAAATAAGATGCAAGATTATCAAAGTGCGAAGCAAAATCCCGCTACTGGTCTTTTCTATACGGATATTGAAACTAACGAAGAAGTTGCCGAGTTCGACAGCACGGAACTGGATTTAGAAGAATGGCTTATTGACTCAGCAGCAACATCTCATTTCGCGAACAGACGAGAATGGTTCGAAACGTTTAGTCCCAAGTAGCACCTGATATTAGATATTACCAGAAAATCGGCAAAATCTAACGTTATCCTGCACAACTTCTAAAATTAGAAAGATACAAGAGGTCGCTGTTTGCTCAGCATCGTATATTATTAGATTCAAAGCAAACTAATATTATCTAGCGTTTGCTGTAATATTAGATTCTATGCAAACTATTATCTAGCGTTCGCCATAGTATTATTTTGCATTAGTTTTAATGCTTTATAATATTAGGTTTTGCATTTTCTGATATTATCTTGCTTTGCTCTTTATTTTTGGAGTAAGCAAGAGGAGGATTTGGATGGTAGTAGAATAATTCGGCGATATAATTTAATTTTCTGTATTGCTGTGAAGCAGTAAAACACAGAACAATAGTTTTATAATGTCATTCCATGCATTATTACACAGCAATGCAGAAATACTAAATAAAATTATTTTAGCGAATTCTGCTACATCCATTTTCCTCCCTCTTACTCCAAAGTATATCTTATGTTCTGCTGATTTTTCAAATTTATTTAAGAAATAATACTATATCACAACTTTTATTGATATTTTTTCCCTTATTCATGCAATGGGTTTTCTGACAAATTTTATATCATCAATAATTTTAAAGTTTTTAATTTAAAAATGTACTCTTAATTTTTTTTTAAAAAAATGAGCTTATTTTATCAAAATCTCGATTGAATTTGTTAGTTTGTAATATATATATACATTTTTTTTTAATGTGTAACTTAAGCCATTTACAATTTCACAATTATCATTCATTATTTATATTCTGAAATTGTAAATTAAGAAAACAACACCACATAATTGCTAAGTTAAATTTACTTTTGAATTGAGTCGAAAATTTAGCTTAACTTTTTTTTCTACTATATAACTAAGTCATTCATTTCCAAAAATATTACAATAAAATTATATCTCGAATTTTTAAACTGTAATTTTTTGTAATAACTGAAACAATAAAGAAAATGAAAAAATATTCAAATTACTTACTTGCATAAATTATTTCACTTCTATCACTGAAATTAAAAAGAGAACTACTTACGTAACTTTATGCTTTTAGAATCTGAAATTTTACTTACAAAACACTTGAAACAAAACCTAAAGGCACCTGTAGAAATATTTTCAGGGAGTGGAAACAAAAAAAAAAGACTTTATGAATTTCTATTAAAAAAATTTGCAATTATCTTTTGTAATGTAAAAATAATTTTACATTGGGACATCCGAAATTTTTAGCGATTCAATAATTAAAGTACTATGTACTTTTATTTACTTAAAGTTTATATAACATTTAAATGTCAAAACCAAAAAAAAATTACTAAATATTGTATTTTATCAGAATTAAATCTGCACAAACATTTAATAGCATACAAGAATGAGACGAAAAAACATAATACTTTTTTACTATAAGTTGCTTTTATATTGATCCAAATTTGACTACCATCAGTTACTTTTGAAAAAACTTGCTATCACAAAATATTCTTTAATATTCTTTATAATATAAGCAATATTCTTTTCTAAATTGATTAGGAATTTTTATCATAATAGAAATATTATTCAGTCAAAAGAACTTTTTACAACTATAATAATTTTACAATTATATTATTTTAAACATGATAAAAATAAAAAAGCAGAAATTTTTGTCTCAAATTTTAAATGAATAAGTATGTGAAAATTTCCAAAATTAAAATAATAAACACAATGTTGATAATGAAAATCCTCAAGAGTTTGAGTTATACATTAAAATCAGCATTTAAAAAAAAAATTGCTTCCGATATCATCACAGAAATTAAATGGAGAAATACTTACGTAGCTGTATTCTTTAAGTATCTGAAATTCTATTGAACAAAACACCTAAAACAAAACCCAAACACAACGTGGAAATTTTTCCAGGGAGTGAAACCAGGAAAGCAACCAATATTATGAAAACTGCTATTATTTTTTGTAATGTAAAAACTACTTTTAGGGGCACATCAGAAATTATCATCAATTCGATAATTATTTAAAGGTGTTATGTACTAAACCAACAATCTTTGCAAACAATTTACATAATATTTTAATTTCAAAACTGTCAGTAAATATTATGTTTAATCTAAATTAAATTTGCACAAACATATAATAGCAATCAAGAACGAGACGAAAAAATAATAACATTTTTAACAGCATCTTTTAAAAGTTGCCTTTGATATGAATGATCAAAATTTGACTACAATCAATTACTCTTCTGAGAACGTTGCTATAAAAATAATGATTTTTGTTTAAAACAATTCCATTGCTTTCATTTCGCTGATTATAGATTATGCGTTATGACATAAATAGGTTTAGAAAAAAGTAGGTGTAATATGTAAACATTTTAAACAGAGCTTTTCAGAAAACAAATTTTAAAAAATTAAGCAGACGCTAGAGTCAAATTTCTGGTATTGATCAATTAGCCATAAAAAAAAATTATGCATTTAAAAACCTGCTTTGCAAAGAACCTTACTGATGAAAACTTAAACAAGATTCTACTCTACGTTGGTTTAAATTTTTTGCTTTAACAATAATGTAAATAAATGTTCAGCTAAATTTTTAATATTAAGCCAAAGAACTTTTTACTATTATCATTATTTTAAACATCATAAAAATATATATATACACTTCTTATCTCAAATTTGAACTAAATAATTCAAAATTAAAGTAAAAATACAATGCTAGTAGTATAAATGCCCATAAGCTTAGAGTTACTGTTTAACAATGATGTTAAAATAAAATTGTTTCCGATTTTTGAAAATTTAAAAGAAACTGAATTTTATCAACATCTAATTTCAAAATGCTTAAACATTACTATCATGACTATAAAAAAATTTCTAACATTATATCTTATTGAGTTTTATTAATGAACACATATCTGCCTATCCCATTTTCTAAAATTTCGAAGATTTATTACAAAAATGCAGTAGTTAAGAATAAAAAAATTAATCAAACCAAATCATGACAAACATTATTTCACAATTTAATTATATTATTTTAAAACAAAACACAATATAAACTTCACTCAACTATAAAAGCAATATATTCTTACCGTCATTGTTTAATATAAACATAATACTTAAGAACACATATTTGTCATTAAATAAAATAATTTTTATTTTTAATGCAAAAAGCAACAGTTCCGACTATGTGTTATCACTTTAATTATTATTTTTAAATAGAAAGAATTCCAAAACTTTACAGTCATTCATTTCATGCAGTTCAAAGTTCTTTTCCCTTCACTTGCAACTTTTTGCTTATGTGCAACTATATTTCAGACCAATAAACTGATGAATTGTTGCTTGATGGAAAGATTTTATAAAATTGTCAGCAACAGTAAACAACGTGCAACACACAGCAGCGATAAATCACACAGAGATACATCTTTCGTCAAACTTCTACACAACAACAAGAGGAATTTCAGCTCCGGCAGATTTAATGAAAATCAAACAGCATATACACAGCAGTTGTTTTGTTTTCTGTCAGGATCGAAGTTACGGGCCCTCGTCTTCTACCAGTATGTCATTCTCCATTTGCATTATCCAGCAGCCTCAGACGAAGCTAAAATTATAAGAGAAGAAGAGTTAAACTTTACATTGAAAACACTAAATTTAAAAGTCTACTATACTAAAAGTAAACAAATAATTATTAAATCAAAAAGGACTAATCTTCTTTGAAAAAAAAATGCGCTAAAAAGCAGCAGAAATTTCATAAAAAGAGAGAATAAAAATAGAAATAAAGGAAACGAAGGGAATAAAATAAATTATTCATATTTTTAATTTATTTTATTCCCTTAGTTTCCTTTATTTCTATTTTTATTTAAAACTTTACATTACTTTACATTGAAAACATTAAATTAGTAAATTTAAAACTATTAAGCATTGAATATTTCTTTAAAACTTAAATCATTTAAAATAAATTTTAATAGGTCTAAAATTCAATAGGTAGAATTCAGTAACAATACCTGCACCAAAAAATCTTAGTATCACAGCGCAAGAATCGAAAAACATTTCATTTATAACCGCTCTCAAGTAATAATTTTATTCATTCTTAATTATTTTTTATTTTAAAAAAAAGAAGAAATTATAGTTCAAAACCCTTAAGCCCTTTTTAATTGAAGTGAATATTCAAGTATATATACAGATACAAAAATATATCAAATTCAATGCTTTTTAATTTTTTTTTTTTTAAAGATAAAATACAATGATACTTAACTATCAAAATATTTTTGTACATTATATAAGCTCATAGAGCCAATAGGAAATATTCACACTTTTACTAAGAATTTCCTAAATAAAAATTTTAATACCTTTTCAGCACTGCTCTTCATTTAACGTAAACACAACTATAAATAAACCATATTGTTGCTAATTTTTTAACCATTTGCTATCATTTATAAATTAATATAATTAATCATGTATCAAAAACATGCAAATCTGTCTACACTCAAGAAATGAAAATCAAAATGTTTAACTAATTATTTTACAATATATTAAACAGGAAATTTAAATAATGTAACAATAGTGTTCTTCTTGTGAATAAAATTTCAAACATTCTAAAGTGTACCTAATGGTTTTAACTAAAAAGTAGCCGATTAATTAATAATTGTTTTTATGTAACATTGTAATGTAAACATTGTTTTTATGAGCCTACTCTAAACTAACTACAATATACTTGTAATTTATAGTCGGACAATACGTTTTAACAGAGTTGTCAACTACTACAAGCAAACATTATTAAAAATGAGCACAATCATAATATTTATTGAGAGATTTATTAAATCATTAAATTAATTCTTGAACGTTTTGAAGAAGCGGTCAAGATTATTAATTACACTGAATGTTTCTACAGGAAAAACACTCCCTACGATACTACTTTAAAGTTTCATGTATCTATCATTGAAATTTATAAAGTTTACTAAAAAATTACTAAATTATAAATACCTTTGAAGTCAAAAATGTCATTGTAGCTGATTACCACGATCAATGGCGGCGGTGATGTAAACATTCCCAAGGAAGTTACAACTGGTTACAACTCAACAATTGCACTGGCGGAAACAGCTTATTTCTGCTAATATTGTCATCATGTTTTCCGGCATAAGTTTGAAGTGGCTAAAAATGATATTTTAAGTAATATTTAATTTATTGTTTTCTTTCATAATTAAATGTTTATTTATTAATAATATGGGATAACCTTTCACAAAAATGTGGCGCTGTACCAAAAGTAATGAAATAGATGATTATTTTGAAATTTCGGATGTTAGATCGAATATTATACAATCTTATATCAAATTAGTTCTAACACTAGAAGATAGGATTCAAGAGTATTGCGTTTTCTAGCACGGCAGTATTATATTGCATCTTGCCAGTATTAGATCATATCTTTTTGCTACCTGGGGTCCTCTGAATAAAGCAAAAGTTCTCGTTGGGGACAAGAACAGTGCATCAGAAATAGAAGGAGTAGGTGACATAATTTTTTATGTTGAAGATAACAACAGATTCGTAAAGCTAATATTAAAGAACGCATACTATGCTCCAAATCTACGACGTAACTTAATAGCTGGATCTAATATTGATATAGCGGGATATAAAATTGTTTGGCAAAATTCAAAAATGATGATCTACGATAACCGTAGCAGATATTTTTTCAGTGTACCTAGAATAGATAAACTGTATGTTGTGAAAGGTTTACCTGACAAACGTAAATCTGAAATACTTAAAAATGAAATTAACGCTGCATTAGACATAAAACTGTGTCATCGGAGATTTGCTCACCTAAATGACAATCTTGTTAAGCACATGAGTAATAACAATGTTGTAAAAGGAATTGATCAACTGAAAGGTAAATCTGAAACTTGTACTACTTGCAAAGTGACAAAATCTACCCGAACATCTTTTATAAGGAACTATCAATCAACGTTTAACAAATAAAGTACTGGATAAGGTGCATATGAATTTGTGGGGACCTTCTCCAACACCTTCAATGGGTGGAAGTCGATATTTTTTGTCGATAATAGATGACTTTTCCAGAAAAGAGGAAGTTTTTACTGTAGGGAAGGAATCAAAAGTTTTTAAATGTTTCAAAACATATCTCGTAAAATCTGAAAGAGAGTTAAATTGCAAATTGAAGTCAGAACAGACAACGGAATGGAATTTTGTCACGCCGAGTTTGAAGATTATTTAAACAATCTGGGAATTCGAATAGAGCGAACTTCAACTTATTCTCCTGAACAAAACGGGATTGCTGAAAAATTCAACCGTGACGCGCAGTTGAAGCTGTTCGAGCATCACTTCATGATAGTGGTCTAACACTTCACTAAATGACCGATTTTGGGCTGAAGCTCTATATATGTACGTTCATGTACGAAACCGAAGAAAACACAAGATAACAAATGGATTGACACCTCTTGAAATTTGGAATGGATACAAACCATCAGTTCGACATTTAAGAATATTTGGTTCTTTGGCGTTTGTTCACGTACCCAAAGTAAAACGCAACAAGTTGAACAAGACATCAAAACTAGAAATCTTAGTTGGCTACGCAACAAGAACGAAGGGTTATAGGATCTATATTCCAGAAGAAAGAAGAGTAGTAGAAACTATTCATGCTAGTTTTGACGAAACAAAAAATGGAGTAGAGACATTTATTTGGGAAGAATAAGAAGTGTGAATACGTAAGATATAAAGACTGCTACCAAGAACAAGTGTTAGACAATAACGAAGAAACTATAACAAAGAAAGAAGAAATACTACCAATAAAAATTGAAGAGTGGAAAAGAGTTGAAGCACCAAGAAAATTAAGTTCAAGAATAGATGTTTACTATTACCCACCTTCAAGCAAACAGAGACTTCGATCAAATATTGAAGTAGAACGATTTTGTGCCGAAAACGGATTAAAGTTCCAACCAGAACTATTTTCATTTAAGTCCAAAAGTCCAAAGCAAGAAGATAGCGAAGATTCATCTACTGATTGTGTAGTTCAAGATTTCGAAGATATTTTCGAAGGTGAAGTATACAACTTGGAATCGCCTAGAACGTACGAGATAACCCAAGAATCAGCTGACAAGGATAAATGGAATAAATCCATGGAAGAGGAAATTCAGATGATGAAAAATCGTCAAGTATGGAATATAGTTGAACCTCCAGAAAATGCCAAAATCATCGGAAGCAGATGGGTGTATATTGTGAAGCGAGATGATAAAAACCAGATAAAGAAGTTCAAGTCCCGGCTGGTAGCTCAAGGATTTAAACAGGTAAAAGGAAAAGACTTTTCTGACATTTTTTCACCTGTAGTAAAATTTTCAATTATAAGATTTCTATTCATTTTATTAGTAAGTGTTTTATGCTGGAAATGTGTACAGTTAGATATTAAAAGTGCATACTTATACGGAAATTTAACTGAATTTTTATATATGTCTCAACCAAAAGGATTTGAAGTTAAAGGTAAAGAATATATGGTTTGTAAATTAAATAAAGCTATATATATGGCTTAAAACAAAGTGGACGACAGTGGAATATTGAGTTATGTAGTGTTAAGGAATACCGGCTAACTCAAATTAATGTAAATTTGGACAAAAGTGACTAAAAGTAGACTTAATAAAGAATTTTAATGGATAGCCACAGATACAAACATAAATTACATTTAAACAAAAAAAAAAAAAAAAAAAATGAAAGAAAGAATTAAAATTTAAGAAAACTCGGGGAAAGGGGAAAAGTCATGCTTTAGGTTTCATATCTGAACTTGAACTGAGTCTCGGTGGTGAGGACATAGGTGGCACCACAGAGCATCGGTTGGTTGCTACAGTTAGATAATACTTTAGGACAACTAGGTTTTCAAAAACTACTTTGGTGTAATTGTGTTTATAATTTGAAATCTAAAGTTATTCTTTTGGTATATGTCGACGACATCGTGTTATTTGGGGAAAATCAAAATAAAATTGATGAAGCTGTTAATTTACTTAAAGGTAAATTAGAAATTCAAGATTTAGGCAAACTGAAATATTTGTTAGGTGTAAACTTTGAAACCGTAAATGATAGTGTTTATTTACATCAAGTAACTTATATTGAAAAGTTAATGAAGAAATTTGAAGAATTACATAAAACTTTTGTAAATTTGCCCTTAAAACCTGGAATTAAATTACCACCTAAAGTTAAAGAAGAAGAAATTTTTGAAACAGATTTAATGAAGATTATGTATTATTCAAAGAACCAGCAGTTAATAGATTTCCTAAGTGAGGAGTACCTGAAAGCCATCCACTTGGATGAGTGCATTGCGCTCGCTAGGAAAGATTTTTGTTCAGAAGAAATTTAAATGATTTACTTAGGATTTAGAAAATTAAAAAAATTTTATATAGTTTTTTTCCTTTTTTTTTTTTTTTTTTTTTTTTTTTTTTAATCTTTTACTTTTCATTTGATATTTCTTTTTCCAGAGGCATGAAATTTTCTTTTTCAGATGGTAAACTATTTTTAGAATTAGCTATTTTGAAATTTTAAGTTAGTGATAGTAGTTTTTATATTGTATTGTTTAATAATAGTATATTAGCTTTACTAATTTTTCCAATTACCATTTTATTTAAATTTCTGATTTTTACTAGATTTTAAATTTTTATAAAGTATAGTGTATTAAAGTTATAATTATTATTTTCTGCTATGCAGCAAAAATTTTTATTAGGTGATTTTTAACCAATTTTACTAAGTATGAATAATTTATTATCGTCTGTTTATAAGAAACCTGGTCACCCAGGCAGTTTTGGTGGTGTTGATGCTATTTATAATACTTTAAAAGGTAAAATTAAAAAGAGTGAAATCAAAAAATGGTTAGAAAACTAAAGATTCCTATAGCTTACATAAACCTGTCAGACATAAATTAAAACGTAATAGAGTGATTGTAGGAGGTATAGATGAACAATTTCACATCGATTTAGTAGATTTACAATCTTTAGCAAAGCTTAATAATGGATATAAATATTTGTTAACTTGTATAGATTGTTTCTCAAAATTTGCTTGGGCTGTACCTGTCAGAGGTAAATCAACTAAAAGCGTATTGTCAGCTTTAAAAACTATTTTCAAGGAAAGGAAACCAGACAATTTACAATCAGACAAGGGTACTTAATTTACTAATAAGCTTTTACAACAATACCTTAAAAAGATAGATGTTAATTTTTTTACTACAAATAATGAAACTAAAGCAAGAATCGTAAAAAGATTTAACCGCACTTTAAAAAACTAAAATGTGGAAATACTTCACAGAGTTTAACACAAAAAAATATATTGATGTGATTTCAAAGTTAGTGCACAGTTATAATCATACTAAGCACAGAAGTATAAAAATGGAACCAGTCTCAGTAAATATAGATAATCAGAAAAAAGTTTGGAATACATTATATAGTGATAAGATAAATAATGAAAAACCAAATACAAGTGTTTTTAAGATAGGAGATACAGTTCGAATTAATAAGTCCAAACTTACATTCGAGAAAGGATATGAAAATAACTGGACGAGAGAATTATTCATAATCGATAAAATAATTAGACGAAATCCTATAGTATATAAAATAAAAGATTTAATGAATGAACCAAGCCGACTCAGAATTTTATCCTGTAGAAAAAGTAATAAAGAATTAATGGAAACTTACAATATTATGCTAAATTTTTAGGGTACCCGGATAAGTTTAATGAATGGGTGACTGATTTTCAAAAAGTAAAAATTGTGAAGGCTATTGGTGAGAGATTCATTTTTAAACATGTTCTACGTGACGTTACCCTCCGATAGTTCTATGCTATTTTTTCCAGACATCTCTCATTTTAAAACACAATTACCTATACCAGTGGATTTAAAAGGTGAATGGGAAGTAGGCCTATCAGAAATCATCTATCCCCATTCTTGGCTTAACGTAAATGAAACTAACAATTATTTTTACTACAAGATTAGTAATGGTAATATCATATCGAGTGTTAAGCAAACAATCGATGTGGGTTCCCAAGTAGCACTCAAAATCGATTGATCTCGAAAAAACTTCGCTTACGACGTCGATCGATGTTCCTCGGGAACATCGATCTATGTAAAAACGTCAGATTTTTTTTATATTGTACGACATAGTAAAATTTATATAGATCGATATCTCAATAACGACGTAGAATGTAGAGTTTGAAAAAACCATATTCCACGGCGTTTACAGATACAGTGGAATGTCGATAAATATTTTCATCACGTTATTTGTACAACAAATATTAATAAGCATTTAAAGATGTGGCAGAACGCCGATCGATAATTTTAATACGTTATTCAAGAAAATTTTTTCACTGGATATAGGTACATGTCTGTTAATTATTTTATATGGTTTTGCACTATAGGCTGTACAGTTGCAGATTCAATTAATTTGATTTATAATTGAGTAAAAATAAAAAATCCTTCAATTCCTCCAAGATATCTTGAAAAGAGCTACATGCTCTGCTCAGTCTATGCCTATTTAACAGAAAATTAATCATTTCCTTGCATGCTAGACAATAAGCATTCTGCAAACTAGTGAGCAAAGATTTAATATTGCCTTAGAATGAAATATCTGCAAGTATTTAAGTCATACTTTCAAAGTTCAAGGTGTGTAGCCAGATTTTTTCAAGGGAAAAAAAAAAAAAATAAGCACCCAAAAATATTTTTAATCAGTTTCCAAAAATATATATATATATATATATATATATATATATATATATATATATATATATATATATATATATATATATATATATATATATATATATATATATATATATACATATATAATTAGGATTTGAGCAGTAATAAGCTTAAAAATTAATTAAGTGTAAAATAGGTGAATAGGAATAAGTCTGAGCACTGTAGATGGAATGTAAGAAGTGAATATTAATTTAAGGCATGATAATTATTTTCAGCTCAACTATGATTTATAAATCAAAATCAAAGACAATTTGCTTGTTTAAAAATAACCACATTTTACAAGTATGTAAATTAGTTTTCTTATTTTTTAGCATTTACAATGTACATTTGATCTTCAGACAGGATTCAGTCACTGAAAATTAGTAATTTAATATATTGCACAATAGCACTAAAAACTCAAAAAATATTATAATTTTATGGGTTTAATAAAATTTACCCTTCAGATATGAACGTGCTTTGTAATATAGAAGGTGTGAATGCAGAGGAATAAAACAAAAAGTAGCTATGAATATTTTATTTGAATAAACATTTAAAAATTTAGTAAAACAAATTGGCACATTCTTAGGTCTCCAAGTCCAAAGAATTGGTCACGTCAATTATCTTAGGTTTTCGTCCTTCCCAATCAGTGGCTGTAGCAGACCTTCCCAAATTTTTCCGCAAGCTCTTGGCCTCAAAGCGTTCGAGAACTGTAGCTGGAAGCAAAACATTGAGTAATATTATAACATTTAAAAAATAAAAACTGAAAGACTAACAAAACACAATTTATTAATGAGTATATAACGAAACTTAGAGAACTAAATTGAATAAGGGCTTTGAGCAATGATTCTCAATATTTTTTTTTTTTGTTTTTTTTTTTTTTTTGTTACGGCACACTTTTAACCATTTCGAAATTTGACGGCACACAATGAAAAAAATTAGATTAAAAGTTGTTTACTTACCTATAATACACTGTGTTAAATAGTTTGTGATAATAATATGTACTACAAAAGCACGTTTATTAACGGATTAATTATTTCTTTCGAGTGATTTTTTATTAGTTAGTGACAGTTATTTTTTTTTCTTATTTTTGCTAGTTATTATTTGTTAGCTTGTTTTCTATAGTTATTAACTGTTATTTTTTGTGATTTCTTGTTAACTAGTTTTTTTGCTAATTATTAATTGTTAGCTTATTTTTTTTGTTAGTTATCCTTTCCGAATTTGTTTTTTTATATATTTGGCTTTTTTTAGTTATCCTTTGTTAATTTGTTTATTAATTGCATAGCTTAATTTAATGATTAAGTTTTATTTCCATTTGTAAGTTAATATTTAGCTTGCTTTCCTTTGTTAATTAATCATTTTAATAGTCATTAAATTTCCTACTTATTAAAAAAAAAATTTAAACTGTGTGTCAAAGACAATTTTAATTCTCCCATCTATATTACGATTGTCAGAGACAAGGCAATCGCCAACAAAGATGCTCACGCGGTTAAAGCGTAGAAAAATTATAAAAAGTATATACTATATATATATATACTTTTTATGAACATTTCAAGAATTTGGCAGCCCAAAAAAGAACCGCGGCACAGCGGTTGAGAATCACTGGCTTAGAGAATCGACACACGGATCAAAAAAGGGCATGCTGCATTAGACACTGTTTTGTAAAACTGTCTGAATATTCAAGCGGCAATGCTGTATCTTTGATTAAATAATAAATTCTTTAACAACAAAAAATACTATAATAAAAAGCTTATCAGTTCAGCTTTAATTGTATTTCTTTATATTCAATTTTACTTCTATGTATTAAAGAAAATTCTCTTAAACTAATGTGAATACACAAAAAGTATTGAAGTTGAAAATAAGATTTATTTTTAAAATTTAGATCTGATATTGATTACTTATGATTGCATATACTTAGAAGTATAATTAAACAAAAGCTCAAACTTATTATAAATACACTGCACTTCCAAATGCATTCAATTCCTTAATGTAACCGTTTTTCCCCCCTTCCTTCTACAAAATTACTTTTTTTTTGTGATCAGATCCAAAAACTATTGACATACAACTGTGTTAGACTTAGAAAATTAAGTTTTTCAAGCCTCTCTCTCTCACTCACTCTTTTGGTTTGGATTTCTGAAACTTTTTTGCAATATTTGGTTTCCTCTACATGGGAACAAATTTTTATTTTGTATTTTACAAATAGAGAGAATCTCTTTCTAGCATTATTTTTAAATTAAATTTAATTATAATGCTGCCTTTAACTAAAGCTTGCAAAGACAAAAATCGACTGATGATATATATATTAATACATATTAAAAAATTGTGAGTATACACGAAAAATCCTGAATAAACTTAGAAATGTTAAGGATTAACTGCAGATTAATGTTTGTAAAATTTAATACAAAAAGAGAGGAATTCTAAATATTTTGATTTATTATTAGCAATTGGAATTGTTATTCAGATTAAAATTTTTTTAAATTTTTTTTTCTTAAAGCATTTAAAAACTGGAAGGAAAAAAATATCACATATATATATTAATAAAAATAAATAATATTTTAATCAACAATTTTACCCAAATGACATTAGTGATGGCAGGCACTCTTTCAAATGACTTTTTTTCTTTTCGCCTCAGTCAAAATACCGAATCTGAAAACAAAAGTTTGTTAATTTATTCAAACAGCTACAAGACAATATAAATTATCTTAAAATTTAATCTAAAAGAGTATTAAAATATTTATATTAGCTAGCCCACTTTCAAGTATTATTTATATGTACACTTGTTAAAAATAAGTAAACTAGATGCTATCAACAACTCCGCAGCTGATACATCGTTTAAAATGAGAGTCACTATCAGTCGCTTCAATCAGATTTCTGATGCATCATCTAAAACAAAAGTCATTATAACGGCCTGCCGATACATGTGTTACGTAGATATTTTGAGATACATAGATTTATTGCCCAGTCCTATATAGAATAATCATTTAAACTCTCTCCATACACCCTTAAGTACAGAACAAATAAGATGGTGAAAGTCTTTTTTGCTTTTTAAGGGGACAGCAAGGTTTGAAAAGGTTAAGATTCACTAGTCTATACTTTAGAGCAAAGGTTCCTTTGCCAAACGATCCAAAGAGCAATTGTAATTTTTTTGATCATAATAATAACCCAAGTAGCACAGGGATATTGTAGCAGCTTTAGTCTACATCGACGGACAATGTCAATATTGGCGAAAATTGACATTGTGTGCACGATATAGTACGATTCCCGTCTATTTCACATTTAAAGTCTGTTTGTAAAACGTTTCATTTTAAACTTTATTGTGTTCTTAAATCAAAATTAATCATTTAAAAGACAAAAAATGACGTCAAATTGTTATAATTCCAAAAAATAAATTTAAAATATAAATTTAGAGATATCCGAACAACATCCGTACAATATTTGATACCAATATTGTAGTCGTGTTTTTGTCACAACATCGATCGTTTTCTCTAAATACTGTAATCTACGATATACCACTCGGAACCGCAACCGTAGCACATTAAGATGCTGTTTATCATTGTCCGCTCGCTATGCGTGCAGTCTATTTATATTTTGTCTTCTTATATTCTTTTATTTTAATCTAATTTCGTCTCATAAGATTTATATCTTAGTACATAATGTAAGTGGTATAAAAATTGTTTTTATTAAACGAACCCGAAAACTCAAACGAGCTGAAGATGAAGGTGAATTAATGCACCTTGTTGAAGTAAGCGAATTCTCTGATCTTGACAGGTATGTGCTGTTTTTAATATATATAATTATATATTGCAAGAATTACATCGATTTCCTCTTTTTTCGTGTCCAGGTTTCTTAACTATTTAATTATATCACATTTAATTCTCATATTCACGAACAGTGGCGTAATTTTATAGTATGTTTGGAGGTGTTAAGCCTTCTCACTTGCTTATGTTTATATTTTTTCACACCTGCCAACTTGTACGTTCGATGAAAAATATTTTTTAAAAATAATTAAACTTATTAAAAATTTAAGAGTTAAGTGAGCTAACAAATAGAAATTAAAGATTTAATATGTCTACTGAAGATTCAATAAGATCTATAATGTTGCTACTAGTAAGAAGTTTTTTTCTCAACAACCGTACAAATTTGCAGCTCTCTCTCTATATATATTTAATTATTATTTGATATTGTGTTTAATGTATTTATTTAATATATGTTTAAAAATACAAAAAAAAATTGAATCATGAAAATATTATGTGTCTACATCTTACTTACCCTTACAGAGCTGAATAGCTCATTAACTCATAATTTCGGAAGGGGTTTTGATACGTTTATATATATTTGCCAGAATTACGCCAATTTCCTCATTTTTTAATGTCCAAATTCTGTTAACTATTAAATTATATCACATTATTCAATTCTGATATTCCCAAAGATCTTGTTTCATTTTATTGTTTGTTTACTTTTATTGGTTCTGTTCACTATAACAATTTGTCTGCTTCTCTCAGACTATTTTATTAAAATATAAAATGTTTCGATTGTGTTCTTTAAAAAAATGAAGGAAAGAGCATCCTATCTTTTAAATTTCAGTAATTGCAAAATCTTATTAATTATTTTTTATTTTAATCAATATAAAGTTCTTGTTTAGGCTTTTTATGGTACACATACTTTTAAGAAGAAAAAAAAGCAGCTTTAAATAACTATGTAAAAGTTATTTGCTTCTGTATTTTTTTTTCAGCTATTTAAATGCTTCAACTCCTTCTTTACTCAATTTTTAAGTTTAATATCAATAAATGAGAAGATTCAGAGCCCTGTGGCAGAATTGCAGTAACATGGTAACATTTTTGCTAAACTTTGCAGTGTTCTTGCAGAAAGATTTTTTTTTTTGAAAAGTAAAAAAAAAAAAAAAAAATTACCTCTATTTATTTTTTTGATAGAAATTTACCTGTTATATTTGAATTATGCATTTAAATAATAACTTTTTGAAATGCTCAATATACGCCGATAGTAGCATAAATTGATGTATTTTTTCTATTGTATTTTTGTTATTGATGTTTATTTTCACATGGATTTTAAATATCCCAATAAACATCCTGAAAAATTTAAGTCAATAATTCTGTTGAATTTTATTAGTTATTGCTATTGATTTCTCCATGGTTTTTAAATCTGATATTTTTTTTTAAACTAAATTTTTATACAACAACCTGATCTAGAAACAAAACACTCATTTGATGTGACCGATTCCTGTGAATTTGTTGTCGATCCTTTTATTTTCCCCGCCAAGTACTACTGTGGATTTAGTGATTTGCAATTTTTGCAAACACAGTGCCTTTGTTACTTTAAATTGGTAGCATACATGTTTATTATTATGAAAAGTATCTTGCAGAAAGATATTAGTGCTAGAGAGTTTTGTTGCAGATAGCTCGAAAAAATTCTGCCTCAATGATTCAGAGTATATCAGTTTTGGATATCATTTCAATTAATGTTATTATAGTGCTTTTTTAAATTTATTGTTGTGTTTTTGTCAGACAAAATAGTAACTTCGGTAAGTCATGACAACTTCTTGGAATTGTTGATAGAAAGTCAGGGATTTGAAAATCTAAAATGTAGCAGATACCCTGTACATATCAAAATGAAAAGCAATCCATAGCTAAATATGTCCCAACTTTGCAACATATTTTAACTTATGTGATTCTTAAGTCAAATATGACTGTGTTAATTGTTTTGATGGCATAGGTATTTCTCCGCACACAATTTTTACATAGAATTCATGATAATTGGATTCGTAAACATACAATCTGATATTGCAATATTATATATATTTATGTGAAGGCCATTGCTTTAGAAGCTTGTCATATACAAAGTAAAGAACTCATGCAAGAACTCTTTTAGTGAATTATGTGACTGAAATAATAAATATATTATAAAAATAAAAAATTTAGATAATTCCTTCCTTCAGCAATCCCATGCCTGTTTTACTTGTATGGTCTTAATTGATGATTAAATATGAGATACATTTTGTAATGGTTTTATAAACATTATATATATATATATATATATATATATATATATATTTCTTTTTTCAGATACGTTATTTTGAAACCATCTGTAAAGGCAAAAGTATCTATGCTCTTTTACTTCAGCACCATCTTGGAATTGACGATGACGTATTGTAAATTAGAATGAAAGCGGAAACAGTGTTTTGAAAGCCTCTCAACAGTTATAGACACCATCTTGGGTAATTTTATTTTAAAATTTGTAATAAGACTTTACTTTTTCATGAGTAGCACTCTTCATCTTTTTTTTTTCTTACATCTTGCACTAAAATAGATTAGTTATTCCTTAATTTAATTACCCTGGTCCTTCCTATTTTACTTTGCTTAGTTTGTATTCTAAACTCTAATACTTTTATAGCATTGTATGTTTCAAAGTTCAAAAGTTAGTGTTTTAAATTATTGATACTTTTATTATTTTCTTTTCTTAGTTTTAAATTTTATTTTAAATAAATTGCTGCATTAATTAATTTTAGTTAACGAAGTTATTTATTTCTTGGTGTGTGTTAAATTCCAACACATTTGAAATTACATTTTTAAAAATTTTTTGATTCTTGAGATTGATTGATAGCATTAAATGTGTACAGATTAAAGTACACATTTAATGCTGTCTTAATATAGGCTTGCATAGCTGTAGAAAGTAAATAATAATCATGAATTTTTTTCAAAGAAAAAAAAATGCAAAAAATGTTAATTAAAATTCTATTTTTTGATTGGAAAAGCATGGAATTAAAATCTACATTATATTATATTGGTGGAAAATGCATATTTCTAAAGCTTGAGGTTATATTAAAAAGAAATTACCCTAATATGTTAAAAAATAGAAGGGAAAAAAAGGAGACTGATGAATGCAGATGTTTTTTTTCTGATATAGTGTCATTCTTCCCTTTCAAAGTCTATTTGAAGCAGTAGAGCTATTGACTGGTAACTGATATTTTTTTCTCAAAATGTTTTTATAGTATCTTTGACATTATCAGATTTTCTGTAAAGAAATTTTGTGAAAAAAAAAATTCCAATGAGTACATAGATTTAAAAAAAAAATTTTTTTAGCTTAACTTATCTATTTTGATATGATTAAAAATTAATATAAAAATATATAGATTAAATATTTATTTATTGAATGAATGACTACATTTGTAAACACATTATTTGTAAACTACATTTGTAAAAACGCATTTCTTTTGCCATATTAAAAATCAAGAGAAAATTATCTCAATTTTAAATTAAAATTATGTTTTGCTAATTGAAACTTTGTTTTAATAGTTAAAGAACAAGGATATGTGTCCAAGCCAAATTTATTACCACTTAGCACTACCTTTACAAAATACTTTTTCTTAAAATTTTGTTTTTATGTCACGGAAGAAATGATAAATCCATATTTTTTAATATAATATTTAATTTTCACAAATTATGTCTAAATTTTCACAGAATAAGTACCTCCCAGGAAGACTTAGACAGACCCCTGAACTATTCTTTAAATTCTCTATTTCATCTAGTCTTTAAATTTCAATTATGCATTTGTTTCAAAATGGTTGCTAGGCATTCAAAGCTGTGTATTATGATGAAAAATTATTTTAGTAAGTTAGAGCTTCTAAAATATTGTTATAATATAGTTTTAGTATTAATTTAATTTTGATTAAACATTTATAATGTTTTTTAATAATAAATTCTTGCAAAGTATTTGAATTCAAATCAAAAAAATTTGATTTTTTAAAAAATAAAAAAAAATCACGAAACCTGGTAGCTATGCATTTAGTTCTGAAAATGGCTTAAAATTTTTTAGCATTCTAATACGTGCATTATATAGCATGGGAATATGTTAAGGCACAGATAGGCTACACTAACTTACTTATCAAAAGTGAAGAATGCTGGACTTTTAATATGCGATATTAAGTAAACAAAACAATGGCAGAATTAAAGAAGGCAAAATATTTTTCAGTGATTGTTGGTTTAACACCAAACATTTCCCATATAGATTAACTTATATTTGGTGTCCGATATATAAACAACGGATTTTCGGGGATCATTTTTTTAATTTTATTCCAATTGAAAGACCCATATCTGAATATTTGTTTGATACTGGTGTGTCTTTTCTTAATGACAAAGCATAATCCAGCCGATACTGGGATTGGAACCCGGATCACCTCATCGGAAGGTGACCAAATAATTTTTAAAAATTATTCAAAGAAAAACTTTTTTTCCATCTATTATATTATAAAATATAATATTTTCCATATGTTATAAACTTACTCGTAAAAGGCCCCCCATATAAAAACAGGCTCAGTGCTCCTGAAAACAGATAATCAGCTGATTCTATACAATAGAATTATCAACCTAGGGATGAGCATAAATGCAGTTAGTAGTACTTGTGTTATGTCTAGTTCAGTTCATGTAATGTTTTCAATATAACTGTTATCTTTTATTTTGAAAATATTAAAATTAACCCCAGTTCAAGTCTTATTTTTTTTTTTTTTTTTTTTTCAGCTGCTACTTTCAGACTGTTCAAAGAAGCTAGTTGACTAGAAAAAGATGAAAAATTTTGTGAAGTTCTTGCCAGTGCCAACGACTGGGAAGGCAGGAAGACTAAGTTTGCCTTAACTGTCACAGTTTTGTTTTAGAAACAATTGATTGTATTAAAGAATACTATAAATTATAGAAATTAGTATATTATTCTTTACTGTTTAATAAAATTTATATTTCATTTACACATTTGACAACCGTTCAAGCCCTAATAGATATTTTGGCAACACTTTAATGAACAAAGGCCATAAGTAAATTAAATCGTAGCTTATTCTACCATGCTTACCCTTTTTTAAATCTGAAAAAGTTACTCCGGTTATTTAGTTATGATAATATCAGTGTAAATATTGCTTTCTTTTTTTTTTTGTCCTTTTTAAAAAAAAAACAGTTTTCTTAAAATCGATCCTGATGCTTTGAAGATAAGGAATTTTGTTTTCCATACATGCTATTTTAGTAAAATACAGATAATATAATACTAAAACTTCACAGCAAAAAAGTTTATCGTTTTAAATTCAACATATTGTAATTTTAATTTACATAGTAAAATATAGATGCTGCAAAAATTATTGCACAAATCACTGAAAATATTAAAATTATTTCACAGTATAAATGGCTGCTTGTACCCTGAAAAAGAGAAAAATTATCTTAAAAAAATTGTTTACTTTCTAGCTTATTTTCTAGAATAATAGTAAAATATACCTGCCTACCCAAACTTATTAAATATTAATAACTAAGCTACAATCTTTAAAATTCTATAAGTTTTGGTAATAACAAATAATTTAATTTTAAACAAGCTAGAATGGTTTTGTTATCAGCTTTTTCCGGGTTATAAACAGGCAACATCCCAGCAAAAAAGTTTATATTTCTAAATTAAACATATTGTAATTTTAATCTACAAAGTAAAATGTCGATGCTATAAAAATTATTGCTCAAATCACTAAAAAGATTATAATTACTTCATAGTATAAATGTCTGTTTGTACCCTGAAAAAGAGCAAAAAAACGTGTAACAAAACTATTTAATTTCTAGCTTATTTTCTAGAATAATAGTAAAATATACACAAAAAAATTATTAAATGTTATAACATATATGCATGACTTTCCTGCGGGTAAGTAGATAGCTTATAGGAAAACAATGAAAAAGAAAAGCTTTTAAGCTACAAACTCTAGAATTCTGTATATTATTTTGGTAATTTAATTTTAAACAAGCTGGCACGGTTTTGTTATCAACTTTTCCCGGGTTACAAACAGGCATGAATATTTTCAAAAATAACGTAATTTTGGCGATAGTCGGCATTCCACAGCATTCATTTTCTGAATATCGTGTTGGCGATGTCGGTCGGCATTGTACAACATTTGTAAATGCTGAGAAATATCGACCGACATTCCGCAACGTCTCTTACAATATCGAACAATATCCTTTTTGCTACATTGAAAATACGTTATAAAAGGGGTCCATTTTTATATTGTACAATATTTCGCTACGATATTGTACAATGTGCGAAGCTGAGTTTTTACGATATCGTATTGGAGATATGTGCTACTTGGGAATAGCTCCATTTTTAATAAAATGCTTCCTATGGAGAAAAAATTTAGGGAATGATTATAATACCATTGCATAACTCAATCATACAATAAGTTAATACAATAATCAACAATCATACAAATAATTACAATTTCTAACACACAGTCCAACATCTTAGTCACTAAAATAACAAATACAAGAGATTCAGTATGTGCAGTTTTATAAATGTGCTCTTAATGCTAATAAAATGATTAAGAATTTTATAAAAACACCAACCCAAGTTAATTAACAAAAAAATTAAAGTAATTGTGAAAACTATATACATTTACTAATACATAAACTAAATACATTTTTGTAAATATTATAACATGCAAATTTTTCATGAAAAATAAATTAGGAAAAAAAATTGAAAATACAAAATGTTACTCGAGGCTCCTAAATTTATACTAGTTTTCTCATCTTGCAATTGCTCTGTGCAGTGACAACAAAATAAAATAGTCTGATGTCATAATTTATTTACTTATTTAAAAGCTAAAAGGCTGAGTAGAGAAAATTATACACCTATGTTGGTGAAATTGCAACACAATGAAAGAACTGTCTGACATTTATTCATTAAATTACTGATAGTGGTATAAATAAACAAGTGCACTCATTTTCTAAATAAATTCTAATCATTTACGAGAAGGCATTGAGAATAAGATAAAACAGTAACAAACTGAAAGATAAAACAGTAACAAATTATCACATCAAAATATAAAATTTCTACTTGATATATATTGTAAATAGATATCAATATAAGATTAGACATTACAAAATTAATTTCTACACATTAATTTTAGAATGAATCACAGCTAAGTTATAATCTTATTTAATAAGAATCACACAAAGACCTGTTGTGTTATATATACTTATACCATGTATATTTATATAAAAACAATATATATATATATATATATATATATATATATATATATATATATATATATATATATATATATATATATATATATATATATATATATATATATATATATATATATATATATATATACATGGTCTGTCTAGGTTTTTCTGAGAGGTACCCCTTTTGTGAAAAATTTAGACATAATTTGTGAAAATTAAAAAATCAACAAAAATATGGATTTATCATTTCTTACGAGACACAAAAATAAAATTTTAAGAAAAAATATTTGCTGAATCTATATCTAATTTTATCCAATTATATGTAATTTTATTTTCACTTTCTATTAATTTCATTATAAAAACATGGAAGACCATTGAGTATTTATTTCAGTTTTTTATTAAAGTCAAATGAAATTTTAGTTTTTACTGATTATAAATATTTACTCATTATAACTTTACAATAGGTAAGATATATATATTTATATATTTTTAGTAAATATATGTGCGTGAAAACGAAAAAATTAATAAATTTGTTCCTTTTATATTACTGTATTTATATTTTATAATGCTTGGGTTAAAAATTGTGAAACGTTATGTATTTAACAGTAAAGAAGATTCAAATAATATGTATTAGTGATAATGTGTTATTTAAACATAATAAAAAATACATATAATAAAATTAAAATAACTTTTCAGATTTATTTCTATTTTTAAGCTTATACAACACTTTTTTATAAATAAAAATATTTATACAGTAAAACTTAAAGTTTATGACCACAAAATGAAAAAACCCAATTTCCCCCGGGTTTTTTCAATAAAACCCAGACGGGTTGGGTTTTTTCAAAGCCTGAAAAACAATAAAATATTTAATTAGAAAAGCTTTGATCAATATTTTCTAATCATTATCTTAGAAACTTATAAGTTTTAGTTGTTGCGCTCTTATCCAAATTATACTTCAGTTTTTAAAGTTATTTTAAAGATTAACACATTTTGATATTATTTTTTACTATTAAATTTTCCTTTTTTATCTAAAAATTTTTTTAATAATTTTCAGCAAACAAAAAATTCTTTAAAGAAGTTTTAATAAACATATAAATCTCTATTTTGATTTTGAGCCTTTAGTGCCTATTTTAATTTTCCTTTAGTATACTCTTGTTACATAACAAACACATATCATAGTTATACATAACACATTCCTTACTTGATATCTGACACATTTAAAAAAAAAATTGTAGTAGTAACGAATAACAATCATTCCTGTACCATAAACTAAATCTTATATTAAGAACTTTAATATAGAGAATTATATTACAAGACTGGATTAAATTTAGGTAAATAGAATATCATTGTTTTCAGAAATTGAAAAGTTAAACTTATTTCTTTTTTTAAAATTGTTTAATATTTTCATACTGCTTATTTTACTTTTAGACGTAATTTTAAAATCTATATAACCTTTTAAAATTCGCTTACATTAATATTTTGATAAATTATGTATACTTATATCATTTTGAGCACAATTTTTAATGTTTTTAAACGAATTAACTGTTAATATGCATACAGAATTAACGTTGACAGACTTAATTTTTATGAAAAGTATTTATACACTCATAACTACAATGCTATGAACCTTGTTCACACAATAAATGACATTAGAAACATTTCATCTTACATAAACGAACCTAGTGAATTTATTTAATAAAAATTAGATAGTTTGTAAAACATAACATTTAACATTCCAGCAAACAAGAAGTAAACAATTCAGAACAAACAACTTTGACAATAAATTTACGTCAGTAATTAGAAATTATTCCGATAATAATATTTAAAATTAGCGAAAAGTTAAAAACTACTTACTTAATTATAATTCCAAACCAGCTACATATGATCCTTTACAATGGAATGTTCTTTCGGTAATGTAGGCTTAACCTAAATATAAAAGTGAAACATTGCAATTAAAAATGAAGATCTGACACAACATTAATAGAGTTTATATAAGTAAATAGAAGATGAATAAACTTTGCTTACCTAAACTAAATCAGTAAAGTGACTTTTGACGACAATATTAGGAGATATAACACGCTAAAAATTCATGGATCGTAATTCATGGATCATGGTAAAAACATGGATCGTAAAGCGTGACGTCAGAGCTGAAGATCACGTGACAAGCGGATAAACTTTGTTGATAACCATATTGAGATCGCTTCACCTTCCAATCCCGTTCCATATCGTTATCACGGCATTCTATTTTTTACTTACACTAATATGAGCAAGTATAAAGAAATTTTACTCATTTTTATCTTTCTAGCAAATATTTTGAACTATGGAACTAAAATATATTTAATATAGAGTGTTTTAAGAAAAATACTTTTAAAGTTTTATTGACGGAATTCATTCAATAACTTGCTCACAGTATCTATATTCCTCCGCTTTCAAAATATTGATAGGAACGGCCACGGTATTGATCGATGTTTCTGTGCTACTTGGGTTGTTATGAATCAATGTTCGATATTGTATCAGCTATACAACTTGCTTTACCTAAAAATCCCAGTCGGTTCACACTTACTTACAATAAAGCTACAAAACGAGTAAAAGTTAACGCGGTTTAAGGTTGCAGCCTTTATTTAGAGAATTTAGGTGAGCTGTTAGGATTCCAACGGGAAGCAATCATTACGGGTAACATGAAAAGCGAGCATGTTGCGGATGCATGGACTAATTTTTCGGTTTTCTACGTGTACACAGATCTTGTATCGCCCCCAATTGTAGGCGATACACAAGCTCCTTTACTGCGGATAGTTCGAATAAAGGGACAAGACGGAGAAACTATCAGTCAGTATTATGATAGACCTCAATATTTACCTTTAATGAGACATTCATTTCAAACTATTCAAGTTGAACTCAGACTGAATTCAGGTGATTTTGTTCCCTTTGAAAAAGGTAAGGTGATGGTTGTACTGCATTTTCGAATGCGACAAATACTATAAATATGGAGTATATTTTCAAAAATGATTCATTACAAAATTAGCTATCAAGATGAAAGTACCTTATGTTTCCTGCTCCAAGAAGTTGGAAGACCATTATACTTCTCAAACAGAATATGGTTTGCCATATTATCGAAGTATATCTAACCAAAAAGGCTATGGTCTGGGCGGCATATTTAGACGATTATTTAGAGCAGCTTTACCATACATATATCGGGGATCAAAAACTATTGGAAAAGAAGCTTTAGTCACCGGATCACGTGTTGTGTCGGATGTATTAGCAGGCCAGGACTTGAAAACATCGGCCAAAAATAGAACAAAAGAATCGGGCAAAATATTGGCCAATAAAGCAATTGGAAAAATACAGTCAATGATAGGTAGCGGGGGGTATAAAAGAAAGCGCAAGACAAAGAAAAAATCATTTCATCAAAGAAACAGAAAGCGAGAGGACGTGATATTTTTGACTCCTAATCATGACATTTCTTTTGAAAGGTTCTCCAGAATGTGTGAAATCTGAACTGGAATTGTTTCAGATGCCTGGCACACAAACCGTCATTCAAAGTGGACAGTGGGTAGAATTTCATCCATTATTTAATGTATTTGACGGCGGACCCGTAGAATTTCATATATCCGGCTCCGGCGAGGCATTTATTAGAGGAACTTCCCTGGCCGAAAGGTGCAAAGTGTGGAGGTAGCGGGTTCGAATCCCGCTGTTACCATCGATTTAACTTTGTGCTGTCATTCTATTCAACAAAGGTTTATAAGATTCTTCAGTTGGAATCTTTGATCTTTTTAATCGCACCCCAATGCTGAAACTCCCGGTATGTCGTTTTTCTTCTGCCAAAACTACTTAGAGTTTCAAAGCTATATAGAGAAATCATAGACAACCGTCATGTGACCTAAAGATAGATAAAGAAAGGTAATAGACGAAAAGAGACCACTGTTTTATTCTTTCTCCAAATTCTACGAGTCTAATAGGTAATAGGTCTCGGATCTATATTTATGCTATCCTTCTCTAATTTGTGCTATCTGTTCTCCAATTTAACATGGCTTTATAAGCTTTTCTATAAATTGAACAAAGAATCCTGTTTATGCATGTGAATGAATAAATAAATAAGTATACAAAAAAACTCACTGAAGAATGCCGACCCTTACAAGAAAAGTGAATAGCATACAAATAAATGCCAAATTGTATAACTTGACCAATGAACTCAGGCATCTTGAGATATTTTTTAAGTGATATGGCTAATTTTTAATAGATCAACATAGCTAAAAGCAACGGGTTTGCTTTAATATTAGGTGGTTGTAGGTTTTTCGAGTATAAGCACTGAAGTTCTTCGGAGATTTTAAAACGTGAACCATTGAAAAGTCGATAAGTGTTAATATTGATATTTTATTTTAAAATCGTCGTTGAACAGCCATCCCAATTTTTTGGGTTTAAGACTACTAATGTTCAACATCGTAGCCTTGTAATTTTGAACCCAATCCAGAATACAAAGGAACTCCTGGATTAAGTATTAGAAAAAATTTGCCTTCATGGAGGACTTCTTGATGGAACTAATCCCATTTGCGTTACACGGAGAAGAAAACTCCCACGGTTATCCTGACGGCAAAGGGACTCTATCCCATGATCTGTCAACCACTGAGGATATTTTACGTTAGCACTGTGGTCGGTGCGGGATTCGAACCAGATTCACCTCATTGGAAGGCAAACGTTCTATCCCCTGAGCCACCACGGCTTTTAATATTGTAGTAGTTGTTCATTTACGTCGCACTAGAGCTGCATAATGGGCTATTGGAGACGATCTGGGAAACATCCCTGAGGATGATCCTCTGACAATTTTGATCCTCTGACATCATAATTTTGATGCTCTGCAAAGGGGGTGGAACCCCCGCTTCTGTAGCCGGACGACCTGCAAGCGAAGTCCAGCACTTTACGGTAGAAGAGTTTAACGAGGATCAATACCGCACACCCTCGGTCCCTACGCAGACTGATGATCCAAGTGCTCACCCACCCGCACACAGACCACAGCCAGTGATGCTTTCTGGGGAGGGACTCACCCACCGGGACGCATCCCGGTGTGACCTATTAACTGGCGGCCTCCGGCCCAGTTACTTTCGTTTGAAAAAGAAATAGTAACAGTATATATTAATTTTGGTTTGAATCTTTACTTTTTAAAAAAATATATAAATGAATAATTTGTAATGAAGCATTTGCAAATAAATAAATAAATAAATTTTACATGCTGCAAAATAACTCACTATCTAAGATTCAAAAATTTAACTTTTCCTATTTATTTTACTATATTTTCTTTTAAATATATAACAACAGCAACCTCTATCAACCTTCAGGGTATCCCAGTTCTTCTCTGGTATCTATAAAAGACAGTAGATTCGCGTAATCATCAAATGAATCAAGTGATCACAAATAAGAGCGATTTCAAGAACCGGTAAAAATTAATGAGTTCACGTAGCGATGAAAAAAAGAGAGGATTCGAGTACTGATTAAATAATAGCGGGCCAATAAAAACAATAGAGTTATTGTTCAAAAGTGAGAGGGCTCGAAAACTGTTCAAATAATAGCAGGTAAGAGTATCGATAAAAGAAATAATGGAGGCCGGGATAGCCTGGTTGGTAGGGCACTGGGCCCATGTCCAAGAGGTCCTCACCGGCTGAAGACTCTCCGTGTAGTAAAATGGTGACAGTTGCATGTTAAATCTGTTGAGTCACAATGTTCTCCATGTTCCCATTATAAATCTTATATCTGGGGTACTGATCCAGGAATTTCCTTGTCTTCTGACTTGTCTCAAAATTACAAAGTTGAACATTAGTAGTCGTAAACCCAAAATTGGGTCAGCTGTTCAACGACGGATATAAAATAAAAAGATAGTGGGTTCGAAAATTGAAAAAAAAAAAAGAGGTAATAGAAATAGTGGATTCGATTAATGTTCAAGTAATAATAGGTTCGAGTGCTGATCAAATGACAGTGGGCTCAAGTACCGATGAAAAATAGGGAGTTCCTTTAATGATCAAGTATTCGAGTACTGATCAAATGATAGTGTGATCAAGTACCCATAAAAATATTGATAATCTAATTGAATATTATTATGCTTCAAATGAAATTTATAAGAATAATCCAAATCCTCAATAACGAGATATTTACACGTACATATATCATATGTTTGTGTACTTACATTTAAGGTCTAGATAAGTTAAGTCTCAAATCCTGGGTCTAAATATTATAAAAGAAAATTTTTTAACAACAAAAAAATATTTCGTCCATGCTTAAGGGAGTTAAATAAAACTGAGTTAAAAATCCATTTTAATCACCAAAACCAATTAAACATCTAATCTCAAAAAATTCCCATATCCCCATTCAAAACCGTAAGTTGTTAATGTGCTACTTTTGTTATTTTTTGTAATTGGTAAGTAAAACATTGATGATACAATAAATTTGACAGGAAAAATAGCCTCCACTAAAAAGATTTCAAAAATTCATCACCCCTCCCGAAATATTAAAGAATCAAAAATATTTCTTAAATATCTAATTTAAAATCTACGAAATTGTACAAAAAAAAAATGAATCCCTTTGGTCGAAAGGCATTAAATTAAAAATGATTGTTGTGGCAGCATAAAAATGTTTGAAAAAGTTGATTGTAAAATATCCTGCACTTCTCTTGGCTAAGCAAAACATGTCTATTAGTTGTAACATATTTGTCAGTAAAGACGAACGGATTTTTACGCACTAAAGTGCAAAGTTTAAATTGAGCTAATTAAGCGTTGCAGGCGATAGATAAGTTATAAAATCACATCAAAATATTCAGTAGAAGAAGCGAGAATAAAGCGAATCAGTAGAATAAAGCGAGTACGGCATATTATGATATATATATAAATTCGCTTCTATGACAAATTTTCTAGTCTCCGGAAAAATACTAATAGGGATACAAATTTGTATGTTTAAAGCGAATTAAAAATCACCAGCAGTCAACTATTACGTACTATTATTAGGAAAATAGATTTTATGGAAGCTTTAAATGAAAGATATTTTTATTTATTTGTTATAAATACAGAACATCGTTTCTTTCTTATACTTTTAATAAATCAAAGTTTTCTTCTCAGCAAAAGAAAAATTCTATTCCTGCTGTGCACTTAAAAAGAATGTACCTTTTGTTGACCACACTCAATTTTTTCCGTCTATGGCTAAAAATACGACTTCAGCCACAAACACGTCACAGTCCACGTTTAAAGGGTGGACCCATTCATACATCCACAAATCGTAATTGACCTGAACCAGAGACAGTCTCCAATTCAGTACCCTGAGAGGTATGATTTGTTATGGTAGACTTTGTGACCCGACAGATTTAACGTGCACTAGTCACCATTTACTAAAAAGGGAGTCTTCGGCCGGCAGGAATCGCTCTACCAACTAGGTTATCCCGGCCATACAATTATTTGAAATAAAATAGTTGTCCATTTTAAAAGAAAAAGAGGTTCGTTGGGTTCATACAAAGATCAGAAGAAGAAATCCAAGGAGTCCAAAGTTTTAAGGATTTATCAAAAATTTAAAAACATTGAGTAAAAGATAACTAAACAGTTTTTTTTTTATAATTAAAAAGCAGTTATTATAAGGAACTTGCAAAAATGTATATTTTACATATTTTTTATAGTCCTTTTGAAATTAATTTTGACTTAGTCAAACTTCACCAAGAAAAATAAATAAAGTTATCACTTTTACACATAAATACATTTTCCAGTTTCAAATATTTTAATAAATTTTTTAAAATTACAGATGTTAAAGATTAACATAAAATCCTACCAATCTTATATTTTTAAATTTGAATACATAAGAAAATCTAAGGCATTTTATACGGGGAAAAAAATCCCATAAATTATTAATTAAGTTTGCTTGTACATTATTTGCTGCTATTTTTTTCTTTTAACTCTTGCAATTCAATTTTTCTTTCTTTTAAAGTTTTTCTTAAACTATTAGATTTTGTCAGCTAAGTCATATGATTTAGTTTCCCTGCTTAGACAGCAAATTAATCAGCGGACTTAGTAAGTTCATCTATGCAACAGAATAATCTAAGGAGTTTCTAAGGACTAATTCGGAAGTCTAAGTAGTTCCAAGTACTCCCTGGATACTTTTTTATTTCCAAGGAGTTTCTAAGGAGTCTGTACGAACCATGGTTATAACAGACTTTAACTGTACTTTTTCTCAAGAAACACATCGATTTTTTTAGATGAATGGATATTTGACTCAAACTATAAGGAGTAGCCACAAAAACATGGTCCAAATAGAATAACTAGGAAAACACTCGAGCATCTCCAAGCATTACATGTGAACATATTTTTTTATCTGAAATTTACTGAATGAAACCAATTTTGATAGCATCTGATGAATAGTTTAAAAGGTATAGGGGTTTTAATTTTGCATCAGACATTGCTATCAAAACAAGTGAGGCAGTGTTCTTAAGTATTTTTCAAATTGAATCAAATGAGACTATAAACAAGTTAAATAAATGAATAGTTCATGTAAGAAAGAGTTGTCTGAATATGTAAAATAGATTTTTCAATGTAATTGTTTATGCTGAACTGATAGAGAAAAAAAACAGGAATTGATCAGAAAATAGTTAAGAAGTTAGGGTTTTGTGTACAAAAAGTTAGTACAATCTTGTACTCGCACTTATAAACACATCTCATGTTGATATACTGATAAGAGAGGTATTGTTTCCTATGTATTTTTTTCACACTTAATTGAATGAAAAAAACAAAACAAAAAAATAGGTTTGTGTCCCCTCAATAATTAAAAATTACTATAAGTTTCCCTAATATTTTAAACAAATAAAGGAAATTTTTGAGAATTATTAGATTCCTCAAAGGTAAAAACAAGGAAGAGTATTTAGCATATTTAAGAAAAACTTTTTGCGATGCTCATGTATACAACCCTAGTGTAACTTTTATGAATTGTATGATGGATCATATTAACTGCTTAATACCAAATGAGCCTAGAGTTGATGCGTTTGCAAAACAATATTGTACAATCCTACCAATTTTGATACAAGTTTTAAGAACAGAATACACCAGCAGAGACTTGATACAACCTACTCCTGAACCAGACTTAGATCCCTTTTTTATGAGTCTTGCCTTTAAGAAATTATTGAGGAGATAACGGATTCTAGCAGGCACACTATTTATATATTTTGTATTTAAAATTTCTTGTGAATTTTCTGTAAAATTTGCAACCCTAGATATGAATTATATCTGTATTAGTTTTGTGTACCCAGAATATTGCGATCTTACTATTTTCTTTTGGACAACAACATTGATTATACTGAGCGTCAAATAAACTTCAATGATTTTCCCCATGCTCAGCATTTTTGGAAACATTACTTTTTTTTTACAGAAAAAAACATTTTCCCACTGTTGAAGAGCATACTTAAGCATAAATGTAAAAAAAATATTACACATCAGTATGTACCCTTTTATAACTCAAAATAAAAGTACATTTGCACTTAATTTTCAGAAGAAACCTCAAAAAGACAGATAATTTCCTCTGTGTATTCAGAGTTCATAAGTTCCTTATAAAAATTTTAAGTTGGTAGGAAAGTCAAAAGAAAAAAAAAAATTAGTTTATTTATAATCCCCATAATATTCATTTAACTTAAAATAAATAATTAGATGTTGGGTTTCTTGCTCTTAAATTAAATTTATAAATCAGCTTACATACATAGTAAAACCTGCACAAATTTTATGTACTTTTCCTTAAGTGCAATGTTATTATATTAATAAAAACCATTTTTTAAAAAACTAAATAATTTATTCCAATAAATTACAACATTTCAAAGACATTCAACGAAATAATTTGAATATTTTAACTTTAACACCATCAATCAATTTAGAGGTAATACTTTTCACTGAAACTTAATACTTTTCATTGGCAGAGATCTGAAAAAGATAAAAAATAATTCAATACACCCAGAAAAATAACATTTCCATTAAGGAGTAATATTGTTAAGGATAAAGTAATAACAAAAATTAAATAAATAAATATTCTACTACATAGAAATACCTCTTATAAAATCTTTTTTACCACGCCTAATTCGAATCAAGTTATTACTTTACTAAATAACTTTTACTCAAATATGTTATGAATTATTATATTCAGTCTGTTTTCAGTAAATTTAAAACTACTGTGGAAATTTTTGCACTTGACCTTATGAATTCAGATTTTCATATATTTTGTTCTCAGCAAAATAATTTGAATGGTTAAAAAATTACATTTGTAGAATTAATTTACCTGCTTCTTACATAAACCGTGCAAATTTAAAAAAAAAACAAAAAAAAACATGTAAATAGAGGGATCAGAAAAAAAGAAAATATCAGTTGTGGTGTACCCCATATTTATTTTTGGTTCAGTTCCCAAGACTGTTTAGTGTGTTTTAATTTAGTAAGCTTCTAGTTTGAAGAGCTAGACATGCATACTGGTGGGGGAGAGATGACAACTGGCGTTCAAAGAAAAGAGAAGGCAAAAAGAAAAAGGCTAGAAACATGTTATTATGCATAGAACTCACAAGAAAAAGCAAAGCGATTCTGATGGCAACAAATGATATATACACACACAATGAAACCTCTAGAGAGCAACCACTCTTCGTTCCTAAGTAAAATGGTCGTTGATGGAGGTTGGGGGTTCTTAGCGGTTACCTCCTATCGACCCCAAAATCGTTATCAAAGTTACATGATTTTTTGCAAATGATATTAATTTTAGTCAGTGTTAGTTTCTTGGTGCGTAAAATCTTTTAAGCCCTATAAGTTGCCAGGTATGGATGACATCATGTCTATAATGCTTAAGTGGATTGACACATTGACCCCTATTCTATGCAGGATCTTTTGAGCTTGTATAGCCTTTAGGTATAAACCTCATTTTTAGAAGAATACCAGGGTAATTTTCATCCCGAAACCAGGCAAGGAAAATTACTTTGAGACTAAATCATTTAGACCAATCAGCCTCACCTCTTGTCTGTTGAAAGCCTTTGAAAAGCTTATTGACAGATATTTTAGAGACTCTGTTCTCACTGATAAGCCAATGTCCTTCTCACAGCATGCTTATCAGCCTGGCAAGTCCACAGTCTCAGTTTTAAAAGAGCTTTTCATCATGCTTGAAAAAACTATCTCAGATAAAGAGATTGCTCTGGCCATATTCACTGATATTGAAGGTGCATTTGGAGACTATCATCAATGCACTTAAAACCAGAGGCATCAATTCGGCTATCCGTCCTCTAGGTATGTTTATTACTCTTTACTAGACACTAGCATGAAGGTTTATGCTACCTCAGGTAGGGGTTTTGTCCCCTATGGTGTATGGTTATGTACTAATTGCTAGTCGGTTAGCCAATCGTGGCATTTCCTGTGTTTGGTATGCTGATGGTGTCATTGTTGTCAGTGGTCTGAATCTGTCTTATCTGTTAAACCTTCTAAGATAAGTCTTGTAGCCTCCACCAGGAAAAGGCGACTTAATCTAGGTGACGTGTACTACCTCGATTATAGGTTAGAACTCGCTGAGAAAGTCAAGTTTTTCAGAGTTTTCTTCTACTCCAAACAAAATTGGGATTATCATCTGGAAAACTATGTCCGCAGGTCTGGTCTTACAGAAATGTGATTCGTAAAACCCGATGTATTCAGTGATTGTTAGTCTTAAGCCCTATTGTCACATATGGCGCTATTGTCTTGGGGTCTAGGACTAATATGAGCTCAGTCAGATCTGCAGACTTCAAAGAATGGTCTGTGTAGCCTTGTCAAGCTGTCTTAGGACCACTCCCACAGTTACTCTGGAGAGCTTACTTGGGCTTCTGTTGAATCTATGCATGAAGCTGAAGCTCTAACAAATATAAAACATCTTATGTGCCATGGCTAATGGAAGAAATATTCTAAGCACTTGTCATGGGATCACCACATTTTGTAGGTGTCAGATATTCCTTCTTTTATGCCTAGTGATTATATGTCACTAAGATATGCTTTTCATAAGCCCTTCAAGATCCATTTCCCTACTAAAGATGAATGGCGCAAATCTCCTCAGTGGCTTAAGGGCAATTGCTTGGGGTGGTACATCGATGGATCAAGGTTTGGTCTAAAATCAGGAGCAGGAATCTAATGCTCCAATGATGGCACCAAACTCCACTTTCCTCTTGCTAGTTATGCCACTGTTTTTCAGGCTGAGATCCATGCTATCATATTGTGCTGCATGATATGCTTAGACAGATCCACATCTGTTCTGACAGTCAGGCTGCTCCTCTATCACAATAAAGGTACAAATCCACTTTAAAATTTTATTAAAAATATTAGTAAGATTCATATCACTTTACTTTTATTTTATTTACATGATATTGTATTTCCTCTTTAGCCATTAGTTCATTTTAAATGTTTTATCACAACTAACAAATATTACATCATACATGCCACATTTCTAAAAAATTTCTTTACACTACAGAAAGGCTGTGCGAAATTTTTTTAATGTCTTTTTCAAGACTCAACTTACTTATACCATTATCTGTTATATATGATCAGGACTCAGAATCTAAAGGCAATTCGGCTAAGTTATAAGTGTAATTTGTGCTTTGCACTTTCACTATTGTTGCATGTAAACTAATTTTATTTATGTCATGGTATCTGCCACTTTACCTTTATTTTCATTTTTTTATTGTTAATTGTAATGCAATTTAACACAAGGGACCATGTCCATCTTATGCACACAAATGCTCTAAAAAGAATTATTGAATCAAAAGTAAGCTTACAATATCAGATACCATTTAAAAATAATAAAGAATGTTAGATTATAATATATTACAATAAATGATTCAGATCAGATTAACTATAAAATTAGGAATAAATTTTTCATTCCATAAAATATAATTTTAAGAAATTTAAATCTTACAAGTTACTAAAATTAAAAAAAAAAAAAAAAAAGCTTCATAAAACCTTGTTGATTATGACACCTTAACTTAAATTACTCAAATTGATAACAATAAATAAATAACAATTTTCATAAATTTCAGATTGAAATTTTAAGATTTTAATATGACTTTTAGAGTACAAGAAGTTTACGATTTGAAGAGCATTTAAAAAAAACTAATAAAATTAATTAAATCACAAAAAATATAGAACATTAATAAAAATTTCATAGGTTATTTAGAACTGGCATACCATTTGTTTTATCTCTACTTTGATAAAGAAATAGATTTAAAAATTTCAAACATCAAGATGCTGAACTGGAAGGGCACCCAGAAACAAAATGAAGAAAATATTTTGTATATTCATAAGCAACAAACAATGCTCCACTAGCTGGAAATGTGCGAAGTATTGTAGGTCCCAGGCCTTTATACAAGGCTTTAACTCCTAGAAAATATACATCAATAATTCAAGCTGTAATAATTTTATTTTAATACTAAATAACTCTTAAAAACCTCATTATTATAGGAACAAGATAGAGAAAAGCAACATATATATCTATGTAAAAAAAAATAAATAATTATTTTTAATAAAAACCAAGCAACTAAAGGATTGCTTCAGATTAAAACAGATCAGGTTTCACACACAAAAAAAATGTATTTTAATTATTTAAATTACTGCAAACATCACAAAATGCATAATCAACATCACAAATGCATAAGACATAACTCAAAAACTGTCATAATGATAATTTAATTAATAAAAATTTTAATCACTACATATAAACTCAAAAACACACAGAAAACATGTTAACTGCTTTACAGGAAAAATTAAAAAAAAATTATTAAGTAAATATTGTTAGCAAGTTTGGTTTAATAGACAAAAAATATTACAACAATTGCAGGGTGGCCACTCAAATCAGATTTAAAATTTCCCTGATTTTTCCAGTTAAAAATCTTAAAATTTCCAGCCCCGTGTTTTCCCCCCCTTCTTATAAAGTGTAGGATGTGTACAAGAAAAGTGTCTATATTATAAAATATTTCATTTAAAATGTCATTTTTTAGCATATCATCTTGAAAAAAAAATTTATTTTAATTTTTGATGTTTTGGTACAACATTAATTTTTAAAAATTTAAGATATGTGGAGAAAATAATATGTTTAGCTTGTAGAACATATTGTTTTTTTTAATGTGTTATTATAAGTAGTATTTTCTCAAAGTGTACCTACAAAATGGCAAAAACAGAATGACCAATAAAACCTCGGATAAGTATTGTTTAATATCTTTTCATTAAGCAAAGGAAAACTGTTTCAGGTAATTATATCAATGAATTTTTATAATTAAAGGGGCTCTCAAAAGTGTTTGTTCACTTATAACTTTTATTAAAATAGGAAATAAAAATTCATTAATTAAAATGAATATTTAACAATGGGTATTTGATAATAAGATGTATAATCGATTCTTAGCAAAACTGTGTGGAATACTTTAAAAACAAAACAAAAGTTAATTTTTAAGATATCAATAATCAAATAGTAATAAAAATTTTACACAACGAAAGTCATTGTACAGTTAAATGTTTTCGGAATTCAGAATAAAAATTATCGTCAATTGCTTAATTTTATTTTTATTTAATTATTTTTCATTTAATTATTTTATTTATTTATTTGAATTTAGTATCAAACTTAGGAAAGCAAAATATTTTTTTAATTTTTGCCTGCTAATTCCGTAATATTTTATTTTATCATTTAAAAACGGCTTGTGGTCGTAATAAAACAATAGACCAAATTTGATTATTTGTCATCATAAGAGGTAAATCAGTAATAAATATGTTAAATTAGTTTATTGTATCCTATTAACCCACTGGCGGTTAAGGAAATGGGCGAAATTGGGAGAATGTTTCTCCTCTACACACAGTTCCCCTATCCATTAACATGGGAAAACCGGTTTTGCTATGCAGTGAAGACTGCAGGTTAAAATACGACTTTTTACGTGCAGAACTGTCAGTGGGTTAAACTTTATTTTTTCTTACCAGTGCTTTTTATAAAATTCATTGATCATATTTTCTTTAAGTCAAAGTCAAAATCTCAAGTCAAATTTTTAAATAATGTTGTTTTGAATTAGCATTATTATTTTAAGAGATTCAGTATACAAAAATAAATGTAACAAAAATGTAAAATTGTCTAATTTTTTGTTTTATACTCTAAAGAAAAAAAATAGATAAAATTCCTTAAATTCTATACTTTTTTCATTTTTTTTTTTCTTATTTGAAATTTCAAAATATTCATTTTTTTTTCCCTTTTTTACATTTAAAGAATTCCAATCTAAACACACAGTTTTTTAGTTTAGCACAGTTTACTGTTTTTGTTTTAACAAATAGAATCCTGAACAGTGCATAACTAAAACACCAAGTTTTATTCTCCTTCTTTCGACTAAACACAAATGAATTAAAAAAAATTATATTTTATGTTTATACATCTTTTAATATGTTTCCTATATATTCCTTAGTCTTTGTCAGCTTTTTAGGGTAAAAGGAGAGATAGTTTTGGAAATATCATCTCTGGAATGCAAGCAACATTTACAAGCTTTCGATATAGTGATAACTATACAATTCGAATTTTGAATTAAAAATCAAATATTTACCAACAAAACAGTAAAATTAAATATTAATATATAGTTAGTTCTAAAAACAACCTTTCATAAAAGGTTAAAATGAAATAGAAAAAATTAACATTAATGCAACAATTTGTCAACAAACATTGCTGTTCAGCGATTGTAAAGAAATGTGTTATTAGTTAGTTTGCAGAGAGAAAATTTTTTTTTATAGATTTCTTTCAATAGGGACACAAAAATTTTCAGAAAAAGAGTGTGATATAAAATCTATTATTATTAACTTATAACCAACTAATTTTTAGAGAATTTTATTATGTTAAAAATTCAAAAATATTTTGACTCATTTTGTCAAAATAGAAAAAAACTACCACCAAAGCACCGGAACAAACTTGAGCCATAAATGGATTCAGCCCACGGACAGAATTTTAAAACAGAAGCAAATATCCTAACCCCTTCTTCCACGTCTAGCACAATCTTTGCCTTTCTTAAATGACAGTCCCATAGTCTTCATAGAGATCAAAGGTTTCTACATTTGTTTAGCAACCATGAGAGAATTTTATGTGGCATTCTAGTTTAACAGGATTAAAATGGAGCAAATTTTGATGTAAGTATAGCTAAGTTGATGACATTTTAACTGTTTGGTGATACATTTCCATCTAAAAAATGTGGGTATAATGGATGAAATAATTTAAATTAAGAAAATTAGTAAATAATTTAAATTAGTGAAATTAAAAAAATATCTAAGAAAAATTTCCAGCTTTTCTTTAAAATTCCCTGATTTTTCCAGGTTTTTATCCAAATTTCCCTGATTTTTCCAAGTTTTTTCCAGTATAAAAAAATTCCCTGATAATTCCAGGTTTTCAAGGTTTTCCAGGTGGGTGGCCACCCTGAATTGTTTTGGTATTGAGTTAAAAGTCACCCTTATGAACATCAATCGCTCAATACAACTCAACAGCATTGGATCAAAACACTAATGATAATAGTAGAGGATAGAGTTAAAAAGACTACCCCTACACAGAGCCTCCATAGTAATACTGAGCTTGAGAAAGTAATTGAACTTCAAAATTTCACTGATTTTTTTTTAGAACTAGTCATTGTGGTCAAGATAACCTCAAAAATGCTTGGTCGTCCAATCAATATTACTCTATAACAATGGGGGGAAAACTTAGTGACTAAAAGGGAGTGGATTTCTAGTGGCTGCCTCTCTACGCAGCCCACACAACTTTACCGAGCTCATGGAAAAAGAATCCAGTAATGTCTGAAAAAGATCTATGACTACATAAAATAAATATTTCAAAACCTATCATTGTACTCAGTAAATCCCATCATTGTAAACCAGTTCATACTGAGATAACACTAAAAGTGTAGTCACATCTGTTGCCCACCTACCCAATCATTATAACTCTATTACACTTGTTGAGCTTTTGCTCAGCAAGTGTATTCAACTCTTATTTTGCACAAATTGTAGTGCAAGTAAAACATAGCTTATAATTTTATCAGCTTAAAAATTATTTGCCCAAAAAATTCATTTCAAAACATTTATTTTAAACAAAATTTTTATACTATTTTTTTTAATAGTGCAATTTTCAGTTTAGAAAATGATAAAAATTGAATTATAAGAATTGAATTAAATAGGAAAATAAAGTTAATTTCCCTTAGAAATAAGAAAAACTGGTACATGTGTTTTAAAGGCATAAGAACACAAAGCAGCTACATTGAACCTATTTCAAGTGATGCTACATACTCAAACTAATGAAATTAAATTGTATTTCAAACTAAGTCTGATGCAAAATTATATGTATAAATAAAAAAATTTAAAAAAATAAAGCAGGAAAAATGACCGTACCAAATTTAATAAATTAATATTACATACCATCTGCATGAATTATTTCCTTTGTGATCAAAACCATTGAACAGGATGAGGTAGAAATTTGAATCCTGGATTTAATAACATCAGCAGGAAATATAGCAAGCCAAAAACATACACCACCTATTCCTCCAGCAATACTTGTTCGTAAAAGACCTACATAAGACAGTAATTATACTTACAATAATTAAAACTATCTAAAATGATAAAAGGTGAAAAATATTATTACCAATATCTTCTTTTCTTTTCCCAGTTGGAGTTAAAAAAATTCTACTCAATTCATACCCCCCGAAAAAGAAAAAGTATCCTGGCATTTCTCGGGCAACTGTTGGACCAAATCCTCGAAAGAATCCAGATATTCCCTCAGATTTCAAAATTTGTTTAGTCAAAAGCCAAGGACCTCTAAAATCCATAATATAAACATGCAACTTAAACTCAAAATAAAATAATAAAAACATAATTTTATAATCAACGAAAATAATAATGTGCTGAAATAATTATTTTTAGAATGGCTCAGTTTAAATTTCCAATTTAGTTGAGGCTATTTATTTAGACTTGGAAAACTTATTTAAGAAAAGCTGAATTTGGTTTGACTGAATTTGTTATGTATTTTCATTTGTTAAATTAATAATAAAGTTCTATGGAAATTTAGCTTTTAGGTATTATACCACATGATTATTTTAAACAAGATTGAATTATTCACTCAAGTTTTAAAAATTTAATTAAATATCAATTACAAACAGTAGATTTAAAATATTTTGAACTAAGGGAAATATCCAACAAACATAATTTTCTTTATTTTATTAGAAATCTAAGTATAGTTGATTTTGGACCTGAAACAAAATAGAAGTATTATAACTAAGTTTAATGCTAACTATGACAGCTTTGATGGTTGCCATAACCTGTAAGCTCCCTAATGAATTTGTAAAAGACATTTCTTAATTAGGTGAACTTATCTTTTCTGGGATTAAGAAATCCCACACATACAAAAGAGTTTGAAAGACAATTATCACCACCAAAGTTTTAAAATTTTCTAATGATTAAATTATGTAGAACAAATTTAATTATTACACTGAAATCATTAACACTATACGGTAACAAACTTCTTTTGTAGATAGAAATCTTATTCAATGCGCCAACAGATGTAAGAAAAGGCACATTTTACAAGTATAGCAAACATGTTTTAATTATGAAACTTGATACCACCAAAGTTTTAAAATTTTCTAATGATTAAATTATTTAGAACAAATTTAATTATTACACTGAAATCATTAACACTATACGGTAACAAACTTTTTTTGTAGATAGAATCTTATTCAATGCGCCAACAGATGTAAGAAAAGGCACATTTTACAAGTATAGCAAACATGTTTTAATTATGAAACTTGATAGTTTAAGTTCAGTTGTATTATTTTGGTACTTTCAGTTCTTTCTTAATCATTTGATTTCAAAACTTTGAGTAGCTAAAAATTTTTTTTATCTGCTTTAAGTTGTTCACTGCTCTGACCAAATGGGAATATAAGCAGTTATTTGGATGAAAGGACCTAATGAAGAACCAATCTTTGATAAGATATCAAGACTGCCATTTACTAAACTTTTTATAAAAGCAAGATATTTTTTAGAGTGGTACACAATCGAAAACAAAAGCTTTCAGTAATTTGGTTAACTTTGCTATTATTTTTAAAGCTTTACCACGAGATAACAGGAGCTAAAAGGCTTTTTATATAAACTTATGAGTTATTCATATGTAGTGGTGTGGAAAATAATTTGATATCTAATTTACTAAACAAAGAATCACACATTAAAGCATAAAATTTGCTACCACTAAAAATTTTTCATACAGGGAGTAGAAAGTTGGCAGCTTTGGGGTATGCTTATCTAAAACATATTTCTAAAATTATGCTCACGAGAACTTCCAAACGTACAGGTATACATAAAATTATTGTAAAAAAAACTAAATTAATAAAAATTTTCCAAAATTGCACAATATGTTTATTTTCAACTTATTTAAATTTAAAAAAGCCTAGAAGCTTTTACATTTTACGTTTCTTAAAAATTTTAAAAAATTATTTTTTAGTAGCTAGGAGTATGCTAAATTCTCAAATTTAACTCCAGATTTTGGAAGGTTGAGGGATTTAAAGCTTTGAGTGTATGTTTGAGGGCTAAATTTAAGAATACCATTTAAAATATATTAATATATACCAGAATTACAAAGTATTCTCACATTCGTATCTTTTGTTGATTTGATTGAGGAGAATGTGTAATTTGAACTTCTCGCATAGCTTGAAGCTTGCATTTTATAAGCTCAGTTGGACAAAGCGTAACTGAAGAAAATAATGCAGCAAAAAAACCAGCTGTAGCATTTTCTAGAGGATTTAAACTTGCAATGCTATCTTTCTTAGTAAACATTCTTACACCATTTTGGCAAACACCATAAGCACAAAACAAAACAGAGTTTTCAGCAATATTGGCAACTAAAGCTGGTACAGTTCCTGCATATAGGCCTCGTATCCTCTCATTTAAAATTGTTTGTTTAAAACATACAATACTGTTTTTATACAAATGAGGAAAGGTTTGCATCTTCACTTTTATTGTGTCTAAAGGTTGACCTACAAGAACACAAGCAGCACCACCTGCAAAAGGAAAAAAAGAAAATTTAGCAAAATACAAAATAAATCAGGGATGGAAAAAATAAATTAACCTAAAAAGTATAACTAAAATACCTGAAATGAAACTTTTAATTCTCTTTCACTTATTTTAGAACTAAATAGTTTACGAAAAATTTCAAATCTCAAAAACAATTACATAAATTATAATGATTTCTACTGTGAATAAAGAAGGAAAAACAAGGTGGCCACTCAAATCAGGTTTCAAATTTTCCAGTAAAAATCTTAAAATTTCCAGGTCAGAGTGTTCTCTTTTCACATAAAGTGCAGGTGGGTATAAGAAAAGTGTCAATATTTTAAAGTACTTCACTTCAAATGTTATTTTTTAAATTTATCATCTTGAATAGATGTGAAGAGAATATGTTTAGCTTGTAGAATAAATTACTTTTAATGAATAAGAATTTTTTAAAGTGTTAGTTTTGCAGTTTTTGCACAAAATGTACTAAAAACAATTTAAATTGCCTTCTATTTTCCTGTTGGAATGGATGGATCAATGTGTTTTATACAATTTTCCATCTTGTAAAAGTTAGTTTAAAAATCACTAATTTTAATTTTAACTGTTCAAGGTATATTAACAACAATGTAAATAAAACTCATATTTAAGCAATATTTCCTTAAATTTAATAATTTTTAAAATCCTGGAATATAAAAACTGTTGCTGAATTTTTTTTAATAAAGAAATATAGAAAAATATGCCAAGAAGTTGCATTATTTTATATACAATAAAAAAAATCTATTGAAAAAGATGGCACTGTACATTATAGGGGGGAGAAAAATAATTTTTTACTGTATTATTAGTTTTTAAAAATTTTTTCTGGTAAAAAAAGATTACTCAGGAAAAATAATAGCTTTATTTATTGCCTGCATAAAATTAAATGATCCTTTTGTACAGTTCTTACAATTGATTATATTTGATGTTTCAAAGCAGACAATATTAACAGATGTACCTTTTACTTGCATTTGGTGGCATAGCTAACAGTGAACGAGAAAGAGTATATGTCCCTGGTTGTAGCATTAGAGATGAGCCAGTATGTAATGTAATGAGATGTAATTTATGAAAAAAATCTTTATATGAATTCTAGAATAAATGTTTAACTCTTTTTAATACCCCTTCTCCAGTTTCATTTGCAAATTACACACCCAATAACTACCAAAAATTTGCATCCCATTTACCTAACAATTGAATAGGATGCATGTTGTTGTTGTATAGTTTGCTATGCAAGTAGGTTTATTATTTTTTTAAAAAAAATTTTTTTACTCATAAAAAAAAAAAATAATAACTACAAAATGTTCTGAATTCCCCCTCCCCCCTCTAAATACATACATTTTTCAAACGCTAAGCAAAATGATTGATTTAAAATGTTCTAAATAAAGTTAAAATGTTTCTCAAAAAATTAAAGCTGAGTTGCTTACCTCAAATAGAACAAAATAAAATTTAACAAAACAAAATAAAAAAATATATATATTGATCAATTTTAAGTTATAATATAAATAACTTAAAGCACAGCATAGATAGTTAAACAAATTTTAGTTGGTTACTGGAGTGAAATACATTATTGTAAATTAACCTAAAGGAATATTTAGATGGTTTCTATTCATATTTCATTTCATAAAGAAATAGCAAAATTAGAGATGGAAATAAATAAAAACAAATGTAATAAAAAGAAAAGCAGTGGTGTTTGATGTAAAAACAATTTTGCCGAGAAAAAATAATTCGTTGGATGAGAAGACAAAAGCTTTCAGAAAAAGAGAGCAAGATAAAATCTATTATTAAATTATAATCAATTATTTTTTGGAAAGTTAAAAACACCAAAACAATTTGTTAAAAGAAAAAAATACCCTCAAAGCATTGGAACAAACGTGAACAGTAAATGAATTCAACCTATGAAAAATAAGAGCAAATATCCTAAACCCTTCTTCCACCTCTATTACAATTTTTGCCTTTCTTAAGGGGGAACCCCACCCTGAGATGGTAAAATATTAACGTTTTTCTTGAATTTTTTTTAAGTAATAGAGACAATGCAGAGATTCCTTGTTTGTTTTTTTTAATGTTATTTAGCTACAATATAAATCTATTTTAAATTTTTTTCTTTCACAAAATAATAAAAAATAAGTTGTCGGCAGCTCCATGTGTGGCTGGTCATCAAAAAGTAGCACCTCACTGGCCTCATGGATTTAGAAGTCCTGAAACATAGGAAAACGATTTTGTTTAGATTTTCTGAAACATAAAGACATTATCTAAAAAGTAGCATAGCGGTTTTTCGATATTCGCAAAATGGCGGCAAGTTTTTCATTAAAAAATATTCATTAAAATACTAATATAAAAATATCAAAAAAATCCTATGCTACTTTCCAAAGAATATATTTTTACGTAATTTAAAATAAAGAACAGCCTATTTCGTTATTATACATCATGAGAAAAAGGTTAGGCCAGGTCAAAAAACAGCGTTTGGAGAAAAAAAAAGTTTGATTTATGGTAGGGGAAAACGTTTAATTTCATATATATAATGGTCGATAAATGAAATGCCTACAATAAATTTCTATATACAGTAAACAGAATGGATGAGACACAAAAAGAATGTCACCCCTCCTAATCCGGCTGATCGGGTCTTCCTACCTGCTTAGCGACGACTCTCTATTTTCCGGTGTAACTTCCAAACGAAGTTAGGTACCGAGAAATAGTTTTAGACAGACATTAGGAAGAGCACAAAGATTCAAAAAATGCAATAAAATTTTTTTCGAAATTTTGAAATATTCAGGGTGGGGCCCCCCTAAACTGCCTATAATCTCTAACGAGGTCAAAGATTTCGCCATTCATTTAGCAACATGGAGAGTTTCATACGGCTAGTTTAGCAGGGTAATAATGGAAAAAATTTTAATGCAAGCCAAGTATTACTAAGTTGATGATATTTCAACTGTTTGACGATTAATTTCAGTCTAAATAAAGTGGATATAACAGATGGTAAAATAATTCAAATTAAAAAAAAAAAAAAAAACAGCTTTTCTTTAAAATTCCCTGGTTCTAGGTTCTCATCCAAATTTCCCTGACTTTTCCAGTATAAAAAAAAATTCCAGGTTTTTAAGGTTGGTGGCCACCCTGGAAAAAAAATGGCCTGCTCATAAATTTAATATTCTAATTTGATGCAGTTGAGCATATTTTTCACACAAAAATGGCAAAGTTTTGTGGCATTTCACCAAGGCCTCATTTGATTTTCTATTTGGAACAGAAGGTTGCTCGTTCTGATTAAATAGGATCAGTTACAAATTATTAATACAAAATATGATTGCAGTTGCAATTTGTTAAGCTGTTAGGCTTATTAAATATTAAAATTGATAATTATTTTTGCCAAGCTATTCAAGCTTCACTGTATGCAGTGTAAATTCGCTTTCAGCTACAATATTATACTTCTACATCTACAACATTATTATACTTCATATTTAGACCTCTACACACCCAGTCATTGACATAACTGACTAGCCTTGGGTAAGACTTATTTTGCATAGGTGCTAAAATCAGGAACAGGGCTTATTTTTTTGTTTTTTAAGTTCTATTTTAAAAGAACATTTAACATTGAGTTTTCAATGTCTTCTTGCACGCCTCTTCTGCTGCTTGTGGCATCTTTAATCTACTTGGCCATATATGTTGAAAGATTAAGGAACAAATATTGACATTATGCAATTTTTAGAGTTAAAGTTAAATGAAAAAACTTTATTACTTTTAATCTGAGACATTAAAAACATGAAACACACAATTAAATACCTGCAGATCCAGCAGTAAGATCAATAGCAGCTGTTATGTAATGTTGATAGAGTTTAATAAAGTTACTTGTTGGTACTTGATTTGATTCCATGCTTGCCTAAAAAAGTATAAGTTATACAAATTTATAAATATTTCAGTAATATAGTAGCAATTAAATACAAACTAAATCTAAACAAGCTGAAATAACTATTGGAAATTAAATAACAGTAGGATGACCTGGGGTAATTCCTGATCAAAAAATGCAAACATCTATTTTGTGAGAAAACTATTCAAGATAGATCAAGATATTATTTTTAATATTTACTGGAAATTTGAGGCTATATGAAATGAGTCCTATGCTACCTTCTTTTGATTGAAAATCTAATTAGAATTTAAAAGATTTTAAATTTTTAGTGATCAGGAATTACCCCTTCTCTTGATCATTTCTGGGGTAATTACTGATCACCACTTTTTATAGTAAAGGGGCTGTTTAAAAATAATTATACAATGGTAATTAACAAATGAGATATCAAGATCAAACAAATAAACTAAAGAGATATGTTTAAGCAGCTAATAAAAGGATTTATTTAAAAGCAAGAATAAAGATTAACACTTTAAATTTTCCTAAAATCTTTGCATCATGCCATACATTTTAAGCAGGCAGCCAACTCATTCACATGTTCTGCTGGAATATAAGAAAGAGTTCCCACATAGGTTACTTTTGCTGGACTTTAACTTCATTAAGTGAGAGTGTAAAGTTAAGTAGTGTTTTCATTACAGAAAAAAAATGGGAGAGAATTTCTTACCCTTTCTCAGAAACAGGGTGAGATTTCCAAAAATTAAAAAAAAAAAAAAAAAAAACACGAATAGATTTGGATAAAAAAACATTTCTTTAATTATAATACATTTTTAATATCTTCTAATTTCTAAACCATTGAATATTTTTGCTGCATCATCATGTGGAAAATGTTCTATATCTACTTTTTCATCAGCTATTCTCATTAGGTTGCTCAAATGCTCATCAGTCAATCTGTTACGATATTTTGTTTTAATTCGGTTTTAGGTGCTAAATGACCTAGCAACATATGCTGAACTATTCGGAATCACTCATTAAATTTGTAGCATTGTGCACACACTTTCAGATCCTCTACATCTGCCAGCATAGGCTTTTCAATTATTTCTGCTTTAGAATAGTGAATTTCGTTGAAGTTATTTCCCTGTTCATACTTCTTGTTAGGTCTTCCAGCATAGTTTTCACAGACTTCCAACTTTTACAAATTGCTGTAAATTGTCGATGAGGGAGTTTGGTAATTCCTTAACAGCTAAAAATAGAGCTAACTTTAAACAACTTATTATAAAGAACAAATTTTTTTTTCTTAACACTAGTCGTAGCTGTTTTCATGTCTTTTTCAAAATGGTGGAAGACGAAATTTTTTCCTAAATTCGAGAAATTCTCGCATTTTAAAACTGATTAATAGAGTGTGCGAACTTCTCGCCTAAATCATTTTTTAATGCGAGAACAGAAAAAAATATGCAAGATTCTCGTGTTCTTGCACTGTAGTGAAAACACTGAGTAAGGTATGTCAACAGCTCTGACAGCAGCTCTCACACTGAAATTTTCAATCATTAAAAGAAATTCCCTAATTTTGCTTTCTAGAAGTATAGTATCCTTTTTAGACTTATAATTTCTCACCATATTTATATTAGGCTAATTTATAAACTCAAAAATTATTCTAACATTGTACACACATAAAATTAAGATAGAAGCAAGGTAAGACGAACCAGAAATGGTGCAAATCAGAACATATTTGCCTTGTATACAGTTAAAAACAAATTTTGCGATTACAGTTAAAATAGATTTTAAACTTGTTCCACTTAATAAATATGAACTGTTATTTAAAAAAAGACAATTAGCTATTTTTTATACTTTTTATAAGAAAAAATGACTATGATCAATAATTACCCCATGTGTAGGGGGCAACCTTTGATATAGTTTCCTATAATTAATTATAATGTTTACGGTAGATGTGAAACAATTAAATGAAAGCTTACACTATTTTTATATCAAAGAAAAAGAAAGTAGCTCAAAATATTTATTAAGAGAAGGAGAGGGGTTCTTTGCAAAAATGTGCACAGTTTGAAACCCATCTTTGAAATGGAAAATACAGAAAGCAGCTTAAAAGATACTTATTTTGCTAGATTAAACAAAAAACCATTATAAAGTAAATGTAGTTATACTTCAGTAAAATGTACAAGCATTCTTGTCTATGCCTCAAATCAAAAAAAAAAGATTTTTTTTATTTAAATAAAACTTAGGTGATTATTATTTACCCCAGAAACAGAGTGATTGTGAATTACCCGGGTCACCCTATATGAAGAATTAGAGTAAGAGATACAATATCAATGAAAATTAACTTTAGAATAGTCTGCTTTGTTTAGGATAATTCCTCAATAAAAATGCAAACATTAGTTTGATTTTTAAAAAAAATCACGCAGAAAGAATTTTTATTTGGGTAAAAGTTTGATGACTAATAAGATTAATGCAATGAAACCTTCTTTCACTTGAAAATTAAAATAGAATTTTGAATGTTTTAAATTTCAACAGAAACATTAATTTGATTTTAAAATGAGAAGGTATTGAGGTAAAAGGTAAAATGAGGATTGAAGGTAAAATGAGAAGGTAAGGTATGAGATTCATAAAATGGTATATTCTTTCATTTATGCAAACAGATATTTTTTTCCTAACTGAAAATAAAGACATTAGTGATAAGGAGTGGGATTGTCAATTTTTTTTCAGTGTTTCAAGATATCCTCAAGTGAAAGAATTTCAGGTTTACTAGAGAAATAAATGTAAAATTAAACACCACCTTTTTCTTCATGTAATATATCATTTTTATGACATTATTGGTATAGTTTTTTTAATTTGGAATATCAGCATAACTTACATAAAAGTTAGAGTTCTACAAAAATGCAAAATTTTTTAGAAGCCAACATATAAAATTTTACTAAAATATTAGCTACAATTTTTATATGCAGCAACGACTAAGCGATCAGGATTTGTAGATCAAAAGAAGAAATTTAGATGCATGCAAATGGAAAACTTGAGTTAAAAAAATAACTCAATGGCATTCATTATAAAATCTAATCACAAATTTTCTGCTATAACTACATAGGAAAAGAATTACTTTTGAAATTTGCATCAGGAGCCCATAGGGCAAGTCTCCATAGCCATTTTTTGGAGGATACTTTTTTAAATAATTTATCCAGTTTTGTACTTTTAAGAAATTAAATTAGATATTTAAGAAATATTTTTGATTTTTTAAGGCACTATTTTTTTAATATTTAAGAGGGAGATGATTTTAGAAATCATTTTCAGCGGGAGGTATTTTTCCAGCTAAATTTATTACATCATTAATGTTTTAAAGGGTTCCCACTCAATTTGTGTAAAAATTTTCCCCGACTTTTCCAGGTATACCAGGTAAATTTCAATGAAAATTGAGACCATATTTTCATCAGAAAACTTTCTTTTATTTGTTTTGTGAAATACTAGATTTTGTGTATAAAAAAATACTATTAAATGTGGATGGGAACATTTCAGTTTGACTAAAATGTGAAATTTTTATAAAAAATAATTGTAATGGATGTAAGACTTATTTAACTGGAATATCCATAACTGATTACTGTTACTGACAATTTTAAGACTGGTTATTTCCCAGGTATGATATAGGAATATTGCAGGCTTTTGTCAAAAGATTTAAACTTTCCCTGACTATTCCCTGATTTTTGTAATGAAAATAAAATTCCCTGACAATTCCAGGATTTCCCTGTTCTCCCTGACCCATGGGAACCCAGGTTTTATTATTGCATTTACAAAAATGACAAATAAGATAATCACACATGGTTTAGTTTGAAGCTAAAATTTTTTTTGGCTAGTGAGTTAAGATTTTAAAATCTGTTTTGGAGGAAGATACTTTCTGGATTTCTGTTTTTAGTTGGGATTATTCTTTCCGGCCATATTTAGTATATCTTCAACACAAAAATAAAATAAAACAAGGAGTAAATTAATTGATAAATGAACGTACTTATTTAATTATTACAAACTGTCAGTAAGACCTTTTGAGCCGTGGTGGCTCAGGGGATAGAGCGCTCGCCTCCTAATGAGGTGAATCGGGTTCGAATCCCAGCAATGACTAAAATTCGAATTCTGCACCCGGCGTGCACGGACCACAGTGTTGACTTAAAAATATCCTTAGCGGTAGACTTGAAATTACAAGGCTACGGAGTTGAACATTAGTAGTCGAAAACCCAAAAAAATTGGGTCGGTTGTTCAACAACGTATATAAGGGAAAAAAAAAAAAAAAAACAGAGCCATGGAGGAGATAGAGCACTCGCCTTCCAATGAGGTGAGTCTGGTTTGAATCCCAGCAATGGCTGGTCGATACAAATTCTGCACCTGGCTCGCACAGACCACAGTGCTGATGTAAAATATCCTCAGTGGTAGACGGATCATGAGTTAGAGTCCTCTTGCTGTCATGCTAACAGTGGGAGCCTGTCCTCTCCATGTATTGCAAACGCAAGTCAGTTTCATCAAAAAGTCTTCCACAAAGGTGAATTTCTCAGATTACTTGATACAAGAGTTCCCTTGTCTTCTAGATTGGGTTCAAAATTTAAAAGCTACCAAGTTAAAAAATAGGTAATAGTCATAAACCCAAAATTGGGTGGGCTGTTCGATGAAGGTTATAAAAAACTGATCAATGAACAAATAAAAGAGTATTTATTTTCGTTCCTCAAATTTTAAAAATTGGGGAGTATTTTGTCTGTTTGATATCCAAAAAATAGTAAATTTATTTAAATCAGAATACATCGATTGTAAAAATTGAAGTTTCTCAGGGCAGAATAAGTAATTCCTCAGTATTGATATACACTAATTACGTATTTAATAACATTTAATGGCACCCTCATGGCGACATTGTTGAAGAACGTTACTGATCTCTTGCCGTAAGATTTTTTTTTAGGAAGCAATAAGTTTTTTTTCTGTAGAAATTTTCGAAAGATTTTATCTTTACCCCAGAATAATACTCAAAAGATGCATTTCTCGTGCATCCGAGTGGAAAAATATACCTTTTCTATTCTCATTTGGGAACAATGAAATATAAAGATTAATGAAGAAAAAAATTAGCTTTTCTTTTCAGCAGAAAATTGCGTTATAATTTTTCTTGATTTCCGCATAGTTCTAAAACCAGATATTTTTAATATATTATTTATTATAACAGCCGGATCTGGAAACGAAAACGTGCATTTAGTAACCCTTTTTTGAAGAGTCTGATCTACTGCTACGTATTTCCTGATTTTTAAATTTTTTTTAAAAAATGAGATGATGATTTACAAAATGTGAAAAAGGAAAGAATTAGTGTGTTTCCCCCCCCAACAAAATGCGAGAATATAGCCCATAATATTAGAATAAAAAAATATTACATATTTAATTAACAAAATTATTTTATTTGATCTGAAATATTTTTTTGAAGTTGATACTTTTGTTACTTTAATTTAGTAACATGTATATTTGTTATTTTTAAAAGTATCTTGCAGAAAAATATTAATATTAGAGTGGTATGCTGCAGAAAGTCCAAAAAAATTCTGCCACAGGGAATGGCACTATCTAAATAAACATAAAACTAAATGGGTATAGTTAGAATATCATACAGTTATTACCCCTGTGGCAGAAGTTTATGGGCTTTCTGCGACAAACCTCACTAGCACTAATATTTTTCTGCAAAATACTTTTAATAATTACTCATACGTAATTAATTTAATTTAAAGTAACAGAAACGTTGTAATTACAAAGAAAAGCCTATTTGAATATAATAAAATTGTATGCATTTTTTTAAAAATGAATATGTAATATTTTTTTATTCTAATATCATTGGCGATATTCTCACATTTTGTAAGAGGAAAACACACTAATTATTTATTTTATTGCATTTCATAATTCATCATCACATAAAAAATAATTAAAAATCGTAAAATAAGTGAAAGAAAAGAAAACCAAAATGTTTTTATGTTTCCCAAAAGACAATAAAAAAATAATAACTAGCATTTCTTCCCTTTCATGTGTGAAAAAGGTATCTTTTGAGTATAATTGGGGAGGGGAAAAAATTAAACATTTCTGCAGAAAATAAATTTTTTGTTCAATATTCTTTATTTTTCCTTCTTTTTAAATAAGAATCGAAAATATAAGAACATTTCTTTCCCCTCTAATTTATGAAAAGGCATCTTTTAAATATAATTTTTGAGAAAAAAAAAATTTCGAAAATTTTTTACTTTCTAAAGGGAGATTCTTTCTGCAAGAACTCTGCAACAATGTCGCCATGTCACTGCGATTCTTACATGGGGGTTATTACCTAGCAAATTATTTTTCATACAGCTAGTGGAAAATAGTAATTTTACACCACTCTTCTCCAATTTTAGTTCCTAATTTCCTTTATTAATTATCTAATTTGAATTGTTACTTTAAACAAAGAAAAAAAGAAACTGTATATTGCAATGAAATATTTCATCATTTTTGTAAATATTTTTAAACTAATCATAAGATCAACACCCACTGAGATTATTGTTAATTGATACATATACAGGGGTCTGTCTAGGTTTTTCTAAGAGGTACCTATTTTGTGAAAATTTAGACACAATTAGTGAAAAATTAAAAATTATATTTAAAAATCAACACAAAAATATGGATTTAACGATTCTTAAGGGATACAAAAATAAAATTTTAAGAAAAAGTATTTTGTGAAAGTACTGTTTTTCCTAAAACTGAATTTGTGAAACTACCCTTTTTCCTACAGTTGAATTTGTGAAGGTGCCGCTAAACGGTAGTAAATTCGGTCTGGACAGACCCCTGATATAGTATATGAAAATATGTAATTTAAAAACTATATATCACTAAAAAAATATCAAATTTTTAAAGTTTCCTTTTACCCGTCCCCAAGGACGGCTTGTCCAACAATGTACTTGCCTGCTTTGAAACTAACCCGTAGCTTCTAAATAAATAAAAATACAATTTTCTCTTATTTATTACCAACATTAATATAAATTGCACAATGAATTAGTAGTTACTAGGATTACATTATACAGTAATAAAAGAAATACTAGGTTACTAATAGTGACGAAGGAATTAACGTATTTCTAGATTAGAGGGTCATTTTAGAAGTGAGGTGCTAGACTCTTGTAAGATAACCAAAAATTGAAAATGTATCACAAACATTAACTGGAACATAGCCGTCCACGCCGACGTCGGATTTGAGAAATTCGTTGTCCGCTGGAAATTTTTGACCGAGGGTGGGCGGTTTAGAGCCCTTATCCATATGTATATATTCTATTCATTTTTTGAAAAAAATAATTAATTATATTTTAACAAATATTTAATTACATTACATTTGATCTTGACAGCCAGAATTGAACAAATGGTTAAATTGATTTAAATTTTAAAAAGAACAATGCATCACCATGTTTGTATGCCAGTTATGCATGGCAACCTTTTCTTTTCCCCAATGCTAATTTTGTCTTTTCAAAACAATGTTTTAGATAATGTTTCTAACAGGGAATTTAATTGAGAAAGATCAGACACAACTAAAAATTGTTGCTTAATGTCTTTTTTTATTTATAATTTGGTTGTTCCTAGGAATGTGGGGAGCATATTTTTCAAGTTCAGGGGGAATGTCCTCATCAGCTTAGAGGGAAAGAGCAGCCCTGGGGGATACACTTCAAAATCATATAAATCTTTCTTAACTCTTAATAAAAAATAAAAACATTATATATTAAAGTTGAGATTTTTACAAAAATGTAGTAACACCAAGGAAGAAAATTTTAACGTTATATAATCATGGCATTGATGCATTTTTATTGAATTCTAATAATTTTTGATGAACTCATTCGACATTGTATCCAAATAGAATTTATTAGAAGAATATGTAATGATGAAGTGGCCTTAAGAACAATTAATTTACAAAAGAGAAAGAAGGGAGGAATCGAAGAACAAAAAAAAAGTATGTTAATTAAGTTTATCAATTCAGCATAATTACCAGCTTAGGGAAAACAACATCAATAATTATTGAAACGCACTAGCGTAAGACGTTAAGAATATCAAAAATTATAAATTTTTCACAGCTTTACAATCGCTTGATTAATTAAGGACTTGCGTAGTAACGTTTGTTGCTCAGGCGTAAACACATGGGAAAAGAAAAACAAAACATCAAATTACCAGTTAATCGTAGAACATCACTATAGCAGTGCTCAGCACTTATGTCTGTGGGTACAACCGGCTGAGCTAATGCGCATGCGCTACAATTGCTTGGCTCGAATTTATTCTCACCAAAGAATTTTCGAAAGAGTCAAGTAACCCTGTTGAAGAAATGGTGTGTTGCTTGGTTGACAGTTCAGTAAATAGGGTAAGTTAATTGTTTTGAATAATTTTTTTTTCTGTTTTATTATTGCATCAATGTTTTGTTTAATGGTTAAAACATTTTTATGCTAATTATCTGTTTTAATGTCGTTAAAGATTTTCACGTGATTTAGTTAGGCTTAGTAGCGTGGTAAACGCTTTCGATTTTATCTTGTAGTGATGGGCAATAACAGGTATTTTCAAATAACAGGTTCCAGCTGTTACAATACAAAATAATACCTGTTCCAAATACCTGTTCCAAAATAACAGGTCTTAGAAAAAAATATTCAACTTTTTTATACGTGAAAGATAGTTTAAAATGGCAAGTATTTTTGTAACAGATACATATTTTTCTATTAATTTGACAATATTATTAGGAAAAGTATTTTTTTTCTATGGGTAAGAAAATATAGCGAAGGTTTTTTCTAATTAATTTTTAAACAATATGAAAGCAATTATATATTAATTTCTCTTTTATTCTCCATTGTTTAAGTTCAAAAAAAAACTATGTTACATCCTTTTTTATGTATATATAGTTTTTTCTTTTTATGATTATACTTTAGAAGAGCAGGCAGTTCAAAAGATATCATTCAGAATTAATTTCTTACATTCGAAAACATTTCAAAAACATTTTTGTTAGTGTAATCAAATATAATGAATAATAATAGAAACAATAGTTTTCTTTACGAAATATAGCCCTTTTCCAATGCATTGTAAGGAGAAATAAGTGACAGCGAAAAAATTATTTTGCAAAATTTGCATCTTTTTTAACAATCATTAAATAATTTAGAAAGCTTAGAGAACTAAAAAAAGTTATTGCAATGTTCAAAAGTTATTGCAAGAGTTATTGTTTCTAAATAAAAAAGAATTTAGGAGTTCCCTATTACATTCTTTTGACGATATAACTAGAATATTTTCATTTCCACAAGAGGAAAAAAATGGAATAAAATTGTCCAAATGGAATAAAATACTTCACAAATATTGAGACAAATTTGAAATTAAAAAAATTTAATATCTGAATTTAAAACGCAACATTGCATAACATTATTGTTAAATCATAACAATTTAAAAGTCAGACATTACATTCTCTATATGAGAAAATTTAACCAACATTTTTTTTAATTTTTTTTTTTAAATTTTACAAAAGAAAAAATAAATAGAACTTAAAATACAGATATAGACAAGTTAGAAATTTTAAAAAAATTAATCACTGAATTTAAACACAACATTGCGTATCATAATTTTTAAATCAAAACAATTTAGAGATTAGACATTACATTTTCTATATGAGAAAATATAGCCAACATTTTTTTTCATTTTACAAAACGAAAAAATTAATAGAACTTAAAATATAGATTTAGACAAATCAGAAATTCAAAAAATTTAAATTCTGAATTTAAAACACAACATTGCATAACATTATTGTTAAATCAAAATATATAGAGGTTTTAGTTGTGTAACAAAATTTGTAAGTTTAAATATATAAATAAAGCTGATTAATTTTAAATCATTTGTGAAATCGAATATCTAGTAAACAAAGTTGTGTTTAAATTACTCTTTTTTTTAACTCCTACAATTTTGGCAGGGGCCCCTATTTGCTGCCGCTCACCAGCCCCCATGATTACTTCGCAACCATCGTCGTTTTTTTTTGCGAAACAGATCGTTTTTCCAGATCTGAAGGTACTCGCTTAATTTAAATATATTCTCTCCTTCGTTTAATCTCCTAACTACAATTCCCCAAAGATTTGTTTTGTGATTATTATTACGATCCCTTAGTTAACTAATCACTCATTCTAATGCCACTTTCGTAAAATTATTTATATTTTCAGACATAATAAATTTAGTGAATTTTACTGAAGGTGATTTATAATTTCATTTACTTAAATACCTAAAAGTAGTCTGTGCATGCATTGCAACCTAGTTGAATGCAACTTTTTAAATAATTCGAATAACATCATTTTATAGTTTTGAACTAAAAAAAAAAATACATGTTTACCAAAATGTAATTGATTCAGTTTTACCAATTTGCACGAGCTAAAACATTTAACAAATTAAATACAACTAGAGCATAATCCGATATTATTTTAAGCATTTCTAAAAAAAAAATTAACTATTCAAAATAAACACCAGTATACGAATATTGCATAAGTTTTAAAGAAACAAGCCTTTTTATAACAATTCTAAACTTTTCTTGGATTATTTGATTAATATTTTCCTTTTAAAACAATTAGCACATTAATTTAAAAATATTACATACTATGTAGCCTCTAATGATAATTTTTATGTCAAGTAAAATTCAAACTATTAAGGGACGAAAATTCACCCAATTAACAGTAATAGATTTTTTTCCCTTTCCTACTGAATATTATCATTTAAAAATATATTATTTATTTTCTTCAAAAATTCAAAATGAATAAATCTTTTAAGCAACAAAATAATAGACAATGCCAGTGAGACATCTATTTGTATAAGAGTGGACGAAATTCAGCGAAATAATAAATCACTCTTCACGTAGAACATTGATTGAATTACCACAACAAATAACTACTGATGAGAGTCAATTCGCAACCTCGAAGGTCACGGTCGACCTCGAAAACGAAAGCCGAAAAAGGAACCCACAGCGAAAGCTAGGGAAGTGGGGGGCCAATGGCGTAAAGAGGTGTCTGGATTCTCCAAGTAAAACTCCTTGGTTAGATGTCCCCCAAAAGACGATTGTAATTAATGCAGAAAACACAGTAGGCAGCAAAAAGAACCAATAAAAAAAATGGGGAGCACTTTCAAGTAAATGCAGGCCACAGTTACTCTATTGTAAACAATTCACTATTTCTGAATTTTTTATTAAATGTATAAAATTTAAAAATTTAATTGCCAAAAACTTCATTACTTAACTTCCTAAAATAGGTTTCTAATAAAAATAATAGCGATGTAATTAGTTTTAGAGTCCTTAATCGCTAACTTTAGGCTTCCTTTGGCTAAAGGTTAGGAATTATTTCTCATTGTTTTTCCTTTCATTAGTTTCATTTACGTTTCTATTTCAGTAGATAAAATAAATAATAGTTATTTTATCATTCACAAAATATCATTTGATAGATTAACACGGAAAAAAAATATTTACATATTATTCTACTACTCTTCATCCTCTCTCTGTACTATTGTACTACCCTTTATGCTTCGTCATCTGCATAAACATCGAAAGTTACAACTCTAAAACTTAAAATTTATATATCTTAATAATTAATAACTAGATTTTTTTGGAATTTCAGAAATTATATAAAAATATTGTACTATGTAGTTTAAATGATTTCGTATTTATATATACATAAGTTCACCATATTAAAGTATACGGAGTGCAAAAGGATTAAAGATAGGGAGAAAAATATAGTGTTTGATAATATAGCTTGCATATAAAGAAAATATAGTGTTTAAATATAGCTTGAATAGAATATACTAAACATACTAAGATATCTAGAACATACTAAATATAGTTTTAATAATTTTAACAACCCCTTTTTATATTGAAATAAAAAGTAAAAATATTTATTGCTTGAAAACAAAAAAAATGCGAAAGAGAGAGTGTAAGACTTAGGAGAGAAGAAATTAAACAATAAGACTCATATTTTCTAGGAAAATTTCGTGAATTTTTTTTTTTCTATTTAACTTGTAGGAAACATGGAAATAGGAAATATGGAAAATGCAATTATAAACAACCTGCACCCCCCCCCCCCATATGCCCGAAAACCCAAAGGGCATGGAAGACAGGTCACCGTGCCCGGCATTGTTGCAAATTAGCTTAAACTGCAAAATAGTAGGAAAGGCTGTGACAAAATACCATCTGTTCCAAAATACTAGCTGTGAAAAAATATCGCCTGTTCCAAAATACTAGCTGTGACAAAAATATCGCCTGTTCCAAAATACTAGGCTGTGACAAAATATCACCTGTTCCAAAATACTAGCTGTGACAAAAATATCGCCTGTTCCAAAATACTAGCTGTGACAAAAATATCGCCTGTTCCAAAATACTAGGTGTTAAAAAATATCGCCTGTTCCAAAATACTAGCCTGTGACAAAATATCACCTGTTCCAAAAATACTAGCTGTGAAAAAATATCGCCTGTTCCAAAATACTAGCCTGTGATAAAAATAACAGGCTGTTCCGATATAGCATGTTTAAAATATTAGGTGGTAGTTTTATTAATATATTAATAATAGGTTGTTAAGACACAGAAGTAGAACCACAAGGGGGGGGGGGGGGGGGCTAGCAGTTGACTATCAATAATTTTCAATGTTTTATTTTTTTATTTTTATTTAAACCTTAGAAAGGCTATTTTTTATTAAGAAATTTAAGACACCCTAAATGTGTTTTAACAATATAATTGCAGAATAATCATTTTCTTAGGAGTGAAAAAAAAAAAGGCATTTAATGATTTACTTCGGACGCAAAATAATTTTAACGAAACGAAATTTAAGTACTATTATTAATTTATGATTGGAATTAATATTTAAGTTTATAGAACGACATCTAGTTTTATTAGAACTAAATTTTATGACTTCTATTACAGCTCTTTTATTTTTTAGACTATGAAAACACAGAAATTGAGATTTACCATGTTTTCACATATACGTTACAAAACTTATCGTATGCTACTCACGTCCCGCAGTGGACTGATCGTTCAATTCTGCTACACGGTTCCCATCAGATCACCGAAGTCAAGCATCACTGGCTGCCGTCAGTGTGCGGGGTGGGTGACCACTTGGATCAGTCTGCGTAGAGACCGAGGGTGTGCGGTACGGGGCCTCGTTAAACTGTTTTACCGTAAAGTGCTCCAATTCGCGCGCAGGTCGTCGGGCTACCGAAGCGGGGAGGACATCCCCTCTGCAGAGGATCAAAATTATGATGGCATGTCTTCAGATCATCCTCAGGGATACTTCCCAAACCGTCGCCAATAGCCCATTGTGCAGCTTTTGTGCGACATAAATGAACTACAACGTATGCTACTCACACGAGAAGTTTTTAATTCTTGCTGATACAAGTAAACAGTTTTTAAAAGTCTATAAATTGCTTTTAAATTTAGAAATATCATGTTTACACTTACAGGGAGGGGGGGAAAAGACTGTTGAAAAAATTTTGTTCTATTGATTGGATTTTCACGTTTTAAGTGTACGTATAATAAAATACATTCTTTGACTAAACCGATCGTTTGTTCGATGAATTTGGGTTATTTGTTTTTCCTTTTAATTCTATTTGGGCTTGTTAATTTTACTTTTTACGTATTCCATGCAAAAAAAAAAAAAAAAAAAAAAAAAATTAAACGAATTAAAATTTTTTTATTCATTATTATAAAATTTGTTTAACTAAGGGAAATACAATGTAATCTTTTTGAAATTATTTCTTTATTTATACTAATTTGTTTAATAATAGTTGAAACAATTTTGAATACCAATGCACATTAACTCATGTATCATTTTAAACTAATTAATTTTAAATGACACAATGCAAAATTCGAATGAAGTCAAGTCTTTTTGAAATTTTTTAACTTAGAAACGATTTAAACAATAATGTTCAAATTTCGCATTTTAAAATTACACAGTTAAAATGATCTAAAATTTACATAGCTTAAATTTTAGTTTTCTTCTAATTATAAATAACAAACAATAATAAATAATTATTTAAAATTAATTTTTACATTCAATTTTCTTTGGATAAATAAATTTTATAATTATGTGATCAATATTTCCAACTAGCTTTAAAATTTCTTGAGATATGGCGATAAACTGAAAAAAAAAGTGAATAATAATACTAATTGTACTTAAACTTAGGATTTAAACAACCGCTTTTTTGCTTAAATTGTCGGGACCATACTTTACAGATAGCGACTCACCCTCCAAATCAAAATTTGTTGAATAAAAGATTTTGTTTTTCAAGTAAAACAGTTTTTGTGTCTGGTTCGATTCTGTATAATTTTTAATGCTAGCTAATTAGCATATTTAGGGTTAACCTTAATATATATATATATATATATATATATATATATATATATATATATATATATATATATATATATATATATATATATATATATATATATATATATATATTATAGATAGCAGCATAAAATATCTAATAATAAATAAAAATCTTCCCCAGCAAAGGTTGTGCTTCTCCCCTTTCAAAAAAAGGTGAGTTCAAAGTTTTCAAGACACGAGAAGGGGTGGGGGGGGGGATTCATAGAGTGGCTCACGTTTCATAGGCGGTATTTGTTAATTTTTTCCCAAACCTATACAAAACTGCCTAGGCATGATTTTTGAATGCAGTTCTAGTGACACCACGCAATATGAAAAGAAAAAAAAAAAAAAAAAAAAAAACTATATATATAGAAATATTAACTATTGAACTAGAGAAAATAAGCTATATATAAACATTTTTAGAATAATTCATTTGATTTTAGCAAAGTTACTCGTTAAATTATTAGATTTAAAACAGCTCTAAAAAAATTATAATACTAGAAATGCAAAACTTAAGTTTTGTATTTCTAGTATTATAATTTTTATAGACCCTCGCAATGTCTGGCTACGGCCCTGTAATAATAAATAAAACGTGATTTTTTTTTTATTATTATAAACTGTACAAAGATTGCCAAAAAAAAAAAAAAAAACAGTTTAACATTTTAAAAAAAGTAGAAAAATAAATTTTTGCCAAGATAATTGAATTAAAATTTTTGCCTAGTATTTTGGAACAGGCCTTTGGAAGTAACCTGTTATTTTTATAACAGGTATGATTAAATAACAGGTTCCAAATACCTGTTCCAGAAAATATTGGACATCTCTATTATCTTGGTTATAATGAGAAATGTCTCACTAAAAAGTCTTATTTTAAAGATTCAATACTTTCCTTTATAGAAGTCCTCTCTGTGCATAGTTTATTTTAAATAACATATCTTTATAGATTTACTTTTGATCAAGATTGCTTATTCTATTTTATATAGAAATCTGTAATATAATCAAGAAGAATTTTTCTAGGCTGTTTAATTCTTTTGTATATAGAAAATAAAATATAAGGTAATTCTAAGTCAATTATTTGCTACATCTCTTACCTATAGCTAAGTTCATTAAATGTTGGTACATTAAATGACATTGATGATTACTTTTCTCAAAGATTATTTATTCCTATGTAGATTTTGAATTATGTTATTTATAAAGATAAATTTATTGAAATTGTCACATGTAAGTATATAATTCTTATTGTTTTTCTGAAGAAAAACATTTACTACTATAATTGAGCCTACTTAGTAATGTGGTAACTGTAGACCTATATATTGCATTGTATTAATCTTAGATAAGTAAGTTACTGAAAGAGAGCATCATAATAATCCTCTTTAATGTTATCTAATAGAAGTCTTGTTTAATAAATGGTGTAGTTTTTACTAATTTATGTATTTGGTTACATATTTTCAACTGAGTACATACACCCCAGTGAAAATTCATGAAGTTATAAATTAATTTATAATTATTTTTATTTTCAATTAGTTGATAAAATATCAAAAATGCATGTAAATACTGTACTACCATGTAACATTCAAAATGAGACAATCAGATTCTTTTACTGTTAATTCAAAAGAAATATTCAGGTATTTAACTTCATAAAATGACTTGAATGAGTAAAAATTATTAGAACTGCAAATTCTATCAACTACTTTTCATTTGCAAGAATTTGAAGACCTTATATTTATTTTTCATGGAACATCGAAGAAGTTGCCACTCTCTCAAAAGTAAAACTTATTGAATATATTATAATCACTTCAAGAAAAAATTAAATGTGATAGTACCTTTTGGTGTCTTCTATTTTTTTTTTAAATTTAATTCCTTCATTAATTGCAGTTAGTTACTTTTAAAAATTGGAGCCTACATGATTTTCTAAGCAATATATTTAGCTGTGGAGAAGTGAGCTGTGTAAAGATCTATGATGCACGATGGCTCAGTGGTGCTTTAGTGAGGGAACTTGTTATTTTAATATCGAGTCTTTCCTTCTATTGATTCTAAGCCACATCTTTTGATTTCCACTAACATCTTTCTCAATTTGGAATGAAGTAAGTATAATGGGTATATTAGTAAGTATAATGGTGAGTATATTACCATATGTATATAGCTTTTGTTTATATCATATGTAGGAAGATATTTACTGTATTAATAAATTGTATGTGGAATTCCATGTCACAATATAAAATATGATTTACCTGTTAAATACATACGCTAAGTTCTTATAGCAGCTACTATAAATTGTTCATTCAATATTCATGTTTTAACATTGTTGTATGGTGCAAAATAAGTGTTGCATTAACTTACAAAATCTATGAGCCAAAGTAGGTAAGTGAGGTATTCATTGGTGCCCGATGTCTTAAGATAGTTTAAATTACCACAGATGAGCAGAAAATTTTAGAAAGCAAATAGGGAGGGGTCAGCTTATCCGATTCACTAGCTTTAAAAATTTGCACTGGAACATTGCCAAAGAAGAAACATTGCCTTTTTGTGGAGCAATAATGGTAGCTGGTAAATATTTTGAAACTTACATACAAAACATAAAATAGATGAAAATGGAATGCCTGTATATAAAAATTTAAAAGAAACATGACAATTTGAATGGAATACTTTTATTACTTATTCTTTTAATTATGAATTCAGAAGGTCTGCGACTCTCTTACATACTGTGCAACTGTAATTACAAGGGGTTGCATTTTTATTTCCAAGCGTAGCAGGCCTTTTTTTCTTGGAAGCTTATACAAGTGTTTCACATTTGGCATGAAATTCCAAATAAAAAGCGTACTGTTCAGTTTTTAAGTGTACATGGGTTTATATATGGTAATAACAGATACAACTAAGTTTATGTGTTTGGTTACCAATTATTCGAATTTTGTATTTGTATACAATGTCTTAATGAGAAAAATAGTTACTATTTTAACTCATATATTTTTAAAGTATATATCTAACTGTTCACTCCGATTTGGAATGCATATATATACATATGTTTGAAAAATTCTTTGAAATAGAAAATTATTATGAGTTTGCAAACTTTTATAGATATGTGAATAGCCAAAGATACTATTATATAAGAATCGAGTTAATTACTGTAGCATTCAGCACACCTATTTTTTTCTTGTCATGAATATTATAAGACAGTTTTAACAACTCATGTATTTTCTGAAAATTCAATAAAAACTTAATATCATTATTAAATTATTAATTTATATATGTATAATTAATTCATATGCTATTAAATTCCTTTTATTATTACTAAGTTTCTTTTTTTCTCTTATTTTTATTTCTGTAAGTAAGAAGATAGTAGTGAAGAATAATAAAAAAAAATAATGTAAATATTTATCTGTTGCCAATTTTTGAAAATAAGGGTTCATTAGCTTCAGTTTTCTATAGCTGGGAGCACTTGCACAGAAAAAATTAGCAAATAGCTACTCTAATCGGCATCTGTCGTTGAAATTTAGCGCCATCTAGCAATGATTTGATGCACTATTCTATCCAAAGCCGAAAATCTCTCAGCCAGTTGTAAAATGATGGGGGCGCAACCTTTCGCTATTTACAACTGGCTGAGGCGTCAAAAATTTTCGCCCTGCGCATGCGCAGTTGCTCAGCCGGTTGTACCCACAGACACAAGTGTGCTCAGCTCATTCGTTCTTTGAGTAAAAGTTGAAGTATGTAATTTTTTGTGTCTTGCTTTGATCTACAGATGGTGTTGTAGTTGTCAATGGCGTTTTTTAAGGCCTGTTTACACAGTCCAACTTCTCGAATCCGAGAAATTGGACGGATTTCTCTGTCCAAGAAATTGGATGATTCGTCGACACTATCCAAGTTCTTGAATGTCACTTATTCGTAGAAGGAAAACCTTGCGCATGCGCATTGTTCATATTCAACATTATGAAATAATACTTACATAAGTTTAAAATTACTAAATAAATTTAAAATAAAATCATAATAACACAAATAAACAGCAACAGATCAATTTATTTGGACTAAAATATATGAAAACAGACAACAAGATGATATAATTTGCTGCCTGCTTGGCGACGTCACAAAACTTAAGACACTGATTGGTTAAGGGAGAAAAAACTTGGATGGAAAGTTGAACATGCTCTACTATCGTCCAAGAAGTTGGACAAGTTCTTGGATGCTTGTTTACACGATCCAAGCTCAAAGCAAAACAAGTTTCCATCAATATCAATCAATCTCTGTCCAAGAAATTGGATCGTCTAAACAGGCCTTTATTTACAGTTTTAATGTGATGTAGATGTATTAATTTACGTCGCACTAGAGCTGCACAATGGGCTATTGGCGACGGTCTGGGAAACATCCCTGAGGATGATCCGAAGACATGCCATCACAATTTTGATCCTCTGCAGAGAGGATGGCACCCCTGCTTCGGTAGCAGAACGACTTGCACGCGAATTTACAGTTTTAAAGGGGAAGGAAAACTAACGTTATGTGATGTGAAGTGGAAGTTATCTTAAAAGAATTAGTTATTAATGTGTAATAAAGTGAATTATCTCTCAAAGCTTGTAAATTAGTTAGTCATTAAATTAAAAATTGTAGATTTATAAACAATGAATCATGTTTGCTATTTCCTCTTGCCAACTTCTAGAAACATTACAAGCTGTCTGCACATTATTTAATTAATTGCCCCTCTTTTAATAATCTTAAAATTTTTGAATTTTTAAAGCTTTTGTTGTTGTAATGGGATATATTGGCGTGAAATGTTAATTTTTTTTAAGATTTTTAATTATGATACCACATTAATAATTATTTTCCCTTTCTTCGAGCTCTCCGTAAACCTACTTTATTATCATCTGATTAAATAAAGTTCAGGTATTTCGTGTACCTTATAGTTTCCTTTGCATTTAAGTGTTACATCTGTCATTAGTTGTTTGAGATCTTACTATTTGACTGCTCATATGTAGAAGAAAGTAAAAATAGTTCTTTCCATGGCTGTCAAGGTTTTGATATGCACCAGTTTTTGACAGTTATAACCTTTTATAAAGTCGTTTTTGCTAATAAGATAAAAATACTGTAAATATCATCATTCATATTTTAAATAGCCCATATTATGTTGTGTTTAAGGTTTAAAATTAAAATACTAATATATTTATACAAATTAAGGGAAAATCGACTTAGACTGAACAAAAAATATCTAGAAACAATACTTTTATTAAAAGAATTTGAAATATAGATCATTGCACATTAACTAAAGGTCTGCTAGAAATTCTGCCAGTTACTTTACAAAAAAACTGAGGTGATATTTCTTCCAGAAAATTAGAAACTAAAGAGAAACAATACAATTGTAAGTATTATAAGAACATCTTAAATTTAATATAGTATCAGAAAATTATAAGTTCGTCAAATTGATTTTTTTTTAAAAAAGTTATATTCATATTATTTTGTTTAGTTTTATACAAAATTTTAAAAATATGTATATCATATTTATGAGTTCGTTTGAATGTTCATGCTTAGTATATGTTTATTTGATTTAGAATGTGGTTTTTTTTGTAGCAAGTATGTTTAGTATCTGATTTCGTAGTTTTAATACAGTTTGATGTTATATTAACAGTTCTTTCTTTGTATATAAAATTAGATTTTTGATATTGAAATAACTTCAAAAAATTTAGTTATTTCTATTCTTCCAGAAATTAATTTTTTCTTCTGATTGCGATAAGAGTAATAATTAGTTCGCTTAAAAAACCATTTGTTTCCAAGATTATTAAATTTCAGATTATTTTATTCAGTTTTAAGTGACATTTTATAAAGTATATTACATGGCTAATTTTTTTAAAACAATTTGTTTAAAAGATTTTAACTTTTAAAAAACTTAAAATTGAAATTTTAAATTTAAAAAAAAAAACATTTTTATTTCACTTTTTTTCTCAATGTTTTTGCCAAATTTCAAGTCTGTATTTCTTGAGGTTATAATGAAAAAAATTTGACATTGATAAAACCATATAGTAAAGACCACATACTTTGCTATTAAAAATACAGTACAGCTAAAAAGGTGACTTATTCATGTAAATATCTATCTATATACTTAATAACGTATTTAAATTGTGATATATGTTGTTCCTTTTGTTAAATAGCTGATAATAAAATAATTATTTATTTAAACATTAATTAATACAGTACAAAGTCCTATGTATTTCCCCAGCACTTTTCTGTCAAAGTAAACAAATTGCTTTTCGTGTAAAAAAAAATTTTTTTTTATCTATTGAAAAATTATTTTGCAATTCTTTGTGTTTTGTTTTTGTGAAAGTACTTATGTTTTACTTTTGTTTTGAAATTAGACCAACCTCCTTCCGCTATGTGCAAATAAAGGTGAACTTTATTGTAGAGTGTCAAGGATTCGGAATTTTGAAGAATGGAGGATAAACGAGTAGCCTACTGCTTTGTAGTTGCAGGTCTTCTAGACAATGCTTCACCCCTCAAAGAGTTCTCTCGGGATGGAAACAGTCCCAAATCTACGCAGTCTTTGCTGCCTATCACTGATGTGACCTTTATTATACGTAGCCAGGGAGAAACAGTGCCAAAAGGTTATACTTGCATTGAATGCACACCTCTTGGTTTTCCTGCTGATTTAAACCATGGTAGTCTATGCAGTCCAAGCATCTTTTTCTGTTACCGCAGGGGTGGAAATAAACCCCCACTCGTTGATGTGGGGTGAGTACAATTATAGTTTGTGTTTTCAGGGTGTGTAGCGTTTTTAAAAGGTGCTTATTTTTTATTCGGGGTTTGTAAAAAGTGCTTAAAGGTGCTTTTTTTCATTCGGGGTTTGTAAAAAGTGCTTAATTTTGTTAATTTTAAAAAGATTTTTTTTCTTTGTGGTGTCAATTGAAATTCTAAACCTAAATTACCAAAAATTCACAATTTAAAAAACCCTTATTTACAGTCTTTTCTTTTCCTTTGATTCTTGTAACAAAAGCCTTTTATTTGAAGGCAATACAGTTTAATATAGCAGCGTTGTCTTTCACAAAACATCTATTTTAGTAATTTCTGAAAAATAAAGATTGTTTATTGTTTACAGGTGTATTAATTTGATTAAGTATTATTCCAGGGTACTTTATGAAGGAAAGGAGAAACTCATGGCTGACAGTGAAGTGGTCTTGAATGCACCAGGTGGTCATTTAGCGAATGTAAATGATAGTGGTTCAAAAACTGTTATTACATATTGGAGGGCACCTGAAAATACTGATATATGTATCGTATTAGCAATTACGGTAATTTATCTTTGCTTCTTCTATTGTCTATTCTTAATGAGCTTCCAGTATCAGTTTAAACACATGGCTAAAAATTTGTTAAAAATAGCTTTTTATTCTGTTAAAAAAAGTTTTTTTTTTTCCTGCAGATTTATTTTTAAAAATTTAGAAGGTAACGCCATGACAGGTCTTGAAAACAGTGGTGGTTTGTTTGTTCAGACCTCTAAAATCTGTTACAAACTAACTTTAAGGCTGCATTTTTCTCAGTCATAGGAAATGATGCTCTTTTTTTTTTTTGGCTTATAGAAATTTCTTTGTTACTTTTTTAAAATGCTGCTGTGAGTATGCAACAGTTATCCATGACTGTTAGGTTAAGTTTGACCTATCTTCAGCCAACTCTACCTATGCTTATTCTGAATATAACAGAAAACATCAATATGGAGAAAAGCCACAATTTTGGGGAAATGAAAAGTATTTATGCTCTAATTTTTTTATATTTAAAAGCTCCAATGCTGTATTGCCTTCTTAGCTCATAAAAATTTGCAAAATATGAGAGTAAGGCATTTGTTTGAATAATTTTAATCTGGGTGGAAAAATGTCGCTAAATTGGCAATTTTTAAAAAGTGTGCTGACTTTTAAAATATTTAAGTTATTTGTCTGTTCTGGAGCCTTGTTAATTTTTCAAAGCAAGATGGCACATGTAGTTTGAAATTATAGGTTTGCTTCAAGTGAAGTTTTTTTTTGTTTTTCTTGGGGAAGAGTTTAAAAATAGAACATTTACCAGTTAAAAAAGTATCGCTTGGCCAGCTGACCATTGAAGTCAGTAGAGTGTAATGGGATGGTATACTAATTCTTTTTGGTGTTTTTTGACTTCCTCTCATAAAATAACATACTTATTCATATTTGTGAATGTTATATATTCTCTTTAGTTAATAATATAAATACACTTTAATAACTTCTTTTTTTTTCTATTATTATTTAATATAATTATCTAGAGTAAATATGTAATCTTTAACCTGATTATTAGATTTTTTATAATTGATAAAGTTTTGGTTTATATAATGCTAAATTTCATTGCCTCATTAGCAGTTTTTATTCTTACTTTATACAATGTGCCTGTGTAGTTTATTAAATTTATTTTATTCAATAAATGAAAAGGTGTTAGAAGGTGAATTTGTTAATTTTTATATATCTATTTTTGATGTAATAGATGCATGTGAGTGAGTCTGAAAATATGTACATACTCATGAAATCTTTTTGTTTGACTATTTTTCTACTATTGCCATAATTTTCTTTTATGGATAATAAGTATGAAGATTTGATGTATTTATCTATCTAGCATTTTCTTTGGTATTAGGTTGAGTTAAAAAATAACTTTTGCATAGTAAATTGAAAGAGCATGATAATATAGGTGAATTCTGTCAAAAGGGTATACTTGAACCTTCTTCGAAATCCAATAAATTAAAAATTATGTCTTTTAATAGTTTTAATATATCTATTTTATTATTCTCTCCCAGTAATGTCATCCAATTATATTTTCATTAATTTTTGATTTTTGATTTTTTCAGTAGTATTCTTGAATTAGTAAAAATATCTTTTAAACAGTGAGAATATAGTGAAATCTAAAAATTGCATATGATTTTGCATTATGAAAGTGTAAATAACCTACAAGGAATGCCTACAAAGTTAGATGAAGGAAGGCATTAAGTTAGTAAAAGAAACTTGAAAACAAAATAACAAGCAGCCTTAAAAAGCAACACCAATTATCCACTCAGCACTTATGAAAATCTTTGATTAAGAGTCATGGTGGCTCAGGAGATAGTGTTAGCCTTCCAATGAGATGAACCGTATTCGAATCCCAACAACAGCTGATTGATACGAACTCTGCAACCGGCTTGCACCAACCATAGTGCCGACGTAAAATATCCTCAGTGGCCGCCAGATCACAGGTTAGAGTCCCTTTGCGGTTAGGCTAACCATGGGAGGTTTTTGTGGCTTTCCTGTCCAATGCAAATGCGAATTAGTTTCATCTAAAAGTCCTCCACAAAGGCAAATTTCTCTCAATACTCGATCCAGAAGTTCCCTTGTCTTCTAGATTGGGTTCAAAATTACAAGGATACGGAGTTGAATATTAGTAGCCGTGAACCTAAAAATTGGGTCGGCTATTCGTTGACGGTTATAAATTTAAAGTAAAATAAAATCTTTGTTTAAGTTGCTATAATAGGTCTGTGTATACCTCTTTTTGGTTTGATTGAGGCACTGATGCCACACCTCTTTCCTTGTGTTGGACAAAATTGGAGCCGATCTTTTGCTTACCAAAATTTTTGTAAATTATCAGCCATTGTTAATTCTCAATTGCTAATTCTCAATCTTCTCATAGGCAGTCTTTCAACAGCATTAGTCGCTAATGCTTGATATTAATGATTGTCACATATGCTTTATATATAATGGTATGGCATTTATACTTAGTGCCATCCACAAAATTTCTCATATTTATTCACTGTTGATTTCAATTTAATATTAAGTTTTCTCGATATGATTTGGCACTAAACACTTGCTGTATGCTGAATGGAATTCCCTTTGCCATAATCCAAGCCTGGTTTACTTCCTTCCTGTAAACATTTAAACCAATTAAACAGTTTTTCTATTATTAGACATCTTTTTGGTGCACCTGGACCAACATTGCATTATCTACATTTTCTGAGGCTGTTAACCAATAAATTTTTTTATATTTATTCACTGTTAATTTCAATTGTATGTTTTCTTGAACAAGCAACCACTCCTGTCAGGCTAATCTAATCTTTTAGCCATTCCCCACGGGTATAATCCTGCATCTTAAGTTATGTTACTTTACTTTATTTCTTAGCCATCCACCAAACAATTTAGGCTCAACCTGTATTAAACAAAAATATACTAAGAAACCATGTTATGAATATTAATTTGTGTATAATTATAAATTGAAATTACATTTTATCACAATTTCCATAATTTAAATTGAAGTAAATTTGAATTATTTACTAGTTTTTCTGCCATAAGAACATAAATGGTGTAAAAGAATAAGTTTTTTATTTTTTCCCATAAAATGTGTATATTTTACATTTAAAAAAAAAAATATTAAAAATTAAATTATTTTTTAGAATGAAAATCCACCTCATGCATTTTGTAAAATCAACAAAAATTTAAATAAAGGAGTGGTAAGTTTCTTTTTTTTTCTCCAATGGTTTAAAATACTATACGACCTATGTTAACTACTACTTTTAATAAGATATTACTTAAGTCACTTGTGATTGAAATTATCTTCATAATTTACCTTTCAGAATATTTGATTTCTTGAATTGACATGACCCTAAAGCATACTTGTCATCTTTTTATTTAGTTTATTTCTCTTTTTTTTCTTCCTTTTTAACATGATTTATAAAATCCTTTTTTATTTTGTTACCTTGCCAGGATTGCCAATCCACGTTGAAAATAAGGAAAACCTGGAAAATACAGGGACTTTAAAAAATCACCTAAATTAATGGGGAAAATGCAGGGAATTTTTTATTTTTAAAATTTTTTTTATTTATTTACAAACTGGGAATTTTGTTTCCTATTTTCGTCTTTTTAAAATATTTTGACCACTCAAAAGTGATCTATGAAATATTTAAGGATGATATTTTAGCTATACTAACCTATTTAATTTACTTATAGCATTATTTAAGTATGTTCAGTGGTTCTTTTCTTTTTTTTCCTTAAGTTTTCTAACCACTGACACTAGTGTAATAGCCCGATATAGCTCACACAAGAGCATACTTGCCAACTTTTACGGATTATCCGTAAAATGTACGGATTTACGTCTAATTTTACGGGCCTACGGATTAACCTGAAATTTACACGGATCCCCCGCTTTTAACGTTGCATGATTAGCGCATCCGCAAAATTCCGCGATTATCAGCTGCTACGGAGCTAGAGTAAAACCATTTGTAAAGGGGGAAAACAGAAAAAATGACACTAGTTTTCTGGTCTATTCCAAAGCAGCACAGTAACCACACACCCCGTATAAGTGGCTTACCTCGTAACCATAGTAACGGCACGTTCACGTGTAAACCAGTTGATTGGTTTTTCTTCCTTTCCCTTCTCCCTCCTAACTGCTTCCAGTCTCCTCTAGTGAATGCGCTGTTTCCGTCATTATTGCCACTCCCCGTTTCAACTGCGTCCCTGAACTAGCCGATCGAAACGTCGTTCTTCCTCCCTTGGAAACAAAAAAAAAACCGTACTGAACTGTCAGTGTCGACTACTACGTGGCTTGTAATCACGTGGTGTGCGTTAAAAATGAAGCCGAAGAAAACTTATTTTCAGTCGTATAAGAATTCTTATACTGCAGAGTTTTCATGCATAAAGAAATCTAATAAAGGAGAAAAGTATGCTTATTGTACGATTTGTTTTTCTGACTTTTTAATATCGCACGGAGGTAGAAATGATATACATCGCCACGTGACCGGACCGAATCATGCCAAGAACATTGAAAACGCTGAAAATAACCAAAGACTAAGCAAATTTTTTAAGCCACCTGATAACAGGGTTCCCACTGGTCAGGGAGAACAGGGAAAACCTGGAATTGTCAGGGAATTTTATTTCAACTCCAAAAATCAGGGAATAGTCAGGGAAAATTGCAATTTTCTTACAAAAACCTGGAAAATTCCTTCATTATTCCTGGAAAAAACCTGTCTTAAAATTGTCAGTAACAATACTCAGTTATTGAGGTTTGAATTAAATAAATCTAACATCTATTACAATTATTCATTGCAAAAATTTTACATTTTTGACATACTAAAATGCTTCCTTCCTTATATAATGATATTTATTTTACACAAAAAATCTTATTCTTTACTTAACAAATGAAAGAATCCAAACTTTCTGATGAAAAATTTCGTAGTATAGATAAAATATGGTATGGATTTTCATTGAAATTTACCTGAAATACCTGGAAAAGTCAGGGAATTTTTTTTATGAAATTGAGTGGGAACCCTGTGATAATGTCCAAGATGAAGTTATTGTTTACCTCTTTTTTAGTTGAGCATAATGTTCCGCTAAATACCGCCAGCTATGTGGGTCCGCTTTTTCGAAAGATGTTTCCGAAAAGTGAAATTGCGAAACGTTACGGATGTGCTAAAACCAAAACTGCATCCCTTGTCCATGAAATGGCTATGGATCGAACTTCAGAAATAATTAAATATTTGCAAGGACAAGCATTTACTGCAGCATGTGATGGTAGTCACGAAGCTGATTATAAGTTGTACCCAGTTGTGGTGAGTTATTTTAACGTGGATCTTCAACGCATTGAAAGTACTTTATTGGCAATCCCAAATTTGGAAGGACACTCCACAGGTGAAAATATAAGCTCCCTTCTTTTAAATGTGTTTGCTAAATATGACATTCCTTTTAGAAATTGCATAGCATTCAGTGCAGATAATGCTTCTGTTATGCAGGGAAAGAAAAATGGTGTGATTTCATTTTTAGAAAAAGAAAATGAGCACATAATATCAATTGGATGCTGTTGCCATTTAATACATCTTGCGTCTGAAAAAGCTGCTGCAACTTTTCCCGTTAGGATAGATGAAGTTTTGGTAGATATTTTTTACCATTTAAAAAGGAGCGTTAATCGTAAGGACTCTCTTAAGAAATTTCAAGAAATGTATGGTAAAGAAGCACAAAAAGTGCTTAAACATGTGTCAACTCGCTGGCTATCGTTAGGGAGAAGTCTTACACGCTTGGTTAATCAGTGGGACCCACTTATGAGTTATTTTAGAGCTGAAGTTTCTACTTGCAGTGTGTCTGTATCATCTACTTTGTCATTTTTCAAAATTCCAAAAGTAGTTGATAAAGAAAGCAGCACAGGAGTAGATAAATTAAAGGATAAACCTGCTGTGCCTAATGTGGAAACTAAGACTTGTGCAATAATGAAACAGCCTTTGACACATAAACAGGACCCAACTAATGATAGAAAAAGGAAAAGTTTACAGCAAGAAAGTGTGATTCCGATTAAAAGACATAAAGCTAAAAAAGATTCAACTTTATCCAAAGAAGAGAAAAATTTTATGTTTTTATCTTCAAATTTAAATAAGTGCTTCAGTTTATTTCTTTTAAGTATTATCCCTACATTTGAAAAAGTAAATGTGATTTTGCAGTCATCTTCCCCACAAATTCATCGGTTAAGAGCTCTTCTTTTGGATCTGTTAAAAAAACTTTTTTCCAAATTTGTTAAACCTTCTGAGGTTAAAGGAAAGGAGTTAATTTTCATTCTTCTTTCAACCATAAAGATCAGCAAAATTTAGTTATAGGCAGTGCAGCAATGTACTTAATTTCAAATTCTTCGGAAAAAGAAAAATCATTGTTTTATTCAGCTGTTATCAAATATTTCATAACTGCCTGTGAATATATTGTTAAGAAATTCCCTTTAAATGATCAAGTACTCAAACATGCTAAAGTTGCTGCCTTGAATAAAATTGAAAACTCCAGTTTTGAAAGTGTGAGATATTTTGTAAATTTGTTTCCCTTCCTTTTAAAAACAAAAAGTAATGAAACCAAGCTTACAGCAATGGATGAACTGCAGAAACAGTTTTGCCAACTTCAATTAGAAGATTTGAGTGAAATAACTGTTCCAGATAGATCAATTGATGTACAGTGGTCAATGATAAGTCAAATGAAAGGTGCGGATGGCATGTTTAAGTATGAAAAATTGGGAAACATTGTCTTGTCAATTCTTCTCATACCTCATTCAAATTCAGAATGTGAGAGAATTTTTAGTTTGGTTAGAAAGAACCGTACTGAATCGCGAACAATTATGTCTAATAAAACTTTAGAAAGCCTGCTTATATTAAAAACCAAATTTTCTAAAATCTGTCACAAACAAGTGTTTGAAAAAGATTTTTTAATTAAAGCAAAGAAGGCTACTTCAGCTTCTTTAAATTCAGCATCCTCTTTTGCTGTTGATTTAGAAGAAAACCCTTAAGGAACTATTTTATTTTGCATATAGCATTTTTTTTTTTTAAAAGTAGTATCATTGTAATAGAATTTGAAATAATTGTAATAGAATTTAAAATGATTGAGATGATAATTGGATGGTTGATTAGATATTTCTGTACATCTTCTAATAAATGTAATTTAAAAATTTAATGCAAATTTGCTTCTCACTTCATCAACATTCAATCATGTGATAGATTCTATAATTAATATACTTATTAAATAATTCGAATAGTCTTCGTTAAATTTTTCATAAAAAAAGTTTTACTGATGCCAGTTTTTTTAAGTTGGCAAGTATGCAAGAGCACAGTAATTGTTGGGTTGCCTCTTAATATATTGTGTATAACTAATATGTACAGAGAAAACACAGGGAATTTTTTTTTCCCTTCCAGATTTGAGTGGAAACCCTACTTGCTCACTTAGCCCAATGTATAGCTGATTTTAAACAATATGCATGTTATAAAACTGAAAAATTCAATTAGTTCTATATTTATAATTTTTCATATGTTTTCTCTTGTTTTGGGATAGAAAAGAGTCCATTATAATAGTAAATACCATTTTCAAATGCTCATTATTTTTTTAAGAAATTTGACCTAACAAGAAGAGATTTTTTTTTTTGAATTCATGAGAATATATGTTTAAATAGTAGTGTACCGGTTAAAAATAATAATTTGTTTTATAAATAAATTGTACTATAGTTGAATTTAAATTGATAATTATAGAGTTGAATTAAATTGTTGGTGTGGTATGGTGATGAAGTGGTTAGTAAAATTAACATGAAAAAAGGGATGTAAAATTCGATAGAGGTATTCAGTCTGTAAAGAAAATAAAACAAAATGAAGGAATGAAATAAAAAGAGATTAACTAATTAATAAATTTTGACACCGAATTTTGATCATCACAAAAATGATGCAAAGGAAAGGCCAAAAGTGATCGAAAATAGTGGAAGGAACCATTGCTAAAGTGCCACGTAAATTAACCCAACAGCAAAGGTTCGTGGTCAATTAAAGTAAAAAGCGACTGAATAGCATCTATAAAATTCTAAACAATAAATAAATTAGTGTAACCAAAACACTAATCAAAGAAAAGAGAAAACAAAAGTGAGTCCCTCACCCGGCGTCTATCATGAAGACATCTTTATGTCGTCGAGGTAAGACAATAAAAAAAAAGGCATCCGAAAATAAAGGACAAGAAAACTGATTTCTCGTTCAGAAAAAAGTGGTGGGTTTATTCTTTTCATTTTGTACAAGGGACCAACAGAGTCACATGAGTGGGGATGCGTTGACACCCCAAGCCACAAATAAAACGGGATAAACTTTTACAGAAAAAAAACTTATAACTCAAATGACTCGCATTTTAAAAGAAAAACATCTTGCAAGTTTGCTTAACAAAAATACGCATGTAAGTTTAAATCATTTAAAAAAGTAGCTAAACTCGTACATATAAAATTTTTACATAGGGATGGTTTGGCGGGGCTCGCTGACCCAAAGGGCCAGCTCACCAGCCGCAACGACCAAAAAAATAAATGTTCGAGTGAAGTGCAAAAACGTAAGAATCTCAGAATGATGGCGTCCCCTTAAGCGCGGGAAAATACAAGTCGTGAAGGAGGGAGAAAGGATGATTGTGATTGGATGGGTGAGATCATAGGATTGGTACAGCAAAACCAATTAGGATGATTAGAACCCACATCATACCAAATAAGGTGTCAAAGGGGTGGTGTTGTGTTTGGAGGGCGTGATTACACCATTTCTGGTAAATTCAAAAGCCGGTATCGCACCACGTGCAAACACGAAGGTTACAAAATGTTATGGGAAAATGGCTGACGTAGGGTCGTAGAATGAGGGGAGAAATTGGCCTTGAGAAGGACAGCAGGGTCAATTCGACATTGAGTCACCAAAAGGTGAAAAGGATGACACAAAAATGTGTTACTGAAAGAAAGAAAAGTATTTCCTATTCTCATTAAAGAGTTGGGGTAAAATAAAGATTAAATTAGACAAAAAAAACAACCAACATTAAACTAAGAGGGATTAAATTAAACAATTAGAAAAAATCGTCACACATCACTGTGACAAATAGTTTATGTTTAAAAATAAAATGCTATTTACAAATAAAATGTTTCAACTGTACAAAATATTTAGAGGTGAAATTCTTTGATCATGTTGCAGATTATTTGGGTTTGTTGATTAAATTCTAATTCTTAAATAAATTCTTATTTTGCAGTTAATTGAAACTTAATTAAACATTTTGATGAAATGTCTTATCTATATTTTTGCAGGGTTCGTACAGACTCCTTATACTCCTTGGAAATAAAAAGGTCTCCAAGGAGTACTTGGAACTAGTTAGATTTCCAAATTAGTCCTTAGAAACTCCTTAGATTATTGTGTTGCATAGATGAAATTACTAAGTCCGCGATGAATTTGCTGTCCAAGCAGGGGAACGAAATGATATGAGCTGTCAAAATCTAATTGTTTAAGAAGAAAACTTTAAAAGAAAAAAAAATTTAGTTGCAAGAGTTAGAAGAAAAAAATAACAGCAAATATTTTTAGGTTACAAGCTAACTTAATGATTTACTGTGTTTTTTTTTGTTTTTTTTCTTGTATAAAATGCCTTAGATTTTATTTTTAAATTTAAAAAATATAAGATAGGTAGGTTTTTATGTTAATCTTTAACATCTGTACTATGTACTTTAACAAGATTTATTAAAATATTTGAAGCTGGAAAATGTATTTATGTGTGAAAGTGATAATTTTATTTATTTTTCTTCATGAAGTTTGACAAAGTCAAAATTTTTTTAAAAAAGGCTAGAAAAAATGTCCTATGCAAAATATACATTTTTGCAAGTTCTTTATAGTAACTGCTTTTTGATTTTAAAAAAAAAAACTGTCTAGTTATCTTTTACACAAAGTTTTTAAATTTTGGACTCCTTGGATTGCTTTTTCTGATCTCTGTATGAACCCTGATTTTTGTTTGAAAATATGAATATTACAATTAAAATAGTTTAGATCTTATGATTTTGAATCAATGAATATCTTTTTCAGTTAAGTATTTTCATCACTATGTTTTAAAGATCCAGCTTATTTTTAAATGGACAAAAGCATAACTGTTTTGTTTGAAATCACTCAGTATTTTTCTTAAGTTATCTTAAAAACTGCCCTGAAGTATGATATTTTTCTTAAAGTTACAAGGAACTGGGATAAGATTCAAATTAGCCTGAAAAAGAAGTTATTAATTTAGAGAAATTAATGACTTAATTTTTTTTTGAAATATGGCTCAAATTTGGATTTTGGTTTATTATTCTGTATTAGGTCTTTTAAGATAGTAAACAATTTGTTATTTTTAGCTATAAAATATATGTTAAATAATACTTTCAGAAACTGTAACACAAAAAGCGAAATTTTTATTGCACATTTATTTAGTAGCTTGTGAGTTAAGCATAAATTGTTGACTCTACTATATTTTATGTGTGATCTTTTTTTAATACTTTTTAACATTTTTAATTTGTAAAAAGGCTATCCAATTGCAGCTTTTGATTTTAAAAAAATCTGGAAGATTCTGTATATTTTATATTTTGCTGTTCTTTCTTAATAAATTAATCACAGTTTTCAGACAATTCACAATTACTTGAATTTATCTCTGTTCACTTGTTTGTGCAGCATCGCTTTTTAGATTGAAACAGTTTTCATAGGCGTTATAAATTAAAACAAACAGATCAAAATATGGAATACCATGTAAACAATAACGTCATCCAAATTAACAAGTTTTTTCTTTACAAACATTTTTGAAATGCATGTTTTTAAAACATGTTTGTAAAACATGTTTTTTACTAAAATTGTAGATAGTAGCTATTATTTATGTTATTGAGACTGAGATTCTTTATTATTGAAAATCTCTTTTGATTTAGATTGAAACTATAATTTTTTATATTTAAATGCTTAAACATATATAATACATAAAAGAACTTGTGAAGTATTGAAGATTTGATGCTAAGAGGCATTTTTTCTCTTTTGAGTTTAGGTTTCTTTCAATAAACTAACTCTCATATTTGTGTGTAGATATTATTTCGTAAAGTGTAATTTTTTATCCTTAAACTAATACAAAATAATACAATTCTTTTATTTTTTAATAGCTTGGTTCAGACGTCCATTTATGCTATAAAAAAGTCATGAATCGGCCAGATCTTTTGTGTTATAAACCTGGTAAGTTTTCATTTATAGTCAGTATTTTATTGCTAACAGTAGTGGAATTCACCAAACAGAATTTGCACATATATGTTTAAAATGAATCAGATCAGATGTTTTCTTCTGTGAATAAGATGTTTTTTTGCAGATTAAAAAACTGAAATGAGGTTTTTCACTCAACATAATTTATGTGTTTCAGTGCATTTTGTTTATAATTCTGATATCAGAAAAAGTTTTTTAATCTGCTGCATTAAATACAGTTTATTTAGAAATATTATTTTAATCAAAACATTTATCCTGATTTATTTGATATTGGTGAGAGCTCATAAGTTGCAACTGATTTATTACTAGAGCAACTAGTTTCATAACTTTTAATTTCATTCAAAAAAAAAAATTTTCCATCTACACACCATTTTCAAACATGTACCATTTTTAAACTGAATATTATGATTCATTGCATTTCTCTAAAATTTTGTCATTTTTCTGAAAATTTCTGCCTAGTGAACTATTTCACATTCACAAAATAATACATTTCAAGTTTTATCACACATTTAAAAAAAAAAAAAATCTATCTCAAGGAGGAGAGATTCATCAAATGTGACTGATATCCTGATGATGACACATCAGGATATCAAACTCTTTATTTGTTTAACTTAAAATTTATAACACGAAAAACTGTTTTTACTTACATCAGGGGTGATTATATTCCTCACCATAGAATTCCGTTTTTTTCATATTGGTCTCCTGGTTCTAAAACCTAGAAACAGGACTTTAGATTTTTCCATGAACGTGCAAAACTCCACTGGTTCACTGAATTTTCCCAAATCAATATCTTATAATCCGACAACATGTTGAAACTTTTGTTTAATCACGTTAACAAGAGGTATACATACGTGTGATTCTTCCTGCCAATTTTACCCTTTTGGTTTGTAGATTTTTTGTTAGATAAATAAATGCTAAAAGGGGTTTTATTTATAAGAGTGTCTACCCGTCTGGAAAAGTAAGGGAAATTTTTTGTTCTGGAAAAGTAAGGGAAATTTTAATTTTTCATAGAAAAACCTGTACATTTTTTTAAACTTTTTGAATAAAGAGATGGAGAAAAAAAATTCATTGAAAAACAGAGATTTGTATGAAAATGAAATTTCTTTTCTTTTTTTTTTTTTTAAGTGGTAAAAGAAACCACTTTTCTTTAAGCAGTTCTTCCTCTCTCCCTTTTGTTCACAACTATGAATTCTAGTCCCCCTTGGGGGTTGGACTTACCCCCAACTTCTGTTGTTATCCCCTTTCTCCCTTCCTCCCTCAGGCAGTTGAGTCCCCAGGAGTTCCCTTGAACATAAGCAATGGTGGGTGTATCAATTGTAGGTGTGTCAAGCAATTTTAGGGGTGGTGGGTTCTTCAATTGACAATGAAAAGCTGCTTAGTTCTTACTTACCTATAAAAGATGAACTATTCCAAATAAGGGTAAATTGGTTTTTAGGTTATATTGCTAAATTTTGCTGCTTAGGTGGTTATTTGACTTGTAGACATTTTTTTATCTTTTTTTTTGTAAAAATCAGTTTTTGGTCTGGAAAATGTCTTCAAGGAAAACTGTATTTAATTCTGATTGGTGTGATGAGAAACGTAACCCTAACTGGTCAAAATGGCTGAAACCTGGTGAAAGATATCCATGTGCTGCTATATGTTCAGCATGTAACAAAACTATTTCTTTGAGCAATATGGGAAGACAAGCCATTATAAGTCACGAATAAGGACCAAAGCATCAGAAAAATATTGGATTTGAAAATTCTTCAAATATGCTTATGCAGCAGTTTGTAAAAAAACCTGCAATTAGTTCTTCAGTGCATGGGAGTCCAGGATCAATGCCTTCAACCAATTCTTCAGTGCTGTGATTACAGCATCAATGCCTTCGACCAGTTTTTCAGTGCCTGTGATAGCAGAGTCAGTGCCTTCGACCAGTTCTTTAGTGCTTGTTAATAATACAGAGTCTGGAAGGAAATTCATCTAAAGGTTACAAAAAAATTTTAGATAAGTACTTCCTCAATGACCAAGTAAGTAAAGCTGAAATAATATGGTGTCTTCGCACAGTGATGACACATTCCTCTTATCGCTCAAATTCAGACTTGTCTGATGTTTTTAAAATGATGTTTCCTGATAGTGACATTGCTCAGAAATTGAAGCTGAAAAAAGATAAGACATCATATACAATTTGTTTTGGATTGGCTCCTGTTTTTAGAGATGAATTAATCGCTGTTCTTTCATCTTTAGATTTAGAATCATGCGTTGTATGTTTTGATGAATCATTATTTGTCCAGAAAGGTCAAATGGACATACATGTCAGGTTTTGGCAGAAAAATATGAATACCGTTGTAACACGTTTTTTGACATCTGTTTACCTAGGGCATTCGGATGCAGAATCTTTATTTAATGCTCTGAAAAGTTCTATACCTGATCCTGTTATGAAGAAAATACTTCAACTCTCTATGGATAGCCCGAATGTGAATCTAAAGTTGCATTCAATACAAAGTGATTTGCAGGAGCGATCTGGCTCTAAATCTCTTTTGAATATTGGTTCTTGTGGTCTTCATATTGTTCATGGCGCTTTCAGACAGGACATAAATGTACATCCTGGGATTTAAATAAGTTTCTCTATGCTGTCTTTAACTTGTTTAAAGATTCACCTGCCAGGCGTGCTGATTTTGGGCATTTTACAAAAAGTAATGTCTTCCCCCTAAAATTTTGTTCTATTCGTTGGGTCGAAAGTTCAGCTGTGGCACAAAGGGCTTTAGAGATTTTGCCACCATTAAGAGTCTTTATCCAAAAGGTAGAAGCTGAAAAGATAGAACCAAATACAAAGACTTATGACACAGTGAAATCAATGCTAAAATTTACTGAACTGTTAGAGGCAAAATTAGGCTTTTTTATTTCTGTGTCATCAGAAGTGTGCGGCTTTTTAATGAGGTTCCAGACTGATAAGCCAATGGCACCTTTCTTGTATGAAAAAATGTACTTGATGCTTAGCAATTTAATGAGGAGATTTGTTAAAAAATCTGTTATAGAGCAGAATGATTCTGCAATGAAGTTGATGAAAGTAGATGTCACCCAAAAATTTAATATTCTACCAATTACAGACGTGGACATTGGATTTTCAGCCAGGCGTAGTCTTAAAGAAAGCAAAGCCACAGATACTGCTAAGTCTATTTTTAAGAAGGGGTGTCTCTTATTTTTACAAAAAATAACTCTAAAATTGATGGAAAGGAATCCGCTGCGTTTCAAGCTTGTGAGAGGCGTAAGTGGTCAGTCCCCAACAATTATATCTGTTTCAAATTCATCCTGCATTAAAAATATAGAAATGGCTTTGGATTGTTTCGTTGATTGCAATCAAATGTCAGCAGTCACTGCTGATAAAGTGAAATCAGAATTTTCTAAGTTTCTTGAACACTATCACGTTAAAAAAGAAATGTCGGAATTTAAGCGTGAGAGTGGAAGATTAGATGTCTTCTATTCTTCATTGATGGCTGAAAGCACAAACTATCAAAACTTGTTCGTATTCATTAAAAATATTTTAATTATGTCTCATGGAAATGCTGCTGTGGAAAGTGGTTTCAGTATTAATAAAGCTTTGCTTATTGAGAACATGCAAGAAAAGTCAGTAGTTGCTTTAAGAACTGTATACGATGGTATTAGTAATGCTGGAGGTTTATTTAAGATACATGTAACTAAAAAGATGATACTTGCAGCAAGAAATGCTCATAGTTGCTATCATGAAGAGCTAAAACAAAAAAACTTATGGAGAAAAAATCAGAAGAACTAGCAACTAAGAAAAAGAGGGCTGCTGAGGAAATAAAAGAACTTAAAGTGAAGAAAACAAAAATCCTGCAAGAAGCAGAGAGACAGTTAGCTGAACTTGATTGCATGATAAAGGATCTTAATCATTAATTTTATTTTAATTGTGATTTTTAACAAATTCAGATTTTGTCTGTGTTTATTTATAAAAGTAGATGTAGTTAAGGGGCAAATTGAAAATATTTTGTAAAAAGAAATTCGAGTAAAGTTTTTGCCTTTCTATTACTATAGTATTTAAATCTTATTTTTTGTTTTTTTAAATATAAGAATTTTATTTTCGTTTAAAAAAATTGTATTCTTTAATTTAAATTCCTTTTTAACAAATAAGGTTATGGCTTAAGTTATTATGCTTGAATGTGTAGTTTAATATTAAAGAAATTTTCAAAAATCAATTTAAACTAAAAATAAATTTAAAAAGTGTTATTTTAAATGTTTTGCTTGGTTTTTAATTTCGAATATAAATTATATTCAATTATCAATATCTGAGAAGTGATTTTTTTTTTAGAAAATTAATATCTTTATGGCTCTAATTCCCTAAAGGGAAACCTGGAAATTTCTTGATTGGCGTATGGAAAAGTCAGGGAAATTCAAAAAAAATTTTGAGTAGACACCCTTTTATATTTTGATTGATTAAATAACATAAAGGTTATAGGTTCGATTTCCGTCTTCCAAGAAGACGATCTCGTGCATTCAACTTAAGTCGATAAGGTCTTGGTCTGCTGGGATCAGCCAGTTTCTTTTCAATTGATGTTGGTCGTTCTTAAGTGGATCACAACGTCGTCCGTTATTCATTTAAAGAGCATTTAACTTCTATTGAAGCCGATTATTTTATATTTATTCTTTCTTTTCATTACTCATTTGTCACTTGTGAGAGTATGTCTACCGTTTTTAAAATAAATTTATTGCCATAGAGACTTCGTTTTCTTATTTGTTTTGTTGACAAACAGATACAATGATATTCTGTGGTAATCTCAGATGTCAACTTTCGCAATTTTGAATATTTGACTACTAATACCGCGGAAGCTGCTAATATCCCCATTCTTATTCATGTCATTTTAATATCAAACATACATTTTAATATTTATCTAATTTAAAAGTTATGCGATTTTTATTTTCAAGATTTAAAAATCGTGCATCGCAAACTTATTTCACATGATATCAGAACCTAATATTGCGATTCGTATTCACATGAGTTAAAAATTTAATGGCACGATTCGTATTCACAAGTTTTTTAAAGTTTAATATCTAGATTCATATTCATAAGTTTTTGGATTCCAATATCATGGTTCATACTCACCCATTTGTCATATCAAAGATCTATTTTTGTATTTAAAAGCGATTTGAAAACTACGCAGTGCGATTCATATTAACGAAATCTAAAAATTACATGCATCATGATTCGTATTTGTGCTATATAAAAATTCAATATTGCAAGTAGTATTTCGACGATTTTAAAATTCAATAGCTTGATTCATATTCAACAATTTTAAAATCCGACATCCTTTGTAAAAAATAATTCCTTTGAGAAGTAAGTTTTTTCTGGAATTAGTTACTATAAAGGTGTGATATTTTTCATTAGTACAGTGGTACCTCGAGATACGAGTGCCCTAACATTCGAGTTATTTGAGATACGAGCTGTCGAGAGAGCGAAGTTTTGTTTTGAGATACGAGGAACGGCCATGCAAGCCTTTCTTGTCCTCGACATTGCTCCTACTCACCCACCGAACCTCGAACATGACGTCCTCGAAGAGTTCAAGTTTATAAAGGTACCATCTATCTATCTACCACCTAACACCACTCCTATCCTGCAGCCCATGTATCGGCAGATGATGTCTAATTTTAAAAAGCTGTACACTAAGCACCTGTACCGACGCTGCTTTGAGGTGACAGAGAACACAAACCTCACCCTTCGAGAGTACTGGAAGGACCACTTTAACATCGTGATATGCTTCAGAATTATTGATCAGGCCTGTTTGAGTGTTACAACGAGGACTTTAACCTCTGCATGGAAGAAGCTGTGGCCTGAGTGAGTCTGTAGCCGAAAATTGTGCTGTCGCCTGAGTCTGTAGCTTCGAAGGATTCGAACCTGAAGTGCCAGTGGAGTAGGAGATTGTGTCTCTGGGAAAATCCATGAACCTGGTGATGGGTGAGAGAGGCGTGAACGAGCTCGCCGAGGAGCACTCTCAGGAACTGACTACCAAGGAATTACAAGAGTTACAGCCGCTGCAGCATTCGGGGGTACTGCAAGAAATTGGTTTCGAGGAAGAGCCAAAGGTGGAGGAGGTTATCTCTACAAGTGAGATAAAAGAGTTCTTGGGAATGTGGGAAAGAATTTCAGTTCGTTGAAAAGAAACACCTCAAAAAAGTTGCAACTGGTTGTACATCGGAGGTATTTAATGACACTTGCCTAACTCATTTCTGCAGCATTCTGAAAAGGAGGAAGAAACAAACCTCCTTCGACAGTTTTTTTTAATCCGGCTAAAAAAGCAAAGACCAGTGAAGAGAAAAGCAGTGACTGAAATTAAGCATACAGTAGCATTTAAGTTGTATGTAAGTTGCATTTAAGTGACCAAAATACAAATATGTATGTACACTTTATAAAACCAGCTTTTTTGCTTTACATTCGCTTTTATTATACAATATTTGTAATTTATAAATACATTTTTCTTACTTAAAAACACGTAACAAAAATAATTGGGGGTAGCATTTTTGGGGCTGGAACAGATTAATAGCATTTCAATTAATTTCAATGGGGAAAATTGCTTTGAGATACGAGCAAATTGACATACGAGCAGGGTTACGGAGCGAATTAAATTCGTATCTCGAGGTATCACTGTATTTCATTTCATTATTAGTGTCAGTTAAAAAAAATTATGTTAAATATGAAACATGTCTTGCATATGATGATCTTGATGTCGAATTCTTGCACAGAAAATTTTCAGGGTCCTTTACTTCGTGTCACAATCACCTCTGTTACATACTCGTCTTCTTCATGTTGGATGTACTAAAGCTCAGAAATGTTTGATAACGGCCAATGGCCAACTGTAACATCTTTAACAATAGTGCATTTTCAAAAATTAAAAATTTTTATGTGATTGGAAAAACTTTTCATAACGTAAGGCATTTCTTTATAACTGTGTTTAACAGGGAGACCAGGGAAAACCTGGAATTGTCAAGCAATTTTTTTACAAATACCTGGAATATTCCTATATAATGCTTAGAAAATAACTAGTCTTAAAATTGTCAGTAACAGTAATCAGTTATTGAGATTCGAGTTTAATAATTCTAACATCTATTACAATTATTTGTTGTAAAAATTTCACATTTTAGTCAAACTGAAATGTTCCCTTAGTTCATTTAATAATCTTTTACACAGAAAATATGATATTTCACATTATAAATAAAAGAATCAAAGTTTTCTGATTCAGTGAAAAGCTCAATTTTCACTGAAATTTATCTGGTATACCTAGAATAGTCAGGGAATTTTTTTTCCTGAAATTTAGTGGGAACTCTGTTTAAGCATTCTCAAAGTAAGCATTTAAGCATTCAATAAAGTGTACCCATAATTCATTTTTAAAAATTTTTTAAAAAAAGTGTGAAATAAAGTAATTTTTGGAGTTTTACAAAATCAGGGATGAGATTTTTCCGCTTTTTAGTGGATTTCCGCTTTTTTCACTTTTATCTCTTGAATTTAAGCTTTTTTTTTTAATCAAAAATTTCGATTTTCTAAAAATTTCACCTTTTTTTTTTATAAGTAGGGGAGAGTCGGGTAGCCCCGCCCACTTAAAGAGAATTGCTTATATTTCTGTATAATGAGTAATAATCAATATTTTTGTATGTTTCTATTGTTTTATCATCTAATTCAATAACGGGAAAAGAATAAACCAAAAAAAGAATAGTTTAACTTAAAAAAATTGAAATTTGAAAGATTTGACTACTGTATCCAACAAATTTTCAAAACTATTGTTTACCATGTTACCAGCTGCATAAATACTTGAAACTTTGAAAATAATCTTTGTTTAATATAACAATTAATGTCCGATGGCCCATTGACTTGAAAAAATATTCTATACATATGAAATTGACAGTGGGCGGAGGTACCCGACACTCCCCTATACCGCTTTTTCAGAAAATTCACTGTTTTTCAAAGAGAAACAGAAAATTCAAACTACATAACCAATCCTTTCTTATTTTTACTTATTTTAGCTATTTTCTCTCCTTTTACACGCAGCAGATAAGATTTTCCGAATTTTTTACCTGCCCTCCAGATAGATCCGATTTTCGTAGTTCAAACGACGCTGCTTCTGACGAGCCTTTTAGAGGTCCCAAGCCTGGAATCTGCTAATATCTCGATTCTTATTCACACGATTTTAATATCACACATCACACGATTTTAATATCACACATATTTAATATCTCGATTCTTATTCACACGATTTTAATATCACACATATTTAATATCTCGATTCTTATTCACACGATTTTAATATCACACATAGCTTTTCATATTTGCGTTTTGTGATTCTTTTATTCACGCGATTTGAATATTGTACGTTGCAATTCTTATATACGAGATTTAAAAATCCGATATAGTGATTCGTATTTACGCCTTTTTAAAAACCTATCTAGTGATTCATATTTACGCAAGTTTACAATTCCATGTCTTGATTTGCTCGTGCGGTTATAATATCAAACATTGATTTTCGTATTTATACATAATTAAAAAATAAGGCATTGGGATTCGCATTCACGCATAATAAAAACTTATTCTTATTTATGCAATCTATAAATTACACATCATGATTCGTATTTACGCGATCTAAAAATTATGAATCGTGATTTGCATTTACGCGTTTTAAAAATTCTATATCCCAGTTTGTATTTTCTCATTTTCAAAATCGTATATCTAGTTTCATATTCATGTGATTTCAAAATCCATAATTGTTATTCATATTCACTCAACTTTCACGATTCTTGTAAGAAGTAAATTTTTTTTTAATTAGTTACTATAAAGGTGACTTTTCTAATGACGATTATTAGTATATGTATGTGTCACAACGTCAGAGAAATTGGAAGGGAATATATTCAAAACTTACATTCTGTGCTTGCAAAGAAGAAAAAGTAGTATTTGTCACAAGATGTTTGAAGATGGACTAACGACTAAATATAGCAAACAAAAGCAATAACTTAAAAAGGGATTCAATTTTTTTTGGAAAGAGAGTTAATTAACTCATCATCAAAATTTAAATTATAATTGCTGTTATTTATGCTATAAAATTCAAAATTCTTATCAAATGAAAAACAATTATCTAAACAGTTGCTGATTGTCATGTAATTTTTCAAACTAAAATAGCAATTTTTGTATGTTAAGGAGTTACTATATATTCCTACTTCACTGCAGGGCTCGGCGCAAGTCACTTTTCTCACTTAAAGTCACTATCTTAAAAAATAGTAGCTTTTATTTACTATTTTTAAGCCCTTGTCACTTATCTCACTTTTTTTAATTGCGTTCCACGATTTTCCTTTTTCAATCCCATAAAAAAACCTTGCTTTCCCCTCCCCCTTATTGTCCTGTCCTATTGGGTGAGGGTAAAGCGCCAATGAAATTGCTGAATCGTAAAATCCGAGCAAGGAGTTTCAAATACTGTATGACGTCACCATTAGAGATTTCTCGGACTTCATCTGGAATCTTTATCATCAATCATACTTTCGTTTGCTCTGCTTTGGATTTTTGAAAATCTGAATTTCATTTTCTAGTATATGCTGGATGCATGGGACTTGTTTTTCTAATACAAAGTATGTATTTTTATGCATTTATATAGATATTATGATAACATTGTTTAAAATAAATATTATACAACATATAAATATATTGTTTTTATTGATTCCTAATTATATACTTGTCGACGCCATTATATTTAATAAAGTTTGCAATCGAATCTGCTAAATTTTACAAATTTAACTAATTAAGGGTTCGTCTAATAATTGATTTTATACGTAATGAGAATGATGTTTTTTTTTTTTTTTTTTTTTTGATCGAAATAAATGGATATTTTTAAGTTTGAAAATTAATACGCAATTATGAAAATGTTTTATTTTTAAATCGAAATGAATGAATAAGTTAAAAATTAATACGCAATTATAAGAATGTTTTGTTTTTTTTTAAATCAAAATGAATGGATATTTTAATTAGAAATTTTATTTTTAAATTAGCAAAAAATCTTTGCTAATTGAAATTATAGAAATAAATGAATAATATTTTAAATTGGGAAATTAATAAATAATTTCAAGAATAATTCTGTGAATCGAAATAAATGAATAATATTTTAAATTCAGAAAGAAAATTTTATTTAGCTATTATGCCGGTATATTAAAATTAAATTAGATAATGATTAAAAAAAATTGAGAATGGCTCTATCGAAATTGAAAAAAGTGATACATTCTCATGTATCTTTTGAAGCTCTCCACTCCCCTCTGCTCAGCTTTATTCGTTTGAAGGAAGAAATAAATTTTTACTTTGGATGTCAAAAGTGGAGGGACTTAGACAATTAACTACGAAATATAAAAAGCTTTTTTATCCAAAGAAGAAAACAAAAAAATATTAATTTTAGCATAACTTTTTTTTTTTTTTTACAATGACAGAATACAATTCTTACAATAATTTTTAATAAGGGCCTGTCTGCTTTACTGTGCAGGCAAAGATTTTAAGCTTAACATTAATAAATAAATGACTTCAGGTAAGTTATATATTACTTTTTTTTTATTTGGTATTACTTTTTGTGATGATTTAGTATTTATCATTAAAGCAATTTTTTTAGTTATTTATTATTAATTTCGTTGTTTTAACATCGTAATTTAAATTTCTTTTTTTATCTATTCATCCATCTTATTTATAATTAGTTTTTTTTTTTTTTGCCAACTGAAAATCTTGACTCTTCGCATTTTTAAAATTTTTTTCTGGTTTTTTTTCTTCTGTTCTTGTAAACGTTCGTGAATTGATGAAGTACGATTTTACATCAATTCAATACAGATTTTTGGGTAGTATTTTTATTAAATGTTTATTTTATTTAATTTCTCCGTTTTTTTTTTTTTTTTTGTAATTTTGCAGCTTTGTTGCATATTTTAGGATAATTTATTTTATTTTCTAGCAAAGACTAAAATAATGCGATTTTATCCTTTATTTATTTTTTGCTTTTAGGGTGGTTTGATATTAGGTGTTAGAAATATTCCTTTTTTAATATTTTTTTTACATAATTTAGTTTTATTGTAGTGCTTTATTACAATTTTATTTTCCTATAATTAATATTTTAATCGATGCTAATGTATTGGATATTCTAATTGCGGGTTTTGTTTCCTGCCGTCAATCAAACTGAAAGGAGTGGCATGCTGATTTCGTTATCTGAGGTTTCTATCTCCTCTAAGGTTGATTTACGAGGGGGTGGGGAAAATGCATTGCACATGCATATCAATGAATGTTGGAGTTAAGTAACTTGAAACTTCTTTCTAAGAGTATTGATTTTAAAGGTGAAATATGAGATTTATTTATAACTTTAGTTACTTATTTTTTATTCATTTTTTATCCTTGATTTGTTATGATGAATTGTTTTATTATTTTGGATAATGCATTATTTATTACAAACAGGACGTTTTTTAATCACCAATTCTATTCATCTATTTGACATCTATTAACAACAAAAAAAAAAAAAAAAAATTTTAATAATTTTTTTTTTTTTTTTTTTTTTTTTTTTGAAAAAATTCTGAATTTTTTAAAAATGCGGTATCATTAGCAAGTTTTTTTTTATGTGGAATCACATCTGCTTTCCTTAAAAATATAAAAGGAGAAGATTGTTTATTAATTTAAGCTGTTTATTAATTTAAGCATATAATTATTTGTTAATAAAAGCAGAGGATTATTTTATGAAGTAGATAGCAGTTTTCTTAATTTGATCCTGTTTTTCTGATTTTTTTCTTTTTAAGATAAATTTTGTACTCAATAAATTAATTTTTTTTTTTTTCATAAATTTTGTCATTAAGTTGGATTTTTTTTTTTTTTTTTTAATTCTGTTGATCTTATAATACATATCTTAGCTTCTCAGTAAAGCCTCATGGGTTCAGGAGGAGATCACTTTTCTGTTAATTAAAAATGTTCTCTTCTGTGTGGAGTGACTCACTCTTTCTCTCTGTAATTCAAGTTGATTCAATTTAATGTATGCAATCCTTTATTATATTTACAATTTGAAAAGTTGTGCTTTCAACTATATACTATTGTTTGAAATCTTAACAAGTATCTTGATTGCAATATTAATTTGAAGCAACTTGTTCTCTTCTGGCTTTTGTCTGGATTATATCTGGAATTGTTCTATAATAATTTAATATAGTTTGTCTTAGATTTAAAATTTTAATTAGTATTCACATTGCAGATTGTTTTTCTACTGATGGTTCATATTTGTCCTGGGAAATAGTTTCACAGCATTGTCTTTTTAAAGCTTTTCTGTGAGATATGTTTACCAGGACTTAATGTTTCTACAATGGTGTATGCTGATTCTCATTTACTTGGAAGAATGTCTCTGTGTCGCAACAAGATAACATTTCAGACATTGAATTTGCAATACGTCTTTCAATAAAATCGTTTTTTTTTTTTTTTTTTTTTTTTTTTTTAATTCATAAAAATAATTAAGCTAGTTATTTTCCAACATGGTTGCCAGATTTTATTATAATTGAAGTCTTAGATTGGATTCTGACCCACTACACAATTTTAAGATAACATGATTTTTATTTTTTTATCAAGAAAGATGCTTCTATTTTTCAGCTGACTAAGCAGACAATTGTTATAAAGAAGACTTTAAGCTACTTCTTTTCTCAGGATGTTGCATCTAATAGCAGTTATAGACCTTATATGATTGCACCTGCAGCAACTTCAGAGAGACAAGCTGGCTACCAATACTGTTTGTCCATTGTATATGAGTGAAAGGAATATAAATGCTTCAAATTGTCAGATCCAACTTGATATATATATATATGTATTTCTTATTTTGTGCTTTTCACTTACGCTGTACTCTTGTGTACCACTAAAAATTAAAAAATAAAGATCGAAAGAAATTGTTTATAATTTATTTATCGTTTCTTGAATATACACAAGTCCGAATGTACGTATAATCTAAATAAGCTGTAGTCTTCTTAGTATTTCTTTGGGTCACTCTGTTTTGAGATTTCCATTGTGTCACATAGTCGTTAAAGAGGTCCACGTTCAAATCTAATTCAAAGTTGAAATTAGTAATTATCTAATAGCTTATAATATTTGCCCCTGTTTACATCAATATTTTTTTACTTAAATCAGAAACTTGGTCAAATTTAAAAATATGTTTTATAAATAATTTAAGAGCTAAAGAACTGGGTCAAACCTTCTCTCTAAAGGGTTATTTGACTCACTTTGATTTGAAGGGTGAGTATCTAAAGAACCAATACAGCATTGAGTAAGTGTCTCAAAAATGCGATAATTCTGTTTAAAGAAACTTTGAATCTAATAAGTTATTTACTGATGAAAAAGCCAATTTAATCTCAGTTAATCCCCTCAATATTATATTTTTAAACTCCTCGCAAAAATGTTGTAAAAAAGGTATGCAAATTAATTGTCGCAAGCAAATTAATATCAAGTAAGAACGAAACAGAAATGATATCCAAATATATGTTGAATCACTAATGAGACAGGTGGGATGAAAGACATTGAAACCAATTTGAGTGAATAGTAAAACTAGGAGGTGTTTCTAAAATGCGGAACTCTAGGAGGCTTTAATTTTTTTCTGTCACAAAATTTATCAGGGGCAATTTGTTAGATTTCAATATGGGTTCTTTTTTTTCATTGATTAAATATTAGACATTAAGTAATCTTTTAAAACATTTCATTCTATAATAAAAATAATTATTCAATAATTGTCATTATCGAAAACTAACTGCTAATTGATATAAAGCTTTAATGTGTTCGTTCCATTGATATTTTGAAAGCTCGTTTTAGCTGGATATGCGGTCATATTTATTCTTTCTGATATTTAATAGACTCGTTAATAAATCCTTAAAATTATAAGCCAAAAATGTACATAAGTAATGATAATTTTTATTCTTGCACAAAAATTTAAGAAATGTACTTAAAAAAAACAAAAATAATGAATATCCGTCAAAAAATAGTGGACATGATTTCAGGAATGATGGCGAAAAATATTATTTCAAATAGTACAGGAAATTACAAGAAAGTAGGACAAAAAAAACATAGTTCAAAATATGCATAATAACACTGCATTTTAAGTCTGATTTTTTTTTTTTTTTTAATCTGATTAACGTGCAATTTCTTTTTCTCACATGTATGTATATATTTACAGAGCTTATCCACTGTTCCCTGACATTGCTGAGATGACCTAGGCTGTAAATAGCACGTGTGCAGCAGCGATGAAGAAGTGACTAGCAAGTTTGAAATGAGCTCAGCCTTCCCCTACTAAATAGTTCTGAATTTATACCATAAAGAAAAAGTAATCTTTCCTAATAACTACAGCATTTATTCAATTGTTGATAACAATAGTTTGTTAGATATTTGATAATTGAAAACTAGTAACTGTACTAGCTCACTTTTTTATGTTTGATCACACTGCTATTTTCACTACGTGTTATTTTTTCTCAATTTACCCACATTAATTAGTTACTAAGCAGATTGTTATTACTTATTAAAATATTGAATAGAATTAAATTTAACCCGATTTCAAGTTTATATGACAATTTGTTTCAAGGTTATGAGCATTTTTATGCAGCTGTTTATAGTTCACTACTTCAAAAATTTGCGACTTTCGGAAATCTTAAATGTTTCCCAAATAAGCCAGTATAGTTTCTTATGCAATTTTAATGCTGAATTGAATAAAATCAATTGCAAATAAAGACATTTATTGTTAAAAGTAATATGCAATTTTTTGAATTTCATCTTATGGGATGTGTTTTTATATTTAAACAAATATTTGTAACAACTAGCTATTAGTTTTATTCTGCTTAGTATTATAAATTATATAGGAGATATTGTACTTAACTTATTTTAAAAGTATTATTTCAAATCATTCTCTCTTAGACATTTTCCTCACATAAAATTACTCACAACTTTAAAATAAATGCTCCTAATCAACTTGTAATTTGTTCTATTCGATTGAGTGTAAAAAAAGAATAAAAATTGGTACATAACTTTTAAATTTAATTTATTAGACGATTGTTGATTCTTGATTACATTTATTAAAAAATATTAAAATAACTATTTTTTAAGAAACTCTTATGCGATTGACAATAACGGAAGTTCTTTTCAGAGTCAGCGTCTAAAATTTATAAAAAAGCTATTAGTTTCATAAAGTCTGACAAAAAGTTTGAAAATATATAGACTAGGTTTATTGAGTTTAAAGATTTGTAAGGAAAAAAAGAAAGAAAATATAATTATCAAACTTAAAAGTACCATAATGATACCAAATGTATAGAAAAATACAAAGTGTTAAAATTGCATATTAAGATTGGACTTATATCTTTGAATTTCTGTAAATGTTGTTAATGGTAGTACTGACTTCAGTGTACTTTATTTTGTGACTGTGGTACCTGTCATGCTTTTTAGCTATGAGGATTGAATAGAAATGGCAGAAGAGTACCACTATTTATCTGAAAAAGAAAATTAACTTCATCCAGTTAACAGAGCTCATTCTAGGCAGAAAGAGGGGCAGGGTGCAAAAGTTTAAGAAAAGGGCATTATTATTCTAAAAAGGCAATAATTTCTATGGGCTTTATACGTTCCATTAAAGAACATTGTCAATTAGTAAAAGAATAACTAAAAATAGCAAAGTAATCATATTAATTACTAATTTTTATTAATAAATTAACATATATATTGAGTAAATGGGCTAATTAGCTTAGTGATTTATTTTAAATGCATGCATATATTAATAAAATAATAAATGTATGTTTCTAAGTGTCTGTAGGTATGATTTTATAATTAAAATTATTAATAATTATGATTTAATGATAGTGGAAGTAACTGCAAACTTTCAAAGACAAGTGCAACAAGGGGGTGTGATAGCTATTTTTCCTTTCCCATATAAATCTATGCATTGACAGCAATGACAAACTAAATAAAAAGAGTTGAAAATAACAAAAGTTTAAGAAATCTATAGTAGAGTTTGGGGAAAAAACAAAGAAGGGTTGAGGAAAGAAAGGGAAAAAAGGGTATAGAGTATTATATGAGGGTGCTAATTTACTTCAGGGGCAACAGGGTGAATTCTTTTGACTAAAAGGGCAACAGGGTGAATTCTTTTGACTAAAAGGGCAACAGGGTGCTGCGCCCTGTTTACCCTGCCTAGAATAAGCTCTGCAGTTAATTTAAATCATAAAAAAAATTATTTCTAGTATTTTAATAGTTTAAAACCTGTCACTATTATTGTTAATATGACTTACTTGCTAATTCATTTTTTTTTCTTTTAGGTTCCAATAATTACAAGTTTCAACAGGTAGACGGAAACAATATTTAAAATAATTTTGTTGATTTGTAAAAAAATTAAATTTTAGTTTTAAATAAAAATATTTGAATTTCAGCTGACTAATTATTTAAATTTGTAGTTTTTATGGCTTAAGAAATTCAAGCACATTAAACAATTATTTTCTAAAAATATGAGTTCCCATAAATAGTTTTTACTAATTGTAGAATTTGGATAAGTATTATTTTAAAATGATTTAATTCAGTCTATTAAAATTACAGAAGAATTATGCATTTGAAACCTTCTTTTATTACTTAACAAAAGAAGCAATTACTGCCGAAGGTTTAATATTAAAAACTTCAGATTGATAATTGAAGATCTCTACTAGTGAAAAAAAGTAATGACATACATTATTCATCATATAATAAAGATAATATCTTTATTATATTTTTTATATAATGAGGTTAAAAATTAATCAACTACCCAAGTAGCACAGGGATATTGTAGCAGCTTTAGTCTACATTGACGGACATTGTCAATATTGGCGAAAATTGACATTGTGTACACGATATAGTACGATTCTCGTCTATTTCGCATTTAAAGTCTGTTTGTAAAACGTTTCATTTTAAACTTTATTGTGTTCTCAAATCAAAATTAATCATTTAAAAGACAAAAAATGGCGTCAAATTGTTATAATTCCAACAAATAAATTTAAAATATAAATTTAGAGATATCCGAACAATATTTGATACCAATATTGTAATCGTGATTTTGTCACAACATCGATCGTTTTCTCTAAATACTGAAATCTACGATATACCACTCGGAACCGCAACCGTAACACATTAAGATGCTGTTTATCAGTGTCCGCTCGCTATGCGTGCGGTCTATTTATATTTTGTCTTTTTATATTCTTATATTTTAATCTAATTTCGTCTCATAAAATTTATATTTTTGTACATAATGTAAGTGGTGTAAAAATTGTTTTTATTAAGCGAGCCCGAAAACTCAAACCAGCTGAAGATGAATTAATGCACCTTGTTGAAGTAGCGAATTCTCTGATCTTGGCAGGTATGTGCTGTTCTTAATATATATAATTATATATTGCAAGAATTGCATCGATTTCCTCATTTTTCATGTCCAGGTTTCTTAACTATTTAAATATATCACATTATTTAATTCTCATATTCACGAACAGTGGCGTAATTTTATAGTATGTTTGGAGGTGTTAAGCCTTCTCACTTGCTTATGTTTATATTTTTTCATACCTGCCAACTTGTACGTTCGATGAAAAATATTTTTTAAAAATAATTAAACTAATTAAAAATTTAAGAGTTAAGTGAGCTAACAAATAGAAATTAAAGATTTAATATGTCTACTGAAGATTCAATAAGATCTATAATGTTGCTACTAGTAAGAAGTTTTTTTCTCAACAACCGTACAAATTTGCAGCTCTCTCTCTATATATATTTAATTATTATTTGATATTATGTTTAATGTATTTATTTAATATATGTTTAAGAATGCAAAAAAAAAAATTGAATCATGAAAATATTATGTGTCTACATCTTATTTACTCTTACAGAGCTGAATAGCTCATTAATCGAGTAACTCATAATTTCGGAAGGGGTTTTGATACGTTTATATGTATTTGCCAGAATTACGCCAATTTCCTCATTTTTTAATGTCCAAATTCTGTTAACTATTAAATTATATCACATTATTCAATTCTGATAATCCCAAAGATCTTGTTTACTTTTATTGGTTCTGTTCACTATAACAATTTGTCTGCTTCTCTCAGACTAAAAAATTGTCTGAAAGACTTGAAATATAACGAAATTGGTCAATGTTTCTCCGATATGCTCCTGCCAAAGAATGGGGTATCTCTCCTGATACTATTCTTTGGGTACATATGTATTTATTAGGGTACATATAAGGTATTTGCACACCTGGAATGTCATGGATTTCATTATTGAACAAAATTTGTCATGATCTTAACAATTTTTTTTAAAAAAACTCACATATTTAGGTCACAGAAAAATCTTAATTTTTAAAAATGGAATCCCCCCCCCCCCCCCAAGTTTCACAGCATTCGGAATATCTCAATTTGTAACAAAATATCCACTCTCAGTCATATTTTATTAAAATATAAAATGTTTCGATTGTGTTCTTTAAAAAAATGAAGGAAAGAACATCCTTTCTAGAGCGAATTATCTTTTAAACTTCAGTGATTATAAAATCTTATTAATTATTTTATTTTTTTTATTTTAATCAATATAAAGTTCTTGTTTAGGCTTTTTATGTTACACGTACTTTTAAGAAGAAAAAAAAGCAGCTTTAAATAACTATGTAAAAGTTATTTGCTTTTGTATTTTTTTCAGCTATTTAAATGCTTCCAACTCCTTCTTTACTCAATTTTAAAGTTTAATATCAATAAATGAGAAGATTCAGAGTCCCGTGGCAGAATTGCAGTAACATGGCAACATTTTTGCTAAACTTTGCAGTGTTCTTGCAGAAAGATTTTTCTTTTGAAAAGTAAAAAAAAAAACAATTACCTCTATTTATTTTTTGACAGAAATTTACCTGTTATATTTGAGTTATGCATTTAAATAATAACTTTTTGAAATGCTCAATATACCCCGATAGTAGCATAAATTGGTGTATTTTTGTTATTGATGTTTATTTTCACATGGATTTTAAATATCCCAATAAACATCCTGAAAAATTTAAGTCAATAATTCTTTTGAATTTTATTAGTTATTGCTATGATTTCTCCATGGTTTTTAAATCTGATATTTTTTTAAACTATGTTTTTATACAACAGCCTGATCTAGAAACAAAACACTCATTTGATGTGACCGATTCCTGTGAATTTGTTGTCGATCCTTTTATTTCCCCCGCCAAGTACTGTGGATTTAGTGATTTGCAATTTTTGCAAACACAGCGTTTTTGTTACTTTAAATTGGTAGCATACATGTTTATTATTATGAAAAGTATCTTGCAGAAAGATATTAGTGCTAGAGAGTTTTGTCGCAGATAGCTCAAAAAAATTCTGCCTCAAGGATTAAGAGTATATCAGTTTTGGATATACCTATCATTTCAATCAATGTTATTATAGTGCTTTTTTAAATTTATTGTTGTGTTTTTGTCAGACAAAATATTAACTTCGGTAAGTCATGACAACTTCTTGGAATTATTGATGGAAAGTCAGGGATTTGAAAATCTAAAATGTAGCAGATACCCTGTACATATCAAAATGAAAAGCAATCCATAGCTAAATATGTCCCAACTTTGCAACATATTTTAACTTCTGCGATTCTTAAGTCAAATATGACTGTGTTAAGTGTTTTGATGGCATAGGTATTTCTCCGCACCCAATTTTTACATAGAATTCATGATAATTCATGAATTTACGAATTCTCTTGGATTCGTAAACATACAATCTGATATTGCAATGTTATATATATTTATGTGAAGGCCATTGCTTTAGAAGCTTGTCATATACAAAGTAAAGAACTAATGCAAGAACTCTTTTAGTGAATTAAGTGACTGAAATAATAAATATATTATAAAAATATCAACAATCCCATGCGTGTTTTACTTGTATGGTCTTAATTGATGATTAAATATGAGATACATTTTGTAATGGTTATTAAAGCATTATATATATATATATATTTATTTATTTATTTTTTTTCAGATACGTTATTTTGAAACCATCTGTAAAGGCAAAAGTATCTATGCTCTTTTACTTCAGCGTCATCTTGGAATTGGCGATGATGTATTGTAAATTAGAATGAAAGGGGAAACAGTGTTTTGAAAGCCTCTCAACAGTTACAGACACCATCTTGGGTAATTTTATTTTAAAATTTGTAATAAGACTTTACTTCTTCATGAGTAGCACTTTTCATCTTTTTTTTTTTTTTTACATCTTGCACTAAAATAGATTAGTTATTCCTTAAATTAATTACCCTGGTCCTTCCTGTTTTATTTTGCTTAGTTTGTATTCTATACTCTAATACTTTTATAGCATTGTATGTTTCAAAGTTCAAAAGTTAGTGTTTTAAATTATTGATACTTTTATTATTTTCTTTTCTTAGTTTTAAAATTTATTTTAAATAAATTGCTGCATTAATTAATTTTAGTTAACGAAATTACTTTATTTCTTGGTGTGTGTTAAATTCCAACACATTTGAAATTACATTTTTAAAAATCTTTTGATTCTTGAGATTGATTGATAGCATTAAATGTGTACAGATTAAAGTACACATTTAATGCTGTCTTAATATCGACTTGCATAGCTGTAGAAAGTAATTAATAAACAGGAATTTTTTTCAAAGAAAAAGAAAATGTTAATTAAAATTCTACCTTTTGATTGAAAAAGCATGGAATTAAACTCTACATTATATTATATTGGTGGAAAATGCATATTTTTAAAGCTTGAGGTTATATTAAAAAGAAATTACCCTAATATGTTAAAAATAGAAGGGAAAAAAAAGGAGACTGATGAATGCAGATGTTTTTTTCCTGATATAGTGTCATTCTTCCCTTTCAAAGTCTATTTGAAGCAGTAGAGCTACTGACTGGTAACTGATATTTTTTTCTCAAAATGTTTTTATAGTACCTTTGACATTATCAGATTTTCTGTAAAGAAATTTTGTGAAAAATAAATTTCAATGAGTACATAGATTTTAAAAAAAAATTATTTTAGCTTAACTTATCTATTTTGATATGATTAAAAATGAATATTTTAATATAAAAATATATAGATTAAATATTTATTTATTTAATGAATGACTACATTTTTGTAAACACATTATTTGTAAACTACATTTTTGTAAACACATTATTTGTAAACTACATTTGTAAAAACGCATTTATTTTGCCATGTTAAAAATCAAGAGAAAATTATCTCAATTTTAAATTAAAATTATGTTTTGCTAATTGAAATTTTGTTTTAATAGTTAAAGAACAAGGATATGTGTCCAAGCCAAATTTATTACCACTTAGCACTACCTTTACAAAATACTTTTTCTTAAAATTTTGTTTTTATGTCACAGAAGAAATGATAAATCCATATTTTTTAATATAATATTTAATTTTCACAAATTATGTCTAAATTTTCACAAAATAAGTACCTCCCAGGAAGACCTAGACAGACCCCTGAACTATTCTTTATATTCTCTATTTCATCTAGTCTTTAAATTTCAGTTATGCATTTGTTTCAAAATGGTTGCTATGCATTCAGAGCTATGTATTATGATGAAAAATTATTTTAGTAAGTTAGAGCTTCTAAAATATTGTTATAATATAGTTTTAGTATTAATTTAATTTTGATTAAACATTTATAATGTTTTTTAATAATAAATTAAAGTTCTTGCAAAGTATTTGAATTCAAATAAAAAAAAATTTGATTTTTCAAAAAATAAAAAAAAATCACGAAACCTGGTAGCTATGCATTTAGTTCTGAAAATGGCTTAAAAATTTTTAAGCATTCTAATACGTGCATTATATAGCATGGAAATATGTTAGGGCACAGATAGGCTACACTAACTTACTTGTCAAAAGTGAAGAATGCTGGACTTTTAATATGCGATATTAAGTAAACAAAATAATGGCAGAACTAAAGAAGGCAAAATATTTTTCAGTGATTGTTGGTTTAACACCAAACATTTCCCATATAGATTAACTTATATTTGGTGTCCGATATATAAACAACGGATTTTCGGGGATCGTTTTTTTAATTTCATTCCAATTGAAAGGCCCATATCTGAATAATTGTTTGATACTTGTGTGTCTTTTCTTAATGACAAAGGCATAAATGTAAGTTATTTTGTATTTGATTTTATAAACATCATTGTACAGCCAACTCAATTTTCTGGGTTTACCACTACTAATGTTCAACATATGAAGTGTAATAATTTTGAACCTAATCCAGAAGACAAGGGAACTCCTAGATCAAGTATTGGAAAAACTTTACCTTCATGAAGGACTTTTTGATAGAACTAACCTGCATTTGCATTACATGGAGAGGAAAACCATAAAAACTTCCCACTATAAGTCTGACAGCAAGAGGACTCAAACCCATTATCCATCTACCACTGAGGATATTTTTCATCAGCACTGTGGTAAGCGCAGGTTTGATGTGGAATTTATATTGACCAGCCGGGTTCCAATCCCAGTATCGGCTGGGATTGGAACCCGGATCACCTCATCGAAAGGTGACCAAATAATTTTTAAAAATTATTCAAAGAAAAACTTTTTTTCCACCTATTATATTATAAAATATAATATTTTCCATACTTTATAAACTTACTCGGAAAAGGCCCCCATATAAAAACAGGCCCAGTGCTCCTGAAAACAGATAATCAGCTGATTCTATGCGATAGAATTATCAACCTAGGGATGAGCATAAATGCTGTTAGTAGTACTTGTGTTTGTCTAGTTTAGTTCATGTAATGTTTTCAATATAACTGTTATCTTTTATTTTGAAAATATTAAAATTAACCACAGTTCATGTCTTATTTTTTATTTATTTTTTTTTTCAGCTGCTACCTTCAGACTGTTCAAAGAAGCTAGTTGACTAGAAAAAGCTGAAAAATTTGGTGAATTTCTTGCCACTGCCAACGACTGGGAAGGCAGGAAGACTAAGTTTTCCTCAACTGTCACAGTTTTGTTTTGAAAACAATTGATTGTATTAAAGAATACAATAAATTATAGAAATTAGTATATTATTCTTTACTGTTTAATAAAATGTATATTTCATTTACACATTTGACAACCGTTCAAGCCCTAATAGATATTTTGGCAACACTTTAATGGACAAAGGCCATAAGTAAATTAAATCGTAGCTTATTCTACCATGCTTACCCTTTTTTAAATCTGAAAAAGTAACTCCGGTTATTTTGTTATGATAATATCAGTGTAAATATTGCTTTTTTATGTCTTTTTTTTAAAAAAAACCAATTTTCTTAAAATTGATCCTGATGCTTTGAAGATAAGGAATTTTGTTTTCCATACATACTATTTTAGTAAAATACAGATAATATAATACTAAAACTTCACAGCAAAAAAGTTTATCGTTTTAAATTAAACATATTGTAATTTTAATCTTCATAATAAAATATAGATGCTGTAAAAATTATTGCACAAATCACATAAAATATTAAAATTATTTCACAGTATAAATGGCTGCTTGTACCTGGAAAAAGAGAAGAATTATCTTAAAAAAACTGTTTATTTTCTCGAATAATAGTAAAATATACCTGCCTACCCAAACTTATTAAATATTAATAACTAAGCTGCAATCTTTAAAATTCTGTAAGTTTTGGTAATAACAAATAATTTAATTTTAAACAAGCTAGAATGGTTTTGTTATCTTTTTCCGGGTTATAAACAGGCAACATCCCAGCAAAAAAGTTTATATTTCTAAATTAAACATATTGTAATTTTAATCTACAAAGTAAAATGTCGATGCTATAAAAATTATTGCTCAAATCACTAAAAATATTATAATTACTTCACAGTATAAATGTCTGTTTGTACCCTGAAAAAGAGCAAGAAAACGTGTAACGAAACTATTTAATTTCTAGCTTATTTTCTAGAATAATAGTAAAATATACACAAAAAATTATTAAATGTTATAACATATATGCATGACTTTCCTTTGTAGATATCTTATAGGAAAACAATGAAAAAGAAAAGCTTATAAGCTACAAACTTTAGAATTCTGTATATTATTTTGGTAATTTAAATTTCAACAAGCTAGCACGGTTTTGTTAACAACTATTCCCGGGTTACAAACAGGCATGAATATTTTCAAAAATAACGTAATTTTGGCGATAGTCGGCATTCCACAGCATTCATTTTCTGAATATCGTGTTGGCGATGTCGGTCGGCATTGTACAACATTAGTAAATGCTGAGAAATATCGATCGACATTCCGCAACGTCTCTTACAATATCGAACAATATCTTTTTCGCTATATTGAAAATACGTTATAAAAGGGGTCCATTTTTATATTGTACAATATTTCGCTACGATATTGTAAAATGTGCGAAGCTGAGTTTTTACGATATCGTATTGGAGATATGTGCTACTTGGGTAGGTGAACACCTCACATTCGTAAGTACTGAAAAAACAGCTTTAGGTTGAGCTACATAAGCCTGAAGTGTAAAATGTCACATCTTTGGTTGATAAATTAATACTTCTAAAAATACAAAAATATATACTTCAGGTAACGAAATAATAACTTAAGGTAGAACATGGAACACATGACGTTAATAAAAAAATAACTTTGCAAGTGTTGAAAATACACTTCAGGTTGATTTATAAGAACCAGAAGTGTAAAATGGCACATCTTAGGTTGAAAAATATATACCTAAACAAGCATAAAATTAGATACCTGAGGTTGAAAAAAAATTACTTGAGGTAGAACAAAATACACCTGAGGTTGATTTATAACAACCTGAAGTGTAAAATGACACATCATAGGTTGAAGAATATATACCTCTTCAAGCATAAAATTAGATACCGGAAGTTGAAAAATAATTACCTGAGATAGAGCAAAGTACATGTGAGGTTGATTTATAATAACCTGAAGTGTAAAATGACACACCTTAGGTTGTTGAATAAATACTTCCACAAGTGTAAAAAAATATACTTCAGGCTGATAAGTAATAACCTAAGGTTGAAAATAAAACACTTTAAAGCAGTAAATATCTACCTCTCCACAGATGTAAAATTAAACATCTCAGGTTGAAACATATATACCTCTGGAGGTATATTTGAGGTTGATTTTAAGTTATTAATTTGCACCATTTTCAACCTTAACGACGTATTTAAATAACCTCCTTTATACCTTTCAAATATACCTCGTTTATACCTCGATTTTTTCATAAGGGCAGCCTTTCATCCCTTCAGTGGGTCGATAAATGAGTACCAAGCATGCTTGGGAACTAAACACTGGGGGCTTCACGTTCGGTTGACCACCAAACCGAAACATCTGCTCCTGCACCCCAGAGCCCAAGGTCAAGAAAACTGAGATGGGCACAGTAGGCCTTGGCCCTCTATGGGCTGTCGCGCCGCTGAGTTTAGTTATAATATAGAATGACTTCAAATTTTCACATTTTAATGCTAATTAACACAGTCTTAGGTATATATATATATATGCACAGTTATCTACAGAACCACATTGTGGGCCCCTATTAAGCCTATAATTGTTTAACCTATAGGGTACATTAGTACACGGTAACATAAAACCAGGTCCAATATCAAAATTATGGGTCAATAACAAGCGGAGATACAGGCTTTTGCTACAACAAAGAATACTGACTTTGAATTTCCTCATTTTAGAGCTATTAAACACACTCTTTTAAGTATATACACGCAGTAACCTATAGGACCACATTGTGGGCCCTCTATTAGACCTATAATTGTTTCCCCCTCCAGGGTACATTAGTGCACGGTAATATAATACAAGGTTCAATATAAATATTATGAGTCAATATTAGGGAGATATATAGGCTTTTGTTATAATATAGAATATTGACTTTGAATTTCTTCATTTTAACGCTATTTAACACAGTTTTAGGTATATAAATCTTTGAAGGAGATATAGGCCTTTGTCATAATACAGAATGACTTCGAGTTTTCTCATTTTAACGCTATTTAACACTGTCTTAAGTATAAATATATATAGTAACCAATAGGACCACATTGTGGGCCCCCTATTAAGCCTATAATTTTCTCCCTCGGTAGGGTACAGAAGTACACGGTAATATAAGGTTCAATATAAATATTATGGGTCAATATTAAGGGGATATATAGGCTTTTGTTATAATATAGAATATTGACTTTGAATTTCCTCATTTTAACGTTATTTAACACAGTCTTAGGTATATATACACACAGTGACCAATAGGACCACATTGTGGGCCCCCTATTAAGCCTATAATTGTTCCCCCTTATAGGGTACATTAGTACACGGTAATATAATACCTAGTCCAATATAAATATTATGGGTCAATATTAAAAAGAGATATATGCCTTTATTATAATATAGAATGACTTCGAATTTTCTCATTTTAACGCTATTTAACACAGTCTTAGTTACATATATATAAACACAATAACCTATAGGACCACATTGTGGGCCCCCTATTAAGCTTATAATTGTTTCCCCTGGTAGGATACATTAGTACACGGTAATATAATAACATGTTCAATAAAAATATTATGGGTCAGTATTAAGGGGAGATATGGGCTTTTGTTATAATATAGAATGACTTCGAATTTTCTCATTTTAACGCTATTTAACACAGTCTTAGGTATATATATGTTACGGTAAAAGTCCGAATTGGCCAAGAACTCTGTAAATTAGCTGGCCACAGTCCGGAATTTTTCTTGATTTCGGGAATTGGCCGGCCTGATCGCGAACTGGCCGAGGATATCTGGCCAAAGTTCGAAATTGCTCTTGATTTCGGAAATTGGCAGCCCAAATCGCGAATTGGCATGGGAAGATCAGCCAAGGTAGGAAGAAAAAATCATTATACCGGGCAAATGTATACCGCTCAGGGGCATTTGACCTTAAAAAATCATCGGTGTGGGATATACCGGGCAAATGTGTACCGGGCAGTGACACTTGACCTTAAAAAATCATCAGTGTAGGATAAACCGGGAAAATATATACCGGGCAGTGGCACTGAACCTTAAAAAAACATCAGTGTAGGATATACCGGGAAAATGTATACCGGGCAGTGGCACTGAACCTTAAAAAAACATCAGTGTAGGATATACCGGACAAATGTATACCGGGCAGTAGCACTGAACCTTAAAAAAACATCAGTGTAGGGTATACCGGGCAAATGTATACAGGGCAGTGGCACTTAACTAGACCTAGTATGACTAGACCTTTGGTGTATGTATGACTAGTATGACTAGATAATTAAATAGACAATTTAATAATGATTATAAAATTAATGTTTATGTAATAGACAATTTAAAAACTTCTATTTTTTATATTTTTAAATTAGAAGATTTACAAGAATTATTTATATAATTAGAGAAGTAAAATATTCACTGATCGTTTCAGTTATTTCGGACTTTGGCCAGCCCTCCTCGGCCACTTCGCGATCTGGCCGGCCAATTCCCGAAATCAAGAAAATTTCGAACTTTGGCCAAGAGGCCCGGCCAATTTGCGATCTGGCCGGCCAGATCGCGAATTGGCTGGACTTCGGGCTTTGGCCGTAACATATATACATAGTAACCAATAGGACCACATTGTGGGCCCCCTATTAAGTCTATAATTTTCTCCCCCGGTAGGGTTCATAGGTACACGGTAATATAATACCAGCTTCAATATAAATATTATGGATCAATATTAAGGGGATATATAGGCTTTTGTTATAATATAGAATATTGACACCGAATTTCCTCATTTTAACGCTATTTAACACAGTCTTATGTATATATATATACACATAAACCTATAGGACCACATTGTGGGCCCCCTATTAATCCTATAATTTTTTTCCCTGGTAGCCCTTATGAAAAAATCGAGGTATAAACGAGGTATATTTTAAAGGTATAAAGGAGGTTGTTATTTAAATACGTCATTAAGGTTGAAAAGGGTGCAAATTAATACCTCAAAATCAACCTCAAATATACCCTAAATATACCTCCAGAGGTATATATGTTACAACCTGAGGTATTTAATTTTACATCTGTGGAGAAGTAGATATTTACTACTTTAAAGTGTTTCATTTTCAACCTTAGGTTATTACTTATCAGCCTGAAGTATATTTTTTTACACTTGTGGAAGTATTTATTCAACAACCTAAGGTGTGTCATTTTACAATTCAGGTTATTACAAATCAATCTCAGATGTACTTTGTTCTATCTCAGGTAATTATTTTTCAACCTCAGGTATCTAATTTTATGCTTGTAGAGGTATATATTTATCAACCTGTGGTGTGTCATCTTACACTTCAGGTTATTATAAATCAACCTCAGGTATATTTTGTTCTACCTCAGTCAGTTATTTTTCAACTTCCGGTATCTAATTTTATGCTTGAAGAGGTATATATTCTTCAACCTATGATGTGTCATTTTACACTTCAGGTTGTTATAAATCAACCTCAGGTGTATTTTGTTCTACCTCAAGTAATTTTTTTTCAACCTCAGGTATCTAATTTTATGCTTGTTTAGGTATATATTTTTCAACCTAAGATGTGCCATTTTACACTTCTGGTTCTTATAAATCAACCTGAAGTGTATTTTCAACACTTAAAAAGGTTATTTTTTATTAACATCATGTGTTCCATGTTCTACGTTAAGTTATTATTTCGTAACCTCAAGTATATATTTTTGTATTTTTAGAAGTATTAATTTATCAACCAAAGATGCGACATTTTACACTTCAATCTTATGTAGCTCAACCTAAAGCTAATTTTTTTTAGTACTTACGAAGGTGAGGTATTATACGGACCACCTAGTTTATTAATTTTTAACCTCACTCTATAAAAAATATAGTATGTATAAAGATAGTATATATATATATATATATATATATATATATATTATATGAAGAATAATGTATATCATTACATTTTTTCACTAGTTGAGATCTTCATTTATCAACCAGAAGTTTTTAATTCGGCAGTAATTGCTTCTTTTGTTAAGCTATAAAAGAAAGTTTCAAATGCATAATTCTTCTGTAATTGTAATAGACTGAATTAAATCATTTTAAAATAATACTTATCCAAATTCTACAATTAGTAAAAACTATTTATGGGAACTCATATTTTTAGAAAATAATTGTTTAATGTGCTTGAATTTCTTAAGCCATAAAAACTACAAATTTAAATAATTAGTCAGCTGAAATTCAAATATTTTTATTTAAAACTAAAATTTAATTTTTTTACAAATCAACAAAATTATTTTAAATATTGTTTCCGTCTACCTGTTGAAACTAGTAATTATTGGAACCTAAAAGAAAAAAAATATGAATTAGTAAGAAAGTCATATTTACAATAATAGTGGCAGGTTTTAAAATATTAAAATATTAGAAATTGTTTTTTTATGTTTAAATTAACTGGATGAAATTAATTTTCTTTTTCAGATAAATAATATTACTCTTCTGCCATTTCTATTCAATCCTCGTAGCTAAAAAGCATGACAGGTACCACAGCCACAAAATAAAATACACTGAAGACAGTATTTCCATTAACATCATTTACAGAAATTCAAATTTATAATTCCAATCTTATTATGCAATTTTAACACTTTCTATTTTTCTATGCATCTGGTATCATTATGGTACTTGTAAATTTGATGATTTTCTTTCTGTTTTTCTTACAAATCTTTAAACTCAATAAACCTAGTCTACATTTTTAAACTTTTTGTCAGACTTCATGAAACTAATAACTTTTTTATAAATTTTTGACGCTGATTCTGAAAAGGACTTCCGTTATTGTCAATCACATCAGAGTTTCTTAAAAAAAATAGTTATTTTAATATTTCTTAATCAATGTAATCAAGAATCAACAATCGTTTAATAAATTAAAATTTTAAAGTTAGTTACCAATTTTTATTCTTTTTTTTTACACTCAATCGAAGAGAACAAATTACAAGCTGATAAGGAACATTTATTTTTGAGTTGTAAGTAATTTTATGAGAGGAAAATGTCTAGGAGAGAATGATTTAAAATAATACTTTTAAAATAAGTTGAGTATAATATTTCCTATATTGCTTATAATACCGAGCAGAATAAAACTAATAGTCAGTTGTTACAAACATTTGTTTAAATATAAAAACAAATCCCATAGGATGAAATTCAAAACATTGCATATTACTTTTAACAATAAATGTTTTTATTTGCAATTCAGCATTAAAATTGCGTAAGAAACTATACTGACTTACTTCTAAAAAATTTAAGATTTCCAAAATTCGCTAATTTTTGAAGTAGTGAACCATAAACAGCTGCATAAAATTGCTCATAACCTTGAAAAAAATTGTCATATAAACTTGAAATCGGGTTTAATTTAATTCTGCTCAATATTCTAATAAGTAATAACAATCTGCTTAGTAAATAATTAACGTGGGTAAATAGGGAAAAAATAACATGTAGTGAAAATAGCAGTTTTGTGATCAAACATGAAAAAGTGAGATAGTACAGTTACTAGTTTTCAATTATCAAATATCTAGCAAACTATTGTTATCAACAATTACATAAATTCTGTAGTTTATTAGGAGAGATTACTTTTCTTTTTGGTATAAAATTCAGAACTATTTTCTAGGGGAAGGCTGAGTAGTAGCTTGCTAGTCACTTTTTCTTCGCTGCTGCAGACGTTCTATTTACAGCCTAGGTCATCTCAGCAATATCAGGGAGCTGTGGATAAGCTCTGTAATATATATATATATATATATATATATATATATATATATATATATATATATATATATATATATATATATATATATATAGGGGAGTGTCGGGTACCCCCGCCCACTGTCAATTTCATATGTATAGAATATTTTTTCAAGTCAATGGGCCATCGGACATTATTTAGTATATTAAAAAAAGATTATTTTCAAAGTTTCAAGTATTTATGCAGCTGGTAACATGGTAAACAATAGTTTTGAAAATATGTTGTATGTATATATGTATTTTTTTAAGTTAAACTATTCTTTTTTTGGTTTATTCTTTTTGCATTATTTAATTAGATGATAAAACAATAGAAACATATAAAAATATTGATTATTACTCAATATTATTCAAAAATATAAGCAATACTCCTTAAGTGGGCGGGGCTACCCGACTCTCCCCTATATATATATATATATATATATATATATATATATATATATATGTCAGGTATATATGCCGAGCTACTTCAAACTACACCATAATGTGATGATGTTGGTTACCATATTAATTCAATCACTATGATTAATAACAATAACAATAATATTTATTCTTCAATATTAACAAGAGTCACGTAGACTCTAACCACTTAGGTTTGAATCACAAAGATTCCAAGTTTTACCTCAAGACAAACAGTTAGTTTCACGGAGAAACAACTTCAACTCACTCATCTTCATTTACATCTAGAATGTTCAAAAACACTTAGTTAAGGCAAGCGCCATCTGGCGTGATAACTCAGAGGCTGTTATCTCACTTCTTACAGTCTCGGCCATTCGACAAGTGGCGTCCTCGCCACCTGAGAGAAAAGAAATCTGCAAAGAGAAAAAAAAACAAAGCAGTATACAAAACATGAAGGAAAAAAAAATTGAAAGAAAAAACAAAGCTGCATCGTTCCATCAGTAAATCTGCACTAATTTGTCCATGGTTTCATATAGTCTACAGCAGTGGTTGTAAAGTTAGGACCTTCATGTTGCCCAACTTTTTCTACTTGGTATCTGTCATTGCATTTTACTTTAACAATCTTGTAAGGACCATGAAACTTTGGACGCAACTTTAAACCAGTTCCAAATTGCGTTCTTTGAATCGCCACTAAGTCATCTTTTCTGTACTTGTGGGGTTGTTTGCACTTTCTGTTGTGAGTTGATTTATTCTGCTCTTGAATTTCCATAATTCGTTGCTGTGCATCACTTCTCAGGTGTTCTCGTTTTTTCATGAAGAAATGTTCATATTCTTCAGTCAATATTTCTTTGAGCTTTAAATCCTCTTTGTTCTTCATAGGAGTTCCTATCAGTAACTGAAATGGTGTATACGTTGTACTGGAAGAAATTGTACTGTTTATAAAACGCTGAACATGTGAAACATGTTTGTACCACTCTAGAGGGTTGTCGATGGATAGTTTTGTCAAAATCGGTATTAGTGTTTCGTGAATACGTTCAACCTGTCCATTACCGCGTGGTACACCTGCTGTTATTAGAACATGCTGTATTTCTTCTTCTTGGCAATAATCTTTAAATTCATTCGATACAAATGCACCTCCACGATCTGTCACGATTCTAGAAGGATTTCCAAATATTGATTGCTGAAAGCGTAATTTGTCTAACGCGGCTTGTGAGCTGTTGGTCTTAACAGGGTAGAGCCATACAAATTTTGAAAAACCATCAATTACAGAGAAAATATGTTGATAATTTTTCTTAGTAGAGGGGAGGGGACCTATAAAGTCAATATGATATGTACTGAGGGGTACATCTTCTTTGGGTATTGGATTTAAGAACCCTTCTTTTTTTCCGCGTTTTCGATTACATAAAATGCAATCAACACAGTTGGCTAAGACGTTTTCAACTTTTTTCCGAAGTCTTGGAATATAAAAATCTCGTTTCACAGCTTCTTCAGTTTTTGCTAAAGCATAGTGTCCTTTACCATGGATTTCTTTAATTATATCCGTTTGCATAACTTCGGGTACAACCAAGAGATCACGACCATTGTCATAGCGATAAAGAATGTTATTTCGAATGAAATGTATATTGTCATCACCTTTCGCAAGTAAAGATTTAATTGTGTTAATTTGTTCATCATTTTTTTGAGCAACTGCAATTTTCATGGTGACTTCATCGTGCGAAATTGTGATACACGCATTTCTACTTAAGGCATCTACATGTTTCATCTGTGTAGCAGGCCGGTGCACTATATCATATTGAAATTCCTCAAGGTACAAAGCCCAACGTGCAATTCTAGGGACAATTTCTTTTTTATTCATTGTGTTTTGGAGAGCTGCGCAATCAGTAACAATTTTAAATTTTGTACCTAATAAATAACAACGAAATTTCTTCAATGCTTCAACTATCGCGAGGGTTTCTAACTCGTAACTACTATATTTTTCTTGTTGTGGATTAGTTTTTTTACTAAAGTAATGAATAGGATAAAATTTTTCATTATCAGCCTTTTGTAAGAGTACTGCACCAAACCCGAAACTACTAGCGTCAGTATGAAGTTCTAACTCCGAATTTTGTCTGTATAAGTGAAGAACTGGGTTATCAGTTAAAGCTAACTTAAGTTTTTTAAAAGCTTCTTTTTGATCATTATCAAATTTAAATTCAGTATTATTTCTCAATAAATCAGTAAGGGGTTTAGCTATTTTACTGTAATTAGGAATAAATTTACGAAAATATCCAGTTAAACCGAGAAAACTCATAAGTTGTTTATGTGTTTTAGGTAGGGGAAAATTCTGAACTGCTAAAGTTTTAGAGGGTGAAGGGCGAATCTTGCCATTTTCAATTATGTAACCGAGACATTCTATGGAACGTTTTAAAAATTGACATTTCTTAAAATTTAATTCCAATCCGTTATCAGCAGCTGTTTTTAAAACACGTTTTAATTTTTCAAAACCTTCCTCATCATTTTTTGCTGGAATGAAAATGTCATCTAAATAAATAACTAAAGTTTTATCTTTAATTAATTCTCTAAAAACATGTAAAATATATCTCTGAAAAACACTAGGACTGTTAGCCAAACCAAATGGTACCCGTAAAAATTCGTATTGGCCATTATGCGTAATAAAGGATGTGTATTTGCGACTATTTTCTTCGATTTCACAATGGTGAAAGGCTGATTTTAAATCAATAGAAGAAATTACCTGCGCATCGCCTAATTGGTCTAATATGTCCTCCATAAGGGGTAAGGGGAATCTATCGCGAACAATTTTTTTATTTAATTTCCTATAATCGATGCAAACTCGCGTGGAATTATCTTTCTTTTTACAAAGAACTATAGGCGCGCTAAATTCTGAACAACTTTCACGAATAACACCATCTTTTAACCAGGTGTCTATTTGTTTTTCAACTATTTCTTGCTCTTTAAATGACAAACGACGAGCATGTTGAGAAATGGGAATTTCATCTGTTAATATTATATTCATCTTAATATTTGTTGTTTTAATTTGCGATGGCTTATAATTATTAATCAAAAGAGTTAAATCTTGCTTTAATTTCTGATTCAGAATATGCGATAAATCAAATTCATTATGATCAATGACATTTGAGATCTGAGTTAAAAAAGAAAAAGCTTCTAAATTATTTGAATATTCATTTGACTGAAAAGTATCCGAAGAATAAAAACAATTCGAAAGAGGAACGGTTTGTTGATCATAAATTAAGGAATCGCAACTAGGCATTACAGTAGCCTTGAAGGGAGACGCTCTGACTGAGTTTGTAAAAGTTTCGGTTCCACTTCCGAAGGGTGAATATTTCGCGTGAGAAATGATTGTATTTACGTTTACTGTTTTTGGGGTAGATGTATTTTTAACAAATAATTTGCCTTTAGCAAAATTGATATCTAAACAATTAAGCACATCCATTCCGATTATAAAATCGAATTGCATTTTATCAATAACATAAATATTAGCATTAATCGTAAAATTATCTATACCTATGTTTGTATTAAACCAACCTAATGGAGAAATAGGCTCTTCACTTATTCCAGATAAAATAATATTAGACAATTGGAGGGGAATATGAGGGAATTTTTGATATAATACATCACTACACATGGTTATCTCACTGCCTGTATCTATAATTGCGTTAATTTTACTGTTAAATATTACAATATTTTTATCAATACGAGTTGGTTGAATTATATGTACGTTTCTTTCGGTACATTCATGAGTGGAATGACCTGATTTATTACAGTTTCTACACTTTTGAATTAATTGATCACATTTTGCACTTATATGCCCATAATTGTGGCAGTTATAGCATTTTATATGAGCCATATCTTTATTTTGATTCGGATTATTAAAACCAGGAGAAAAGGAAGAGATGGGTGTGTTTCGTTTTTGTTGAATTGGAAATGTTTTGGTTTTAAAGATTGAATTCTTATTAGGGGTGTCTACTTTTTTTGTTATTATTCGCCCGTTTTCGTATGTTTCTAGCTTATCAATCAATACGCTTAATTCGGTTAATTGATGTAAATCATCCAATAAATGTTCGCGGATATCTGACGGTAATTTTCTTCTTACTTGGTCAACGACCATATATTCTTTTAGCTTGTCAAAGTCTGTTATTTTCAAACCGCTAATCCACTCGTCGAAATAGTGGTTTAATTGATAAGCGAAATCTCGCCAAGAAACATTTACTTCTTTTCTATGGAAAGAAAATTTCTGACGGAATTGTTCCGGGGAAAGTTTAAAGCGTTTCAGAAGCAAAGTTTTAACAAAATTATAGTCTGCAGTTAATTGTTCTGGCTCTTGAGCAATTATTTGAACAATGCTTAGAGGGAGAAGTCCCATTAAATATGTGACGAATTCAGTTTTATTTATATTTATTCTGTTCGCCTGTCTCTCAAATAACTGTAAATAGGTACTGATATCGGTTTCGTTGGCATCAAAACTTTTAATTAGTTTATACAAGTCACTTGTTTTTAATGTTTCTGTTGCTGGAATCGGAGTTCCGTTTTGTCGATTTAAATTTTCCGCTTTAAGCTTTTCAAGCTCAATTTCCTGTGCTAATTTTTCTTTTTCGGCAGCCGCTTTTTCCAAGCGTTCCGAAACAATATTTTCTAACACATTTTTGGCAAATATTTCATCATATTTAGTATCGGAAGTAATTAGCTGTGTTATATTGATAATTTTAGGATTAGGTGGAAGTGTAATCCCTAATTCTTCTGCTAGTTTTAACAGATCTTCCTTTCTAGATCTGGACAAGAAGCTCATTGTTTTATATTTCTTTATAATTCACACAGAATAATAGTCAAAAAACATAGTACTCACAGGTTCGTAATTGTCCGTTATCCAATTTCAAGGACCACTTTTGACACCAAAATGTCAGGTATATATGCCGAGCTACTTCAAACTACACCATAATGTGATGATGTTGGTTACCATATTAATTCAATCACTATGATTAATAACAATAACAATAATATTTATTCTTCAATATTAACAAGAGTCACGTAGACTCTAACCACTTAGGTTTGAATCACAAAGATTCCAAGTTTTACCTCAAGACAAACAGTTAGTTTCACGGAGAAACAACTTCAACTCACTCATCTTCATTTACATCTAGAATGTTCAAAAACACTTAGTTAAGGCAAGCGCCATCTGGCGTGATAACTCAGAGGCTGTTATCTCACTTCTTACATATATATATATATATATATTACAAAAAGAAATTGCTTGTTAATCAGATTTAGAATGCATATTAAAATACATATTTTGACTCATAAATAACAATATAAACTTTGCAACAGATATCCAAGCAAACGATAAGCATACAGCTATAGTAGAATTTCGAAGCAAAATTGCTATTTTAAAGATCTTTCAATTTTCAATGATTCATTTATAAGAGAAATTATGAACATTTTGCTCAACTAATCAGCTTGCATACTGCAACGTTTAAACATATACATTTAAGAAAAAAAAATAATAGTTATATTTGAATAAATTACAAACAATAAAATATACTGTGCATAACCTGCTGTAACGATTCACCAGTAACGTTACCCTAAGCAGCGACGAGAAATATTTCGATTGTTCTCTCTTATTGCTAAGCCTACAACAATAGCCTCTAGGAATATCCTCCAACTTAAATTGTTTAAGATCAGGACCGGTCTTTAAAACAAAAATAATAAAATTTAAGTTTGAAAATTGAAGCATATTTGATTAAAAGTGATAAAACTAAATTAATAAATGTCCAGCACACTTACCGAATTTCGAATAATCTTTCGATTGTCAACACACACGCCATTTGCCGGCTCGCACGGAACTCTGGGAAGTGAGCTAGTTAATATGAAGTGTACTTCAAACAACCTTAAAACAAGCTTAGGTATAAATAAAATGACTTCATACACCTCAATAAATACGTCACTCTCTTTAGTTGAAATAAGGTATATTTTTTTATACCTCGTAAATACCTCACTATCGTTAGTAGATAAAAGGTATAGTTTTTTATACCTCGTAAATACCTCACTCTCGTTAGTTGAAATAAGGTTGATTTTTTTATACCTCATAAATACCTCTTTTGTTACAAGTGTAAGAAAAACCACCTCGTATACATTAAAAATCACCTTATCAGTCTAGGATTTGAAGTGAATTTAAAACAACTTCAAAATAAGCTTAGGTATAAATAAAATGACTTCATATACCTCAATAAATACCTCACTCTCTTTAGTTGAAATAAGGTAAAAAAATTTATACCTCAAAAATACCTCTTTTGTTACAAGTGTCAGAAAATCAACCTGGTATACCTTGAAAATCACCTCATCAGCCTGGTTGATTTGAAGCTGATTTTAAACAACCTCAAAATAAGCTGAAGTATATATAAAACAACCTCACACGCCTTAATTACAACCTTTATGAGGTATAATTTTTGTTGGCGAGTTTGAGTTTCGCCTGTAGAGGCAACTCCGTCCATCCCCGCTCACTTCGTATTAATTTTGCTCTCGTGCTTAATGTATTTCGTTCTAATTATTTTTCGTTTAAATAAAACTTGTTATTGTTGAAATATTTGCTTTACTTGACCTATGGATATCTTGTTGTTTTAGTAGGTTAGACCCTACATTTGGTCCGTCGAGCCGGAGTTCAAACCTGATATAACTCAAAAATAATTTTGATCAACTTTCGTCTTCGTTTCGTCATAACTTCGGTTTTATTGCTGTTTTCTCAGTAACCTTAAATATACCTCAAAAATACCTCAAATCAACCTTGATACCTCAAAAATACCTCAAATCAACCTTAAATATACCTTAAATTTTCGTAAGGGAGAATACATTAGTACACGGTAATATAATAACAGGTTCAATATAAATATTATGGGTCAGTATTAAAGGGAGATATAAGCTTTTGTTATAATATAGAATATTGACTTTGAATTTCCTCATTTTAACGCTATTTCACACTGTCTTAGGTATATAAATCTTTAAAGGAGATATAGGCCTTTGTTATCATATAGAATGACTTCGAATTTTCTCATTTTAACGCTATTTAACACAGTCTTAGGTATAAATATACATAGTAACCAATAGGACCACATTGTGGGCCCCCTATTAAGCCTATAATTTTCTTCCCCGTTGAGGTACATAAGTACACGGTAATATAATACCAGGTTCAATATAAATATTATGGATCAATATTGAGGAGGCATATATAGGTTTTTGTTATAATATGGAATATTGACATCGAATTTCCTCATTTTAACGCTATTTGCCCCGATCCTGGTCCAAGCCTGGGTGATAGTTGTTGAGCATTTTCTGCTTTTACATATACATATTTAGAAATTTCACATTGCAGACCAGACTGTGTAAGGGTCAGGGAACTGGCTTTACATCAGGAAGGTTCTGGGTTCGAATCACGAGCAAGGCATGGATGTGAAAGCAACATTGGTCCATATAATATGATGCCCCTGAAAAAGTGGCCAGCAAATCTTCCTTGCAAATGCCTGGATCGACAAAATGTTAACACAGGTAGCCATTGGAAATAAAGAAATTTCACATTTGTCAAGTAAAAATTATTCAGACTAAAATGGTTAATAAATGAAGAAATATTCTCACTTATTTTGATAATTGGTTTATTACAACTTGCATATATTCGATGAAAAGATATTCACACTTATTTTGATAATTGGTTTAATACGACTTGCATATTTTCGGTTGAACACTAAAAGCACTGTATATTCTTAAAATGTAAGAAGACTATGCAAATATTATGTAAGTCTTTTTGAAAAAGATTATTAGAGTAGACACAACAAAGTTTCTCTTTCCTGTTTTATATGAACATATGAAGAAGGCAAGAAAAGAGACAGAAATCAAAACACAGCATTTTTTTAAATTTTATTTTATAACCGTCGTTGAACAGCCGACCCAATTTCATGGGTTTACGACTACTAATGTTCAACTCCGTAGCCTTGTAATTTTGAACCAATCCAGAAGACAAGGAAACTCCTGGATCAGTACCCCCAGAGGTATTGATTTGTTATGGGAACATGGAGGACTTTGAGACTCGACAGATTTAACGTGCATCAGTCACCATTTACTACACGGGGAGTCTTCGGCCGGCGAGGATCGAACCCACGACCTCTTGGACATGGGCCCAGCGCCCTACCGACCAGGCTATCCCGGCCCCTTTTAAACACAGCATTTGAGAAAAATCAACTTGAAGAATACTATAAAACTTATTCTAAAAGAGAAAAATCTTGAACACAATCTGAAAAAGCTTACAATTTAGGCATGAGACACTTTTTGTGCTTGATGGGGCACTTCATACATATTTTTTATTGACATATCCTCAAAATTGCTGTTTTTGACTTGTGTCACTTCTCTAGCCAGGGGGGGGGGGCGATATATGCTTTTTTTAATGGTTATTAGCCAATGATATTATTTTCTTTAACATTATAAACACTATAGCCTTGACTTAAAACATTATGGCCTTGATGATGCGATGGTTTTAAGAAGAATTTATTTTTTTGCAAATAAAAAAACAAATATTACATATTTTAACATCTGTTTGACGAATCTTCATTAAATCTAACAATAAAATATGTAACATCTACGTCACGTTCCTGAAAATTTTTACATCTACACATTTTTTTTTCTTTAAATGCATTAAACTACAGATCTTGGACTCATTATAAGATCAATTATGAACCATATAAATTGAAAGCTTTATTTAGATACGAATAACTTAAGACATCGATATTTTTTATCAATGTTTTTACCACCGTAAAAGCATTTTCATACCGTTACATTGCAACCCTGTTCAATTGCAATCGATTTCTTGTTACGTAAATGGATCAAAATAATTGTATAAAAAATATGTGACGTGTAAGGTAACCTTCTAAAAGGACTTTTTAAAATTAAAATGTAAGTTAACCAGCTAAGCACGAAATTTAAAATTGGATATCCTCTGCTGGTAGCGGAATAATAAAATCAAATAAAACCAATCAATAACTCATATGCTCGTCATATATATATATATATATATATATATATATATATATATATATATCGGGAGATAGAGACATCTGTGCACTCTAACCAAGCCTAAGTATTTTCAGATAATAATTGAAAATTCTAAACACTTCCTTCATATCTCACGAGCTGTAAATTAAATAGTTATGCTAAAAAACACGTTTTTTTTTCTTTTCTTACGATTTTACACCTCTGAACGAAAACTTTATGGATCGAAAGCTTGGGATCTTTAATTTTAATTCAACAGCGTCTAGGACTCGGTCTCCTAGAGAAAAGAGACAGTATCAGCCACGTATGTAATTAACTTCGAGCCGCCAGCCCGCCCTCCCCCCCCTAACACGCAATATATGATACGTAGCAGTTAAATTAGTAATAAAAAGGAAACACTCAACAAAATAATATTCTAGTTGTATTTTATTGAAATGCCGAGTTTCGATAATACTCCATGGTAATTTTTTTATTTTACACGACGTCTATATGCGTGAAAAAAAAAACTCAATAAATATTTGGTTATGACGTGTAATCTTGTTAAACGCACTTAACTAGTTAAATGCACTACATATTTCCAATCTAATTCTTCTTTGGCTTACCTCTGTATCTTTTTAAGAACTCGTGTATTTCTAATATATTTGAAAATAATGTGGTCTGATATCGTTTCTCATAAAATTCGAGTATTTTTTATGGCAAATACATGATATTTTAAGATAAATAACACCCTTCTGTTCTTCGATCACTCCTTATAAGGAAATGTTCTTGAGTCGAGATAGGAAGGTCAATTGTTATGTCAGGCAAAGGGTGGTCGTTCACTGTTGACGCGTCACTTTTGATGAGAACTTTTTCAATGTACTGTAGGATTAGATGATCGTCCCACTGACTCCTGGGTGGATTGTGGATTCTAGGATGTCGGAGTTTCAATCCCAGGTTTTCTAATTCTGTCATCATAACTTCGTAGTTATAACCTTCGTGGCGGACGTCGTGTTCAACAAAATCTGCTCCAAGGATTTCTTCGGGTGGTGCCAGACGAATTGGTACAAAATAATCGATTCCCTAAAAACAAATATCATTGCTAAAAAATTATGACAAATCAAAGCAAAAAAAATTATAACAATATAACTGCCAATTTAAACAATATAAAAAAAATATAACAATATAACTGCCAATTTAAACAGTATAAAAAAATTATAACAATATAACTGCCAATTTTTATTCTCTGCAATGATAATTTCCAATGTGGTAGTAAAGGGACAATCAAATCGCAATTACTGAATTATTTTTATATTATGCTAAAGCTTAAACTCATCATAATTAATAATGAAACTGTTAAAAGAAATTAAATATTAATGAAAGGAAATGCAATCACTTTATTATTTTTTGGTACATTACTACATTTATTATATTTTATAATCCTTAATATTTTTTTTTTCTATTATTATAACCGCCGTTGAACAGCCGACCCAATTTTATGGGATTACGACAACTAATGTTCAACTCCGTAGACTTGTAATTTTGAACCCAATCCAGAAGACAAGGGAACTCCTGGATCAAGTAGTGAGAGAAATTTGTCTTCGTGGAGGACTTTTTGATGAAGCTAACCCGCAGTTGCGTTACATGGAAAGGAAGACCACGAGAACCTCCCACGGTTTGCCAGACGGCAAAGGTACTCTAAGCCATGATCCGCCTACCACTGAGGATATTTTACGTCAGCACTGTGGTCGGTACAAGCCGGGAGCGGGCGGAATTCGTATCGACCAGCATCAGTGGGATTCGAACTCAGTTCACCTCATTGGAAAGCGAACGCTCTATCCTTTTTTATAAACGTCAGAGCCATCACGGCTCTGGCTAATAAAATGCAATTACCTTTACTTTTCCATGTTTCACAACTTACTTTTAATATAAGGTATGTAGTGATCATGCTCCAGAGACTGACCGCAATACATGCCAATATTTGCACCCCCAGCAGATACAGGCCACCACCCTTTAGGAGTCCACTTCGACTGTGTGTAAGATTGAGTAAATCATCATCATCAATGAATAATCCAACTGCAATCATGCCCCATAGACCACCCATGGCATGTACAGCTACGGCACCAACAGGATCGTCAATTCTGTATTTGTCCATGTAAGGAGGAACTATATTCACTAGTACAGCCCCAACACCTCCAACTAAGAGAGATTCCCATGACCTTAGAAAACCTGAACCAGCTGGTGGGTAAAATGTGATTATTAGTTTTCACAATTAGCAATACGTCGAGAAAAATTTAAACAAAAACACGGTGCATGGAACATTCACAACATTTACGTGTTAAAGATTTGTAATTAAAATTTTCAGTTAAAATATCATAATTTAACTGGTCAGGATTCTTAATAATGAAAATTTTTAAACTCTAAAAATTTAATGACTTAACAAAAGCTCACATTTTCAAGTCTGCTAATTACTACACTTTTTGCAAAATATTTTACTGAGTGGTAGACATTTAAAAACCAAATCTTCCAGAATTTTCGGTAATTTTGCCAACATTTTAAAAGCCTTACCACGAAATAACTGGAATAAAGTGGCGTTGCATATGAACTTTCCAATCATTTATATATAATTGTGTGAAAAATAAGTTTAAATGAATAAAAAAAATACATTAAAACATAGCTATCACTAGAATAGAAAAAGCGTTAACTGTTGGCAGCACTGCATTTTACAGCAGGAAAATTAATACTGTATGTTATACATTTACATGAATTTATGTATGGTAAAAGCTTGTAATTAAATGTTTGCGTTCAAATTTAATCATTTTTCAGGACGAAATTTTCATTAAAGTTAATGAAAAAAAAAAAAAAAATATCTAAACAAAACGCCCTAAAGAATTTCTGACGAGGAAAATTTTGGATTAAATGCCGTGGTTAAAATTTCATAATGAAACTGGTTGGAACTCATAATACGAAAATATAAAACAAAAAAGCTTACATGCAGTAGTGGCTTTTTTTAAACGGTTAAATCTTATATTTAAATGCCTGGGTGAAAATTTAATGACTTAACTAATGCTCACATTTACGGCTGGAAAATTAAAATAAAAAGACCCTATGTGAAACATTTGCGATAATAAAAAGCCTGTAATTAAATGTTTGCTTTCAAATTTAATACTTTTTTTAGGTCGAAATTTTTATGAAGGATAATCAAAACAAATATGTCGACACAAAACATCTTATTTTTTTTTTTTTTTTTTTTTTTTCTTTGACGAAGAAAACTTTGGGTTAAATGTCTGGGTTAAAATTTCATTATTTAATTAATAAGAAAATAAAACCTTCAAAAGACACATCACATATGGCTCAAAATTAGCATATTCATACATATTTAAATATGTAATGAAAGTATCAGGCAGAATTCATCTGATCTATACATTTTATAGGACATTTCTTTTCCTCTGAAGATACATTTTGCATCCTTGTAGAATGGGATTTCGCGGATAGCTTTTTTCGGTAGACCTAATATTTAATAGTTTTTTTCGAAGGGAAAAAAATTATTACGGAAAATAATCTTTTTATTTTTCAAGATTGGTTTTGTGTCATCAATGTAAAGAATGAATCTTATCTCTGGTTTTAATTTGGATAAAAACGTAGCATAGCATTATATTGGCAAAACATAATAATAACGACATAAACATAATTTTGATAAAAACAAATTCATTTAAACTGAATTTATCTCTATTGCTTATTAAGTGATAAAAAGATCTTAACATTTTAAGATTTTCTGTGTTTTAAATTCCTTAAGTTATTACAAGGATGTGAATTCCATTTAATTTACTCTGAGTAAAAATGTAGATTGTAGAATTTCATATTTTAAGTAAAACAAATACATAGTAAAGATTTATTATATCACCTGTAACAGCAACTAAAGCTCCTAAAATGGAATTTATCAAATCTCCAACCAAAAACAATTTATTTTTTATGTACCTGGAAAAAAAACCGTTATGATACTATTTCATAAAATTATATTATTATTAATTTTATTAATTCTATAAAATCCTACTTAGGATATACTGATTTCAATATCTTGGAAACAAAGGATTTTATAACCGTCATTGAACAGCTGACCCAATTTTTTAGTTTTATGACTACTAATGTTAAACTCCATAGCCTTGCAATTTTGAACCCAATCCAGAAGACAAGAAAACTCCTTGATCAAGTATAGGGAGAAATGTTCCTTCATTGAGGACTCTTTTGATAGAACTAATCCACATTTGCGTTACATGGAGAGGAAAAACCACAAAAACTTCCCACGGTTAGCCTGACGGGAAGGAGACTTTAACCTATGATCCGTCTACCACTGAGGATATTTTTACGTTAGCACTGTGGTTAGTGCAAGCGGGTGCGGAATTCAAATCAACCAGCCACTGCCGGGATTCAAACCCGGTTCTCCTTATTAAAAGGCGGGTGCTCTATTTAGATAAAGAACTTGCCAACAGATTGCGCTATACTGAGTTTTTGAAAAGAATATAAGTACCGGCAGATTGTAATCTAGCCTGAGATATTCTATTATATATGTGTGTGTGTTTAGTGCAGAAACGCGCATTGCTCAATGGAATAGATAGCTTAAACCTCCTAATCAGGTATGGCAAGATGTTCTTTCGCGTTTTAACACTAGACTTGATCGCTCTGGTCAGCAATCATTAGCTGTGCCATCTGTTGACAACTTTTAAAACTAAACTCGTACATTTCTGTGTTTGCTTTCACAATAATTATACCGTTTGTTTTATTTCTCTATTGCCCTTTGTTTCCGAAATTTTAAATTCAGTCTCTCCTCCGCAAGACAAGCTGTAAATACATAAAAATATGCATTTAAATGGATCGTAGTTAAATAAATATAATTTTGTAAAATATATTTTTTTCCAGACATGATGTGACATGACCTGAATTCGAAAATGTTACTTTCACTACCAACAGTTTTCTGCGAGTCATGAAGGTAAGTAATAGTCATCCTTTAAATATTATTTTTCGATAATTCTTACAGAATTTTAATTAATGATTTTAAAAATACGATGCGATGTTTATAAATTATACATAAATATTTTCAAAATTATGCAACTAATTATTAAAATGGATGGTTGACTGAATGTAAAAAATTACACATTTTCTAAAACCGGAAGAAATTTAGAAAACTTCCAGTGTATCCCTCCGTTTACGTTATGCCTATAATGCGATGTGTGAACAGGCTTAATATTCTAGGAATTTTTGTTAATCTGATTTATGTTTATATTTGTGCATAATTTTAGCATTCATAAGAGCTTCCTGTAATTTATAATTGTAACTGGTTGTGAGTCCAAAACAAATTTAAGAAAATAAATATCACAACATAAATAAAGTGCAAGGTTTGCCATGTTTTGAGTGTTATCCCTTGTTCGGCTTTATTTGTATAAAATATAACTATTTATAATTTTCTTGGGTTGCATCTTTCAGGGCATAACATGCTTGCGAAGTCTTCTGAATTCTGCTGAGCCCCTAATGTAGTTTTCTCTTTCATACACAGAGACAGCACCTAGCCTTGGTGCACTGGTTTACTTTTTGGCAATGGAAGCTAAACTTCTTCCCCTATCTATATTCTCTGCTACCATGAGACTATTTGATCAAAAATTATTTGGAATGTTTTTTTAAGAATTGAATGAGAATCTTTTCAAAATGCAACTTACGAATAAATTAACCCAGCTAATCCTCCAGCCAAGGATGCGTTGATCGTATTTACAGCAGACCTGAAAAAATATTAAAAAAAGTGTGATTTTTTAAAAAATTATTGTGATATTTTAACTATGACATTAACGTCAGTAAAACAACGGAAATTTTTTTTTTCTTCCTGTTAGATGAAGTTTCTGAACGGATCTTATATATACACGTTACTGATTTCAAATCCGCAATCGATTTCTCAATACAAGCTACAGTTTTTTATGCAGTTTAATAGTATATTCCCAAGGAGGAATTTTTTAAAATTTTTCGCGCGTGAATGCTGAGTATCCCCACTTCCCTACTACGAAGGGAGTGGTGGAAATATACATTTCAATTTATGATGCAAGTTTGTGTTTTAAGTGTTATTTAAAAAGGAGCAGACAAGTGTGTATATGTATGTTACAGTGAATAACCGAAATCAAGAGAATGTCAACCTTCACCGGTGAATGTCAACAATCACATAGTCGCTTTGGTGAACGTCCGAAATATTTTCTTATATATGGTTTGATATTAATTTATTCGTTGATATTATTATATTTATTCGATATTTTAATATCTCCTGAGGATAGAGTACGAGAAACATCAGTGTAGGGTATACCGGGCAAATGTATACCGGGCAGTGGCACTGAACCTTAAAAAATCATTCATGTAGGGCATACCGTGCAGTGGCATTTAACTAGACCTAGTATATATTTCTGACATTTACCAAAGCGACTATGTGATTGTCTGAATAATCACCGGTGAAAGCCAACAACCACTAATTTCGATCATTCACAGTAACATATATAAACCTATATGTTCTTTGTAAACATTCAAACAAATAACTAAAGAATTTAACTTTGGAAAAAAATTTATAACTTTCTGAACAAAACTAATTTCAGATTTTATATACTCATTTTTGAATTTAAAAAAAAAGTACTTTTGTATAAATGCAACAAAAATTGTCCCCCACCGTATTTTTTCCCTTTTAGAGACGCACTCAGTTTTGAAAAAAAATTTGCTTCAATTAAAACATGCGTGAAGCGAGACAGGGGTGCATGATGTAATAATGCATCAATAACACACAGGGCTCCACCGAACTTAATAAGAAAAAGAAAAAAATCGATTATTTTATGCATTTGTTAACAACCACTATACAATATTTTTCAAATAAAATATATCTCTACAAAAATTCTATCCAAAAAAAGAAAAAAAAAAAAACTCACCTGTCTTGACCAGATCACACCAATAACACCAACTCAACTAAATTAATTAATAGTCTGCCAGAATAAAATTCTAAGAAAGATAACAAAAGTCAGATGGTTCGTAAGAAACAACACACTACACCACGACCTCAAAATACACCTGTGTAAGAAACTAAGAGAATTTACAGACTTGATCGATTATATCTAGAACTGCAGCACCAATTTTAATGAAATTTGATGTGCACATACATTGATACAATACAAAACAAATAACTATTCAACAATTGTAATACACTCGCATGATCGTGCCTAACACTCGTTGGAGTCAGAAGGTATGAAACAGTGGTTGCAGAATAAACAAAGAAAAAGGGGGTTAAAAGGGGATATGGTCCCCTCTTACAAATATACAGGTCTTGCAAAGGAATTTCATGCTTGAAATAAGGCAGTCATTTCCTGTGACAATTGGTCTGAACTGTGTTGTGTGCAATTTCATACCTTCCGACTCCAACGAGTGTTAGGCATGATCATGCGTGTGTTGAATGGCTATTTGTTTTGTATTGTATCACTGTATGTAAATATCAATGCAATAGACTAAATTAAATATCGAACTCTATGAAAAAGCCACCTCTTCTTCTGCAGCAAATTTCAGTCAAATATTCCTATAAGAAAATTTTAACTGTAGACAAGAGCAGCATACTATTGCATCATATTCCCGACATCAATAGCATACCTCATTTTCACCATACCAGCTTAGCTCAAGTTATGCCTCGTATCTTTTACTTTATGCTCTTATCTGCACAGTCAGAACTCAATGATTCCATTGTATCATCTCATCAAAACAGCACAAAGTTTTTTTATTTTATTTCGGCACCAAGAAAATGACACTGACTAAAAATAAAATGATTTGCGAAATTATCATGTACTTTTGATAACAATTTTGAAGTCAATGTAAATAACCTCTAAGAACTATCAATCTCCATCAACGACCATTTTACTGTGGAACGAATAGTGGTCGCTCCCGAAAAATTTCATTGTAGTAATAAAATTAATAAAACATAAAATAGAATTAAGAAAAAAAGATGATTGTAACAGTTTCGTACTAACTTACCTTCCTGCATAATGCCATTTATCACCAGATATTCCAAATGAACTTCCACAGTTGAAAACCAACCATCCCCACCTGAAATTCAAGTTTAAACAGTTTTTATGGTCGATGTATGTTTCATATATAAATTGAATGATAAATGAATAGGAAATTCTAAAAACTGATTAAAACAGGTTTTTTTTTTAATTAAATAATGTGTACAAGTAGTTATTGCTGTCTCCAATAAAAAAAAATTTCATGAATACCTGAAAAATAAAATAAAAAGGTTCTACATCGTATTTTCTCTATGATCTATTTCAAATTTAAATCCATGTATCTCAACAAAAAAATTGCAAGAACATTGAAATACTTAAATTTTAGACAATTTAAACTATATTTTATTTTTAAGAAGTTGAGTTTTTTTTTAATCAACTAATGTTTTTTAAAAAATATAGTAAAAGAAATATGCCTGCTTAGATATTTTTAATGCTGAAGACAAATAATTACAGCAAGGCTATTAATTTAAAGTTTCAGAAACATCATTTTTTTTTATTTAATATTTTTTTAACTTATTTGAGAAAGAAAAAATTTTGCATACCTTTTAAATAATAAAATAGATCAAAAAAATTACATGCATTTAAAAAAAATTGTCTCGGATTCAAAATAACATAAATTCACTCGAATTGAAAGCTGCGTTGGAGAAGATTGCTTTGTCGTTGAAAGCAAACTCTACCACATTCAAAGTTTGTCTATGAAAGCAACACCCCTAGCGATTCATCTGGTGTGGTATCGGTAACTATGGTTACGAGATTTAACCATTTCAAGTCATTATTTAAGACAGGTTTTGGCTCGAGTCGGCGAGAGAAAGGAAATCAGGGGAGAGGAAGGGAATCAGGGGAGATAGAACCCTCCTTCTTTGAAAAGCTCTATATTTTGCTTCCACAGTAGCAGGCGGCCTTAGACTTGGTGACGAGGGGAGTTCTTTCCATAGACAAACTATATGTGTTTAGAATCGCAATCAAATTGGATTCTCGAGTAGGTTCTATTGCCTTACCCCTTGACTACTCTTGATTAAATAATTCATTTTATAAAATGAAAACTACCACTTGCCATAAAGTAAATGTTCCAACCAGAGCATTACCAGGATTCCCCATTGGTAACGGACCAGGACCATTGTCATACCTTCTTAATCTCGGCTTCAGCATCATAGCAGCTACTAGAGCAGATATTCCACCTGTAAGGTGGACAGCGCATGATCCAGCAAAATCCAGTGCACCCAAATGTTTTAAGAAACCATGCTCGGCCCACAACCATCCGGCTGGAATACAATAGGTCAAAGTGTTCAGAAAAGAGAAAATGCAGTAGGCATGAAAGTCAGTCCTCTCGGCCATCGCTCCGGACACAATTGTCGTCGCTGTAGTTGCAAATGAAAGTTGGAAGATGAACGTGGCAAACACAGCTCCCATCGTCTCAGGCTCCGCGTCCAAAACGAACGAACCTATTCCAAAAAGGAACGTCGTCCCGGGCCCGTTTCCGTATTGAAAACCAAAACCAAACATCCAGTAGGAAAGTCCACCTAAGACGACATCGGCTGCGTTCTTCATTAAAATGTTAACTTCGTTCTTTTTTGTGACGGCGCCTGATTCCAACAATCCAAAACCTTTAAAATAAAAGAAGCTACAATTATAATGGATCAGCATTTTGTAAAAAAGGTTATCTTATCGCTTTATGCATTCTCATTAAACAGAAAATAAGCAAACTTTATTATCATAAATAAAAACAAGTAATATAAAGAAAAAAAATTTTAAAGTCAATTCCTACTCAGGGGATAAAGCGCTCGCCTTCCACTAAGGTAAAACGGTTCGAATTCCAGCGGTCTATACGAATTCCATATCTAGCTCGCACCGACTACAGTGCTGAAGTAAAATATCTTCAGTGGTAGACGGATCCCGAGTTAGAGTCCTCTTGCCGTCAGACTAACCGTGGGGTATTCGTGGTTTTTCTCTCCATGTAACGCAATAACGGGATAGTTCCATCAAAAGGTCCTCCGGGAAGGCAAATTTCACTAATTACTTGATCCAGGAGTTCCCTTGTCTTCTAGATTGAGTTCAAAATTACAAGGGTACGTAATTGAACATTTAGTGATAAACCAAAAATTGGGTAGACTGTTCAACGACGGTTATAAAATAAAATATTTACAGAGCCGTGGTGACTCGGGAGATAGAGCGCTCGCCTTCTAATGAGGTGACCCGGGTTCGATCCCAGCGATAGCTGATCTATTCGATTTCCGCACCAGGCTTACACTGACCACAGTGCTGACGTAAAATATCCTCAGTGGTAGACGGATCATGGGTTGGAGTCCCCTTGCCGTCAGGCTAAACGTTAAAGGTTTTCGTGGCTTTCCTTTCTCCGTGTAACGCAAATGCGGGCTAGTTGAATAAAAAAAAAATCATTTTTACAAATTCCAATTTCTTCCAATACTTAATCTTACAATGATGTTATTTCTAATTTAAAATAAAATTAAAACTTCCATTGACTTTTAATTCAAATAAAACTTGTTAATTTTAGGTAAATTTGCTATCAGATTTTTATTTAATCTACCACTGGTAAAAATTAAATTAATATTTCGGAAAAATATCTTAAGAGCTAAAATATTAAAGCTGAATTCCATTCAAAATGAAAAATAATTTCTTTTTGACAATTTGACGTCACTGAAATCCGGTATCCACGTCCCTCTTTTTTCTGACGTCATTCTAGGGGTGGAGAAATATCTGTTAATGAATTTGCAACTGGTACTAAATGGTTTTTCATTTCCGCGTCAGAAGCATCAGAATAACAACACAAAGGAAACTTCCTATCTTACGCTCAATTTGAATTTAATCTTTGCAGAAAGCCATTTGCAAAGAAATAATTGAAAACTAATTATTGTGTTTTATAAAACATCGTTCAGATGATTCATCTATTATATCTACGTCCAAACTATTTCACAAAAATAATTCTGAAAAAAACTACTTGAAATTAAGAAATAACTTGTAGCATTTGAATAAACATAATAGATATCTTACTATGAATGACCGAAATTGGTGGTTTTGGAATTTCAAAGGTGAATGTTGACAATTACGTAGTAGCTTTGGTATATGTCCGAAATATATACCAGCTCTCGTTCAGTACCACTGCCTGGTATATATTTGCCCGGTATACTCTAAACTGATGGTTTTTTAAGGTTCAGTGACATTGCCCGATATGCCCTACATCAATGTTTTTTAAGATGAAGTGCCCAGTATGCATTTAACCGTTACTCCAGACACTGATGCTTCTCCTTGTCTATCCTCAGGATATATTAAAATATCGATTAAATATAATAATATCAAATCGGGTATAACAAATATTTCGTACATTCACAAAAGCGACTATGTGATTGTTGACATTAACCGGTAAAAGTCAACATTCTCTTGATTTCGGTCATTCAGGTTACAGATACACAAGTTAAAAACTAAGTATAGCTTATCTATAAAAAGAACTCCCCTCGTCACAAAGTCTGCTGCTGTCTGCTGCTATGGAAACAAAATATAGTATATTTAAAAGAGGGAAGCTTCACTCTCCCCTCATTCTCTTTCTCTCACCGACCCCAGTCAAAACCTGTCTTAAATATTGATCCAACACTCCTACTTGAAAAAGTTAAACCTCGTAACCATAATCACAGCCACTGCTCCAGACGACTGGCGAGAGGAGTTCTTTCAGTAGACAGACTGTAACAACATACCTGTTTGCATTGTGAAAATTACAAATGATGATGTTAAAATCCATGTTGCATCATCTGGGGTGACTCCTTCCAGTCCCGAAATAATATCAATATTTGTTCGATTCATTTAATCTTATCGAACTAAATAAAAAAATATAACATTTTAAATTTAATATATATGTTGTCAAAAAGAATGAAAATGATAATAAGGTACAAAATATAAGAAATGAATATAGCTCAAATAAGTGTCATGTGATACAAATAAATATATTGTTTCATTTTTTTGGACCGAGGATGCGCGGTATTGGTCCTCGTTAAACTGTTCTACCGTAAAGTGCTCGACTTCACGCGCAGGTGGACGGGCTACCAAAGTAGGGGAACCATTCCCTCTGCAGAGGATTAAAATTCCTCAGGGATGTTTCCCAGACCGTCGCCAATAGCCCATTGTGCAGCTCTTGTGTGACGTAAATAAAGTACCTACCTACCTATTTTAACAAATTTAATTCAATATACACTACCATGACATTCAAATAGTTTGAACCAGAAGTTATGAATGTTATAAACCAGAAATTATTTTATCATGTTTAACAAAAAACCCGAAGTGAATCAACTATTTTCCTACAAATAGGAAAACTTTTATTGAAGATTGAAAATTTATCAATCAACTTCTATAAACCATTATCGCAAAAATCACTTGATATTAAGGGGAGTCTGAAGGGACATATATAATGATCAATAATGCTAAAACTACCTTTTTTCTTGTACCTTTTCTGAGAAACTATTTTTTATATCCCTTTAAGATTTTTCAGGGATCTTTGAGATAATATCAGTTTTATGCTCTTATAATGTTTTAGCGTTACTTTTTAAGTTGTGAAAGATTTTTGCTCAAAAATAATGAAACTTTTTTTAACAAAAATTGAAAGTTCATAATTATTTAAAAAGAAATTTCTGCCTAAGCTATGTATTAACAGTTATCAGAAGGTAAACATGTGACATCTTCTTAATAGGCTGAAAAAAGGTACATCGAAAAAGAGCAGTTATTGGTATATGCCCTACTGACTCCCCTTAATATATATTTAATAATATAAATTTATGATGTATAATATAAATTTAAAAATATAATATTTGATAAGATATCTTAATAATATAATAACCTTAATAATAACCAGAATTTCAGCTTAAAACGGGCTTGGTCTCTTTACTTATCAAAATAGAAAAACTGGTACTAGTACCATTTCATTCTTAACAGGTTTTTCTGAGAATTAAAATATGCTTTTACTATGATTAATTATAAACTATTCATCACTATTTACTTTTAGTTTTTCGAAAAAAATTAGAAAAAAAAAAAAAAAACAGTCCTCTATATATGTTATAACTGTTAAAAAGAAATCTTGGTAATCATACATTCTAACAACAAAAACAATCTAAAATAGAACGATTTTTAAACCAGATTTTGCATTTGATAAAAATCTCTCGCCAAAAACCGGGAAAATTTTATTAATATGCTCAATTGACACAATAAGTTTATTTGCATTATTCTTACTTATATATAGTTATTACTTATACTTATATATACTTATTACTTATATATACTTATTGTTACTTATATATACTTATTCTTAACCTATATATAGTTATTATACATAAGTTTATTAGCATTTTAAAAAAATCAGAAAAGGTAACAAAATAAAGTATGATTTTTAAATAATATTTACCCGAAATCTCCTTAATTAAATTAACGTTGTATTAAAAAACTTCAACTCGTTTAGATTGAGCTCCGAGTTGAGTGTCTCCTTTCCATCCTACAGCATCGAAGCACAATGTCAACAATGACTGAAAAAGGCATGAGATGGAACTGGAATATATAGAGATGAAAAATCCACTATCCGAACTGGTTTTCAAAATTATCAAATCTTCAAGTTGTTATTGGAATAAATATTCTCACCGGTTGATTAAATGCTGTGATCAAATGTTATGTGGGATTATAAATTGATCAGCTCAAAGATTCTCTAGCTTATTGACTCTTTGAATGACGTCAGAGACACTCCCCCGGGATGTCTCGCGCGATTTGCTGAAATCCTGACACACATATTCAGAATGCCCGGAGGAGGATTTTCTCCGGTACTTGAGTCTTGTTTTGATAAAGGAAAAAGGTAAACATCTTGGAGAACATCCGAACTGGAAAAAGAAAAAAATAACTAATAGTCTGAACTCGAACAAAATTTTTTAATTTATATTACATATATTATATATTTTATATATTATTATTTTATACATTATATATTTTATATATATTATAATTATAATTTATAAATATATATTACAAAAACATATATTTTATGGCAAAATGTTATTTCGGAAATAATTATCAATACATTTTATTTTTCATCTTCATATATTTTTCTAATATTTATTTTTTTTAGTTATTTATTTGTTTCTAATTTAAAGCCCAAGATTGAGAATAAAGTTTAAAGAAAAAAAGTCAATGTAGGATAAATCAGATAATATTTAAAGGGATGTATAAGTCACACACACATACACGCAAAAAAATAGTTGAGTTTTTACTCATTTTAGAAAAATAAATAATAAATATTTAGAAAAATAAAAAATTGAAGTCAATTCCTACTTTAGCCAACAAAGAAAATTTTTATAATATTTACTTTTAATCAAATAATTAAAAAATTTTCTCCCAATGTAAAACTAAAATTAATTAAATTTAATTAATGAATTAATATTTGAAAAAAAAACTGTATTAACATCAAATATCATCCACCACAAATTTGTAAAAAATTTTTTTTGAATGGACGAATAAAAAGTTATAAATTAAAGATTGAAAATTTGAACAAGATATATATAAATCTGTATAGAAAGAGTGTGAACTAATAGTATGAATTCAGAAAAAAAAAAGAAAAAAAAAAAAAAAAAGGCGTGGTATCAGGCAACTATAAAAGTATAAATTTGGTGACGTGCATCACACGTGCTACCACGTAATGTTCTTTATTTATGTAACACAGCAAATATAAAATAATTAAGCATTTAAATATGAGCAATAAACTATTTTTTTGTTCAAATAGTTATAAGTTAGAAATTATCACTGATGTTATTTTAAAATATGTGAAAAACTGAAATGCTTAGAATGTAATTTAAAACAATGACTAACGCTTAACCATTAAAAAATGTCCATTTCGTTTTTCGCACCTCCCTATTTATGAATGAATTAATATTAGAAAAAAAAAACTGTATTAACATCAAGTGTCATCCACTACAAGTTCAAAAAAATATTTTTGTTAACTTGAGTAGATGAATAAAAATCATTTTATTAACGATAGAAAGTTTGAACAAGATATAGGGAGAGTGTGAACTTAGTAGGAATTTAATAATAGGAATAGTAGGAATATAGTCGGAATTTAATAAATAAAAAAGAAATATGAAAATAAAACAATACAGTAATCGCTCAAATGGTATAAAATTTATGTTTTTATGCACTTGGAATGTGAGATAAGAACCATTTTCGCTTTTCAGTGTAAAACTTAACTCGTTTATGTCCGAATTTTTATTTATCAAGCATGGGAAAAGTGGTTCCTATTGAAAATAGAAAAAAAAAATGTTAATTCGAAAACGGGTGAAACTTTTTTCTCTTAGCTTACTACATCAGAATTTTCTTTTTTTTTTTTTAACTGTTAATTTATATTTAAATTATGCGTCTTTATGATGTTTTCACCAATGGTAACGTAATTAAAAAACATTTATAAAGCTTTTACCAGATTTGAAGAACATAATCTTTATTTATTTATTGTTTCGTATCTGTGTCTCCAATATAAAAACGGCTAACAAGCTTTTGTCATGTTGAAGAACAGATGGCACAAGTTAACCTTTCGTACTCGGAAGGTGCTTCCAGGGCCCCGAGTTCTGTAAATATAAGTGATTATCAAGGAAAAACATAAGATGACGTACCAAATATGGCACACAAGAACTGGGGTTTACAAGCAAGGTTAAAAAAAGAAATGTCCCGTCTTAATTTTTTTTTTTTTTACCGTGTCTAGCACATAGTTTTAACTAAATTCATGCATAAGCCGCAAGATGCGTCTTAGAGGATTATTTCCAATTATTACAGACACTTAGTCCTTTTTTTTTTCTTCAGTTCTACCCATCGGTGGAATACTATAACAGAATACTTAGAATCTGGACTAGGTGGTCCAACCATTTCAACTCAGTAACGGCACAGCAAAAAAATAAATTATGGCCACGTTCTTCAAATTTTAGAAAAGAAAAGAGCTTCCATAAATTGGTCTTCTAAAGAAATTGAAGAAATTATTGTATTGACAGAATTTTGTGAATATGTTATGAAGAATAAATGAGACTTACAGATGAAAGGTCTTCATTTCGATGACGGTCTGAAATTGACTGCTTTTGTGAATGAGAAAAATTCTCCACTGATGAAATCATTTCCAAGGAAAATTTACCTCATTTTAAATATGAAGATGAGACGAAGAGTAATTCACCTAAAATTTTTGACATTTTAATGTGGAGATGAATATGATGTTAAATTACAAGATAGCAAAATATTTTAAGTCTTTCATTTATAGACACATTAATTAGTCAACTAAAATCCCTTTCAATGGTGTATAAATCCATAACTGATTTCTTCGGATTTTTTTTTATTTAATTTTTTTTTTCAAAGTTAAATTCTTCAAAGTCCAAGGAACTAATGCTTCACCGTTATAGTTTTTGAACATTTTATGCCAATGATATGAATGAAAAAGAACTAGCGCTATAATTAGAACATTTTAAGCATGATTTGGCCTAGGAGAATAAGTTAGATAAATTTGGAGCATGAAATAGTAAAGAAACAACAATCTCGAAGACACGTTTCCATCCATTGACATATTTTTTTAAGCCTGACAATTGTCGCTCATGCTAACTAAATGTAGTCGCGCACGTTCATTCTCCAAACTTAAATTAATAAAAAATAACTTTAGAAAGAATGAATCATCATGAGCATTGAGTCTCGCAAGGAATTGATTTTAACAATGTGATAGAAGGCCTCATCTCTCAAAATGTGTAAAAAGCATTGCTACCCTAAAGCAAATAATGTATTAAAGCTTTTATAATAATGTAACATTATTTTGTTCTTTCTTAAAATAAAAATTATTCAAAAGTAAAATTTTTTCTTTGAAATTACTCATAAAGGGTCCCTAAAAACGGCCCTGCTATTTGGATTAAAAAAGTTTAATATATTACCTTAACGCTAATATCGTGTACAAAATGAATAAATAATGAAAATGTGACCGAGTTTACACTTAATCGTTCTCAATTATCTACGGACTCATTTTTCTGCTATATAACTAAAGTTTTCCTGTTATATAACTAAAGTTTTCCTGTTATATAACTAAAGTTTTCCTGTTATATAACTAAAGTTTTCCTGTTATATAACTTAAGTTTTTCTGGAGAGTATGCATAGCGCAAATGAAAGACGGAGCACCAAAACTAGCACACGTTGTAGTTCTGGGATGTAATGTCTCAATAGTTTTGTCATCAGAGCAGTCCAAAGTTTAGAGCAATTAATGTTAAATCTACTTTTTGCGTATTTCACCATATCTCCAAAACTTTTTAAGGAATTTGAAATATTTTCGCGCTCAGTTACAAAATTCGTTTATCTAAGAAGAATTCTATGCAAAATATAACTTATAGTAAATGTTTATTATTTTATTTAATAATAGTCGAAAACTTGAACTGCAAGGTAGAAATTTTTTTCAAAATTAAACTTTTCAGTAATTGACCGATATCACTGAAATTTTGCTATTAAAAATCGCATTTTTTAAAATGGTGTAAAAAAATTATCTATTATACAATTCAAAAATTTTAAGACTTATGTTAAATGAAAAACTAATGATCAGTTACTAAAAGATATATTTTATATTTAAATAAATGAACTTTACAATTGTGAACAAAATTTTTTTAATTCATTTAAAAAGTACTCGAGACTTGAGTAAAATACACAAAAGGTAAAATTAACATTAAGGGATCCAATTTGTGGAATTCTCTTCTGTCCAAACTATTGGAACCGTATTTCCATTGTTCTGGCTGCCCCCAATATCTTGGGGGTCAGACATCCACATAAGTCAAAAAAAAAAAAAAGTTTGTTTACTCAGAGAGAGTGAATTTTTGTGTCTGATTTCGTGAAATATTGTTACTGTAAGACTATGTCTTTTCTTGTTAAAAGGTTCTGTAATCTATCTCTATTTCTATAATCTATTTCTTTACAGTAAAAGCATTTAAGGGTCAAATACTGTCTTTGGAGATTCTGGACCTCATTTCAAATAAACTTAAATAGAGTTTAACCGTTTAATCCTTATCATATGAATTATTTGTATTTGTTAATGCTTTACTGCTACTTTTTAACCTGAATTAATAGTGCTTTGTTTTTTTTTAATCAAGTGGAAAACTGTTTTCTTTTTTCTTAGAATAAATCAAATATATTTTAAATGGGAATAAAAAATACATTGAATGCTTAATTTTTTGATCATTTTTATCAATATTAAAAGTTACTTTAAAAAAAGGAGCTGTTTTTGTACATTGTTTTCAAAAATGCTGCAAATCAAGTTTCGTTTCATTTTTGCCCACTATGGCATGTCACAAAACTTTTGTTTTTATTATAATTAATTTAAGACAGAAAGTAAGATTTGTTTACTATTGAATTTGTAATTTTTGTTAAAAGGAATATAATTACATGTATAGAATTGGTATTTTATGTTTAAATTTCATATTGGGACAAAATAAAAGTCACTGTTTCTAACCAATTTCAAGCATTGATTTGAAATAAATACTGTACTAAAATTTGGATATATGTCCAATTTTATTGTGTTTTTAATCTAATACACAAAGAGTCTCTGTGTTAATAAATTACACAATTAATCCAACAATTCAATTATGGTGTTTTATGTTTTTTAAAGTGTTGACCACGGTGTAATTGGTCTTGTACCTGGAAGGTTATGGGTTTGAATCCTGCTTAGCGCATAGGTGTAATCTATCTGTCCTTTCAGGGGTGACGTTAATCCGCCTTAATGGGACCCACAAAACAGAAATACTGCCTGCCACGTGCCATATGTTGCCAAAAGTGCAGGGCATTGAAATATTTCTGAAAAGTATTCATCTTTAAAATGTCTTGCACATCATTCAAAATCATCTTAAGGACTAACAGTTAAAATTGAGTCAACTACTTAAAAAAAAAAATCTCTTTTTTTTTCTTGCCAGTGTTTCAAAATTTTATAAATTAGAATGTGTTTAAAGATTAACAGAATATTGTATTTTCAATAGACTGAATTAAATTATAAATTTTATATTATGCTTTTTGAGCTAACGGTATGTCTTTTAAAATCTGCTCTGGCTCTTTCTTTTTTTTTATGTGCCATGTTGATGCATTCTTTTATATATATATATATATATTGTTAACACTAAGCATTAATTTTATTAAAGTTTAAAAAGAAAATGATTGGCCACTAGATGGCAGTAGCAATTATATGTAGAGAGGGAGCGTGGGTGTGCGCGCCGAGAGAGCCTGATGTGAAGAACAATGCAATTACTGATGTCTGTAAATATTGTTTGTAAATAAATTATTAATATGCTAGAATAATCAAACTCTTACTTCCTCCTCCCCCCAACCGAGCTACTCGATACCTGACAAATGGTATAGACTTGCCAACAAATTCAGAAATGGGATTACAACAATCCAAAACGGGGATTACCCGCAACGCTATCAGGTAGGCGATTTTTAATTATTTCGTTTTAAGTATTCAAATGTATAGTAACGTATAAAAAAAAATATTGTTAAGTAGTAAACGATTTTGAGAATTATAAGTATAAAGTATTTTCTTAATTTCGTTTCCAACGAAGTAATTAAATTGAAGTAATTTCGTTTTCAACGAAGTAATCAAATTGAAGAAATTTCGTTTTCGAGGGTGAAAGTACTAAAATTTCGATATTGATAAAAGTATTTCTATGTATTAAGTAAGTATTTAAGTATCATAATTTACAAAGTATGGCCTTTTGGGGGAAGGCAAAAAAAGTAGATATAATAGAATTAGCATCTGAGTTAGGTCTTTCTGTACCAGAAGATGCTAAAATAATTGATTTCAAACGTATTATAACGGAATCGGAATCATATGATGAAGAGTTTACTAAGTAGAATTTCAGAAGATAGAGTAGCATCAGAAATAGCAGCCAAAACATTGGCCGACCGCGAGTATGATCTTGAAAGACTACGCATAGAAAGTAGGGCTCAAAACGTAAACATTTCGGATTTAAGTAGTAACGATGAAAGTAAAAACGTAAACACAGATTTTAGAAAGTTAATGCATGAATATAAGATAAAAAATGGAGATATAAATTTTTATTTAGTTTTATTTGAACGGCAGGCGCGACGTATTGGTTTAAGTGAAGAGTATTGAGTATCACAATTATTGGGATTACTCCCTTATGAAATTACGCAACTGATCGCGCGTGAAAACGAAGATAATGCAAATAATTATAAGTATGTGAAATCATTATTGCTTAAGAGATATAAGTTAAGCGCTGATAAGTTTAGATTTAAATTTTTAAATCATGTTAAAAATCCCGAAAGTACATGGAAGGATTATTCATTCGAATTACAAAACTATTTTGAAGAATGGATTACGGGACTCGAAATATCGGACTTCAATAGTTTAAAGAATTTAATTATTACTGAACGATTGAAAAAACAAGTAAATTCAACAACGCAGGAACATTTTGTGGACGAATGGCCTAAATTTACTAAACCGGATCAATTGGCAGATGAATTAGATAATTATGATAATGTGCGATCTATTAACAGTTATAAATTAAGAAACTCATCAAATTTTTATTCTCGTGTTGATAAATTTCATGCGGAAAAGAAATCAATTCCGTTTAGTGAAAATAAAAGTATAAATCGAAAAAAGTATGTAAGCTCGGATATTCGAAATGAAAAAGGGGAATATAAATGTTTCAACTGTAATGATTATGGCCATATATCTCGTGATTGCCCGACGCCTAAAAATATTGCTTATTGTAAGAAATGTAAAAAACAAGGTCATTCCTTGCGAACGTGTAAATCTGCTGAAACCGATCAAAAGCGAGAAGGGAATAATTTATCCGTTAGTCAAAACAACTCGGATTCAAGCGCATCATTGGCGCCTACGAATTATTTGAAAGATGCTTATATTTATGGTAATAAGATGACGGCTTTAATTGATACAGGAAATAGTAGTTGTCTTTTGAAAGGAACTATCGCTTTAAAAATGAATCTGAACTTGCAACCAGATAACAGTGATTAATTTGGTTTTGGTAATCAAAATAGTCCAGTTACGAAAGCTATAGGTAAAGCTGTAGTAAATATTCGGGTGGATGACGTAGTAGGAAAATTTATTACTTTATTAATTGTTAAGGATGATTCACAACCGTGTGATTTAATTTTAGGAAGAACATGGCTAGACTTACCTTACATTGCTTTTGCGCGTATTGGAGGTAATTTAAAATTTGGATACGTAAATAATGAGGTTTTTTCTGAAATTCAAGTAGATATGAATAAAAATGCGGTTAAATTGAAAACAATAAACGAAGCAGAAATCGAAAGTAAATCAATTAATTTAATTAGGGTAAAGGTCGATAAAGGGAAAAACTCAATTGTAAATGGGACAATTTTAGTAAAAAGTGTAGGCCAGAATTTTAATTCAATTCTTGAGGTAGTTAACGGTGAAACGATTGTACCAGTAGTAAATGAGAAAGAATTTAACTTAAAAATTAGGAAAAATCAGTGCTTAGGTAGGGGAATGGAGGTAAGTTAAGAGAGCTCAATGCTGTCTAATAAAGTGGAAATTGATAGTGAAAAAGTTGAAGTAAATACAATAAACAATGAGAAGTCTCCTATTTTACTGAAAGACATTAATTTAGACGAATCCTTAGAAAGTATTAAAAGATTTGAACTTTTAAGTTTAATAAATAAATATCGTGACTGTTTTGCTTTAAACATAAGTGAGTTAGGCTGCACGAATTTATGCAAAATTGACATTAAAGAAATAGAGGGCAGTAAGCCGATTTTTCAAAAACCATATAAAACCAATTCCGAAGAAAGAAAACAAATAAAAGAAATTGTCTCTGAATGGAAAAAGTATGGAATAGTGTCAGACACAAGATCTCAATATTCCAGTCCTGTATTATTAGTCAAGAAAAAGACAGGGGAACAACGATTAGTAATTGATTATAGAAGATTGAACTCTCAGACTGTTAAGGACAAATTTCCTTTACCAAAAATTGATGACATTTTAGAATGTCTTGGAGGGAGCCAGTTTTACACGACTTTAGATTTAGCAAGTGGATATCTACAATTACCATTAACAGAAGAAGCAAAATTGAAAACGGCTTTCATAACTCCAGACGATACTGGTCAATTTGAGCGAATGATTTTCGGATTGGCAAATGCACCAGCAGAGTTCCAAAGGCTAATGAATCTAGTTTTGGGTCCATTGTTCAACAAAAAAGTACTCTGTTATTTAGATGATATCTTGATTCCAGCTAAAACATGGACCGAAATGATACAGAAACTTACTGAAGTATTTGAGTGTTTAAGAAGAGCCAATTTGACTTTGAAACTACCAAAATGTGAATTTGGAAAGTTACAAACAGAATTTCTAGGTTTTATACTTAGTAGAGATGGTTTGAAACCTGGACCACGTAAAGTAGCAACTATTGAAAAATTTCCTGTTCCAAAAAATACGCATGACATCCAAAGATTTTTAGGACTTACTAGTTTCTTTAGAAGATTTGTTCCAAAGTATTCTCTCAAAGCAGCACCATTATCTGAACTTACAAAAATGGATGCAAAGTTTGTTTGGACAAAAGAGCAAAGCGAGGCTTTCGAAGAACTTAAAAGTAATCTTATTAAAGCGCCTATTCTAGCTCATTATGATCCACAAAGTGAAACTGAGGTACATTGTGACGCAAGTTCTATTGGATTGGCCGGAATATTGTTTCAACGAGACAGTAAGAAGAATTGGAGAATGGTGTATTGCGTTAGCAAGAAAACTACGGAAACTGAACAAAAATACCATTCAAGTAAATTAGAGTTGATGTCAATTGTGTGGACATTAGATAGATTAAGGCAGTTTCTGATAGGAATAAAGTTTACAATCGTGACAGACTGTCAAGCAACAGTGTATTTAAACGCTAAAAAGTCATCAAATCCTCAAATGGCAAGATGGTTTAACCTAATGCAGGAATATGATTTTGAGATACGACACAGATCAGGTGAACGAATGAAGCACGTGGATGCGCTAAGTAGAGCAGCTGTTGAAGAGCCAGAAAACACTTTGAACACTATTATTGAGAGAAAATTTAAAGTTTGTGTTACCTTGACAACAGACGAACAAGTTTTGATGATGCAAAATTCCGACATTGAACTACAAAAATTAATAGAGATATTCAAGAAAAATGATGATGATAGATCCGAAGTTGAAAAAAGAATGATCGAAGGATATGTTTTCAAGCAGAATAAGGATTATAGAAAACACAAGGTTAAAGATAAAGAAATTCTATTATATGTTATACCTAAGGCAATGACAAAAAGTATAGTAGTTAGATTTCACGATCTCATGGGACATTTTTCAGTTGATCGAACCGTTAGTAAAATAAAAGAATTATATTGGTTTGCCTCTATGAAACGTTACGTAAGAAGACATATTTCGATGTGTTTTGAGTGTTTGCTGAATAAAGTACCAGGAGGAAAACAGCAGGGATTTTTGAACCCGATTGCACCAGGGAAACGTCCATTTTCTATCATTCACGTTGATCACTTAGGACCTTTTGTTAAAACTTGTAGAGGAAATCAAGAACTACTCGTAGTAATAGATAATCTAACCAGATTTGTCAGAGTTACACCGGTGAGAAGTACTTCAACTCAAAATGTGCTAAAAGGTTTACAAAATTTCATCAACGAATTTGGTTTACCTGATAGGTTAATAAGTGATCGAGGGTCATGTTTTACTTCGCATCAATTTGAAGAGTTTTGTGCCACGAATGGAATTAAGCATACTCTGAACTCTACAAAGCATCCTCAATGAAATGGTATGGTGGAACGAAGTCATAGAAGCTTACTATCGACGATTTCTACAAGTATGGAAGATCCAAAACACAAAGATTGGGACTTGAAAGTTAAAGAGGCCGAGCGCAATTTAAATAATGCAGTTAATAAAACAACCAACAAAACTCCATTTCAAATGCTACATGGTTACTCACCTAGATTTTATGATGGACTTATAAGTAAATTGGCGGATGATGAAGCTAAAGAATATAATGATCCTGAAGAAGTGCGTAAGGAAGCGATTCAGATAATAGAAGAAAAGCAGAAAAAGATGAAATCTTATTATGACAAAAAAAGATGTAAAACAATCAACTACGTTAAAGGTGAAATAGTGGTCATGAGGAAAACACCTCAAGCAACAAGTCAACCTTTGAAAACTCAGCCAAAATACAGGGGGCCATTGATAATAACACAAGTATTACCAGGTGACACCTACAGAGTAACTCAGTTACAAGAAAAGGAAAAGGAACACTTTTTCACAACTACAGCCCATGTGAGTCAACTGAAACCTTGGAGAATTCATCCAGACTCTAGTGATTCCAGTGACACTGAACAAGAATTTTGAACTTTGTGAACTTAATTTAACTGAACTTTTATTATACTAAATTGAACTTTAAAACAAAACAAAAAAAAACAATCTGAACTTTTTACAGTATTTTCCTTGAAATGTAGCGTGTAATGTATCACTGAGTACTAATCATTTCTTTTTATTTTCATAAGTAGGTTAGCAAAAGTAAGAAAGTTGTTTAATTTCTAAAATTGTGTAAACTGTGAAGTTTAAGTAGTTTGAAGAATTGTAAGTATGTTTATTTTTATTTTGTGGTATTTTTAAATAACTTGTATGTGTTGTGTTTAGTTATTAATATTGTTTGTATTAATCAGGAGATTAATCGGTCAGTCTGGCCGAATGTTAACACTAAGCTTTAATTTTATTAAAGTTTAAAAAGAAAATGATTGGCCACTAGATGGCAGTAGCAATTATATGTAGAGAGGGAGCGTAGGTGTGCGCGCCGAGAGAGCCTGATGTGAAGAACGATGCAATTACTGATGTCGGTAAATATTGTTTGTAAATAAATTATTAATATGCTAGAATAATCAAACTCTTACTTCCTCCTCTCCCAACCGAGCTACTCGATACCTGACAAATGGTATAGACTTGCCAACAATATATATATATATATATATATATATATATATATATATATATATATATATATATATATATATATGTAACGTCGTTGCCGAGATGAAGGATAAAAACAGGTCTTGGGCGGGGAAAGAGGGCACAATATTTATTTAATTTTTAGAGAGAAAACAATCATCAAAGTGACACAAAATCGTTATGCTCCTCAATAAAAGTTAGTGTCCCGAAACTCTGGCTTTCCTTTAGTCAAGTGCTAGCTTCTATTGTTCAATACTTATCAGTATTTTAGACAAATTACTTCTACTAACGTACTATTGGACGTATTTTCTAAATTTAAGAAGTTTTTAATTAAATATAGTAGAATTAAATTCTAACTTGAGATTCATTTAAACTGAAACAGTTGTAGTGAAATAGTAGTTTCCCCCCCCTTTTTTTTTCCAATGCTCACCTGGGGAATGATCGACGTCATACAGGCATCTGAGGAACAGATTTGTTGGCCACTCTTTCAGTTGGGCCAACGTTGCTCCCACAGTAAGGACAGATAGTACAGGGAATGAAAGAACATCCATGTCTTGCTCTTAATATGTATCTTCAAGAAATGATAAATAAATGAGATACATTTTCTTTTGATAATTTTTATTTTTACCTTTTTATTTATTTATTTTTAGTGGTAAAAGTGCAACATATGTAAAAAGTACATAATAGGAAGGTTAAAAAAATTCATAAAGTTGAATCAGACAATTTGAAGCAAGACTATTTCTTTTCATTCTTATACAATAGACCAAGAGTATTGGTAGCCAGCTTGACTCTACGAAGGTGCTTGTAGGTGCCATCATATAAGGTCTATGTCCACTACTAATGGCAACATCCTGAGAAAAAGAGCAACTAAAAGTCTTTTTTAAAACTATTGTCTGCTTAGTCAGCTGTAAAATAGAAGCATTTTTCTTGATAAAAAAATAGAAGTCATGTTAACGTAAAGTTCTGCAGTGGGTCAGAATCCAGTCTAAGACTTCAATTATATTGATATATGGCAACCATGCCAAATAATAAAGAGCTTAATTATTTTTCACGAATTTAAAAAATTTACAATTCTATTTAATACATGTAGCAAAATCAATGATTGAAATGTTATCTTGTTACGGCACAGAGATATTCTTCAAAGTAAATGAGAATCTGCATAAACCATAGAAGAAACATCAAGTCCTGGTAAATATATCTCACAGAAAAGCTTTAAGCAGACAATGCTGTGGGACTATTCTCCGGGACAAACATGAATCATCAGTAAAAGAACAAACTGCAATGTGAATACTAATTAAATTTTTAAATTAAAAACAAACTATATTAAGTAATTAAAGAATAATACCTTATATAATCCAGACAAAAGCTAGAAGAGAATAAGTTGCTTCAAATTAGGGTATTGCAATCAATATAACCTTGAGAAAATTTCAATCAATTGGTAGGTATATAATTAAAAGCACAGCTTTTCAAATCGTAAATCTAAAAAGGACTACGTACATTACTTCCAATCAACTTGAGTAGCAGAGTAAAAGAGGGACATATAACACAAAAGTATACATTTTAAGAGAAAATTTTTAATTACCAGAAAAGTGTTATGAGCATGCACACATACAATTATCCTAAAGGGGACATTCATGCTGGATGTGAAAATTGCGAATTCGGAGATGCAAGTGGAAGCTGATTGGCAGGTTCTTCGCTGATTAGATTTCTCCAAGGAAATTCTCGATTGTTTACGTGAATTTTTCGCATCCCGCGCAAATGATCCCAAAGGGCCAATTCTCTTTTAATGAAGCTTACGCATTTCCAATGGCTACTGAGAAAAATGGTAGATATTTCGTTTATGTCGCAAACAATGAGTCTGGAACAGATGATCCGAAGACTGTCTTTATGATCAGTCCACTTCGGAACAGAGAAAAATGAAGAACCAGATTGAAGAGATTTCATGGGACCTTGGGGAAAACCTTTTCAACAACAAGTTTTCATTCTCACTCGACGGCTATCAGAAGTGCGTGCGAAAAACTCACCAATTAAGTTCTCCTTCTCACCAAGTAGCAATCACAAGTGTGTAAAATGCATAAAATGAAATCTGACACTAAAATTTTAATAATAAATCATGAAGGCTTTGCTTTGAAAGAGCATATAATTTCTTTTTTTTTTTTTTAATTCTTAGCCTCTTAATTTTCTTTTATATTTATTGAACTTTATAAATTATATGGTTCTTCAGTGACGTTGACACACAAAATTGAACACAAACTTTAACTTGGACTTTACTCTAAATTTTGTTTTCATAATTTGTCTTTGTTTATATGATCCTGATCGAACCGAAATTCGGAATTCCAAATGTGGACATCGTTTCAATCTAACCTATGACTTATATTTCGAGGATTTCAGGTTTTCGCCATTCGTATATTTAACGAAAATTTGGGATTCTTATTCAAAATGTAACACCAACATTGCTCCAATAAGTTAATTGTAGATCATATGAAATGGCTTCTAACGGTTTAGACATGGATGCTGAAACCGTTGATCGAGAACTTAAAATACACTGAGAAATACAGGATTGCTATGTTCATATTTCTCGATTATCTGATTCTATATTCTTACCGACTGAAGGAAACAACAAGGAACTTTATAAATATGGCAGATCATATAAAATGGTAGATCATATGAAATGGCTTCTAACGGTTTAGACATGGATGCTGAAACCGTTGATCGAGAACTTAAAATACACTGAGGAATACAGGATTGCTATGTTCATATTTCTCGATTATCTGATTCTATATTCTTACCGACTGAAGGAAACAACAAGGAACTTTATAAATATGGCAACAAACGACTGAAATATTCTAGTGATGAGTACTTAGAAACCGAAAGTGATTTTTCAACTAGTCATTCAGATGCAAACGAGTATCAGATTATTGAAAGAATTTATTCCTATCCAGAAAAATATTTCGCAAATCAAAACTGTTATGAGGAAAAGCCTTTCTCGGTGCATTAAAAGCAAGATGTACATTGACGAAATCGTCAACAACATTTACGCTTTTCAATCGCACAATGTTAGAATCGACTTGAGCGAAATCGTTCAAGTCTTGAAAAGAGATTTCTCGGCACTCTCTGAAACTGAATTTCGGACGAGGGTTAGGGAGAGACTGACTGAAATGTGTTATCGTTCAATTAGCGAGAAATTCAAATCGGAATGTAGAATCGCAGCCAAAAGAGTGTTGAATCAACTTGCGCATAAACAAGTTGATCTTATTCTGGGGAAGGAAAACAACGTGCATCCGAACTCTCTAAGCTCACTTGGTCAAGTTGCACAAATTTTATTCTAAACAAACAGTTTAGAATTTCAAGTCGAGCGCATCGGTACAGAAAACTATATTACGATAAGGAAAGCTTTGTTATCTTAAGAGAAGAGGATGTAAAAGATGCAAGAAAGGCTATAAAGCAATTGCATAAACTCAAAGTCATTGTTCAGAAGGATAATACGCTACCTTCCATAAGTCATTTTAATCCTTGTAAAAATAGCTTACTGATAGAAAGTACGGAAAAAAGTGCAAGATTTAAGTGATTTAACTATTATTCAAATTTTGCTTATTCTACTTTTCAGTCTGATTATACAAGCTAATTAATTCATAATACATTTATTACTTTAATTGAAATAATTAAGAATATCATTAAATCAGGTATGTAAAAAAATTATTGCTGGCAGTTGAGTAAATAATACATGAAATTCATTCAAAATGATGTTTTGTAAAGCACTACTCCAGAATAGGGTTTTAAATAATTTATGATTTGAAATTTTTTTTAGGAGAAAGTGAGATATTTTCTAATTATGCTAATTTCCATAACCCATACGCCAAAAAAAAATTTAAAGTTGCACAAAATAAAATATATATATATATATGTTGAGGCATGCCCAGTTGTGGCTAAGAGGTATACCTTTCGTGTTGATCACCTTCTGGGGTGGTTTTTTCTAAAAATTCTTCATTGGCTACTGCTTGTAAGTCACCAAAACTTGATGATTGTTTTAGCGTAGATACTGATGCATAAATCATCCTATTTTTTTTTGCCCAAATACAAATTTATTGTTTAGAAAGATATGCTACCTTCGAGTAACGTCTTTAGTTGCATTTGTTTCCATACATGTAGCACACGTGCAAATGTTTTCAAACCAAATGTTAGAGAATCTGCTTGAATCAGGCGTTGTGGGACTGATTTTTAAGTTATTTCATTTTTTTTTTTTTTTTTTATAAAACTAGGGTGTCAAAAAAAAAAATGCTGAAGCAATTAAAAATGCACAATTTAAAGTAATTTAACCGTTATTCAAATGATGTTCTGTTTTGCTCTACTACAAAAAAAAAAAAAGGCTCTAAAAAATTTCCTTTTTGCCTAAACTCAAAGTCATTGTTCAGATAGGTAAAACCTACTTTAAGTCGTTTCAAATTCTGTAAAACTACTTTGCTGATAGAAATACTAAAGCAAAGAAGGATGCTAGTATTTTGCATAATTATTGATGTAACAAGTCGTGATTTGGCCGAATATCTGGTAATTTTTCAAATTTTGCTTTTCCATTTGTATTTCAGAATATAAACTACAGGATTTAGAACTTAAATATGAGTTAAAACTATTTCTCTTAATACATAGTAAAAAATAAAAATAAGAGATTTTAAATTATTCTTCATTAAATCTATTCAAATATACGCTCCAAAAATACTTTGTCGAAAAATATTTTTCAGAATATGCAGTAAAAACGCCGAATATTGGTTACATCCTTACATGTGACTCCTGTGCTAATTTGCAATCGGGTCTAGAATTCGTGAATTTCTAGACCCGAATAAAATCTATTGATTTTCGAACTTCCGCGAATCTAAAATTCATATTCCAACAAAATTTCCTTGGAGATCTGATAATCTAACATTTAATTTTTGTTAGTTACGTAAAGTCTCTTTAGCAAGGTATTGGTTCCATCTTCACCAGCACAATTGGGTATACAATCGCCTACGTCACAGGTTGTGTTATTCCTACTAAATTTAACCAGTGAACGGCATTTTCTGCGGGCCTGACTTCAAGCCACAAATAAACAAACGGAATGTTCGATCTTTTAAATAGCTGCTCGCCAGATTATATTGTATTACTAAGAACAGTTCGTTTTGTAATAATTGATTTTGTTATTTCATCTAAGTAATTTAATGTTTTTAGTAAACATATTTAAAACTCAGTTTATTAATTAAATTAAAAGTTTTTTTTTTCTCTTCTGACAACGTGAGACATCAAACCAATTAAACTTAACGGACGTCATTCTATAGCATCCATATTTTAAAAAAAATCAATGTTTTCAAATCAAATTAAATTAGCGCATGTAAAATATTAAACAACAACCACTATCTTCCATTCATTTAGCATTGCACGATAGTATATGTTATTCCTACTAAAATTTTCGAAGTGGAAGTAGTTGTGTTTTTTTTATATTATACCCAATTTTTCTTCCCCAAGTTTTCATTCACGTGCATTCCCTGTGGCAGAATCACAGTGACACAGAACTTTACAAAGTTCTAGCAGAGATATTTTTCTTTTGGGAAGAAGAAAATTGTGGTTTGCCTTTCTAATTTATTTTGTAAGGAATACAACATAAAACATCTTTTTTTAAATGAAGACAGCCGGTCAAAAAATTAACTTCCCAGTAGCCGCAAAAAAAAATTCTTTTATTTTACATCAATTTTTAATTAATAAAGCACTGCTTAGTGTCATTAAAAAAATATAATTTTTTTCTTTAGCTGTTTAAAATCTTTTGTGAAATATTATTATGTTGGACTATTTTCAAATAAAGTCTTAACATTTTTATCTTCTTCAATAAAATTATGTAACAGTAGGTTTAAAGTTTTATCTGTTGCTTTATTATTCTTTCAACTATATAAGTAGTTTAATCTTTATTCTTCAATGAATTTCATTAGTTTTAACTAAGGAAATTATCAGTATTTGTCAGTTTACATTGGTGAGTACTTGGATTGTTGTGTACGAGAATATTCATTCTTCATATTCAACCGATAAGTGCCAAATTTCAGTATCACAATGTATGTTCAAAATTACTGATAGTTAGGACTATTCAAAAAATTTTTCCAATTTTATTTACTTGAATTATTTTTACATTGATTTATATCTTCACCACCCCAATAAAATTTTCAACTCTTGCATTAAAATCATATTCAGTATTTATTATTATGTATTAGATTTGTCAATATTATATATTTATGGTTACATTATTAATGACGATTGTGATATTATCAGAATTGATAATTTTAGTTATGAATAATGATTGTGATATTCTCGTATTTGATATGCATTGTTATCATTCATGATGGCAATATTGTTATATTTCACATACCTATTTGTTTAATTGGTTGTTTGTGCATTGTTTCTACATGTTAGATTCATGAGCCCTACAATCCTGCAAGCACCAAATTTTCTATATTGAAAATATGTTCAAAACAAAATTTCCTATTAAAAGATTTAAAATGTTGAAAGATTTATATCTATTGACGCTTTGATTTAGCACATATTGGAAATTAAAATAATTTCTATTTTTTTCCAGGCTTTACTGAATTTATATTTCATATGCTGAGTGTATATTTCCCCCCCCCCCACGTTTTTTGGCTGAAAAACAAGCAGTCGTAGGTTGTCTACCTCTATTCAGGGTATATCTGGGCACCTGGAAACTACAAACTAATTTCGAATTTAACAAGACAAACTTATTTTATCAGTAGACTAAATGTCAAAGACAAAAACAGGCATTTAACAAAAAACAAGCATCATTTTAACAAAAGTCTAAATCATACTTTGTTATAATAACCATAAGTAAGGACCTTTGGGCTGTACACCATAATGCTTCATTTCAAATAAAACTTTCACAGCCAAGGTTGGCTGACTATCCGCATAACAGCATCAACACTCTATAGCAAACCTGTGACAAAAACAAAAGTTATCAAATCTACAGTAATTACCAATGGAATATATGAAAATATTACAATGATTTTATATATAATGGCCTTATAATATATCAGGTATATATGGGAAAAGTATTACAGTTTTGTCAGTTCAAATGAAAAAAAGTAGTTCTTTTCTCTGAGATAAATGAAGAGAAATAGCATTAAAATAATTCTTTCTCATTGCAGTTCTTATCATTGAATCATTTTATATATCAAAATTTTTTCCCTTCGATTTTGTTGTTGTCTTGCAAATGGCAGTACTAAATATTTCCAAAGGTTTCGAGAATGAACTTTGCGAGTTCTGGAGACTGTATGAGATGTCATTTGACGGTGCACAGAGTTAAAAAAAGTGCAGCCAGAATGGCTAGACAGTTGAAAATGTGTTCTAGCGTTAATTGGGTTGGGGGCAATGTCTGTATAGTCAAATCCTGTTTTAGCGAAAATTTCTGAGCAACGAATGTTTTCCAAATCTTCACAGAAACAATGGATTAAAAATACTAATTTTACGAAACGGGTAATCCGATTTAACGAAGGTGAAAATAAGCAACTAGTCTCATTTTATCGCATGATCAAAACACTTTTGCAAACTTCAAACAATGATAGCAGAATTCAAATCGTTTTGCATCTTCAAAATAAAGTTTCAGATATTTAAGGGACCTGTAAAAAAAAGACAAATCACTCGGAAAGAGCCACACTGTAAAGATTAAACCCAACTCATTCATGTTACTGCAGACGATGATGTTAGAACATGTGAAGCATTTACAGAACATGATATTGTTCTTATCATTCAAGAAAGCAAAGAAAAATGGCTTCCTGACAGCAGCGATGATGAAGAATGTTCAAAAGAAAACGTGTCTGTACCTACAACTTCACAGGCCTTGGTCAATTGGGAAGCATTAAAGAGATATTTATTGAAACAAAAAAACTTTATAGATTCTTTTTTTGATTATGCGCATATTTTGGAGAAGTTTGTAACTTCTACTGCAGGGTTCCCACTCCTTTAAAAAAGCAAAAATTAAGCGCTTTTAAGGACCATATTTTAAAAAACTAAGCACTTTTTTAAAAAAATTAAGGACTTTAAAAATAGTATGATTGTTTATCATCGAATATACTTAGGCCACCAGGGACAGTGCAAATTATTTATCTTTCTACAAAAATCAATAAATAAAGAAATAATAATAAAACAATATTATTATAATTTAAGAACTGATATAATTGTATTAATTAACAGGGCTCACCAAAGAAGTACCAGGTAATTTTTGCAAATCCGGATCAGTTTTTTTTATAAAACATTTTCAGACTTAAAATTTAATGTCTTTCAGATTGTAAAAGTTAACATATGAAACTAACCTGTATTCCATTTTTAATGATTTCATTGAAATTGAATTGTAAAATTAAGTGCAGAAAATAAGATTTGCGATTTTTTTCATGCATATTAAAAAAAAGAGTAAATAACAAAATTTGGCAAGAACATTGAAATAATTATTACAAAAAGTTTTTATATTCCGCTACTAGACCAGCAGATGTGTCAGATTTACTTTTATGATGAACTTGAACAAATTTATTTCCAGCCAAACCAGTTATTAGGAATTAATTATAATGTTACTAAATATTCTAGCGAAAAACAGGAACTCATTTTAAAGCTACCAAAAAATGAACAAAAATTAAAAACAGTATATTAAGTTGTAATGTTAACTGAATAAAATTATTATTAAAATCTAAGGATCTTTCAGTTGAGTAGATTTATATTTTATGTAACAATCTGCTAATCTTCTGAGATTTTTCAAACCATGTTTCTTACAGATCTTGTGGCAACTCAAGCCACGAATAAGGTTAAATCCCCACGAAAGGGATTTCTACAAGGCGTCTTCCCTAACCGAGGGAGAATTCGATCAGAATGAATCTTGAACTGGCGGGATAAACATCTCGTGGGATCGGAAAAATCCGATTTGAATGTATAATGCACAATCAGAAAAATTTTAGGTTTATTTGTGTTTATGTTTAGTGGAACACTATTGTTCTGTTTAATAAATATACAAAAAGAGAAATTTGGAAAATCATTACAATTTCAACGGACATGCTATCACTATTGAATAACGCAACCTACAGGCTTGAAAGATAAATAAACAAATAATACATGGTGACCCGGACGTGATATAGTATGGAATTATGAAATTGTGGTGATTTATAAATTACGAATCTATGAAACTATTACCATGAATCTATGAATTACGGACATTCATTGAATGGCACGGAATAAATATTGTCGATGAAAATATCTTCAGATAGTGAAACGCTGAGATTTGAGGTAGGTTCATTTTTTCTTTGTTCCAATTTATTGAATTCTTTAATATATAAAATGGATTTAGAACGAATTAAGGAAAAAGGAAAAAGGTTAAGAATTTCATTTAGTAAGCATTTAACTAAGATAGAAAATACGATAGGAATTGAAATTTCGAATGAATACACGAAAGAAATGAAAGTGAATGAGCTTTTGAGCTTAAAATCTCAACTCACAGAAAAATTAAATGATTTAATTAAAGCTGATAATGAAGTGCAATTAAAAATTGAAATAAAAGATTTGGCAGCTGAAATAGATTTAAGTGAAGAATATAAAGATAAGGGTATTGAATCGAAATCGAAAATAGAAAGGAATTTAGAAAATTTGATTGTTAAACCACTAAGTGTAATTCAGATAAGCGAGACAAATGTCGCGGTATATCGCGCGCATTCTGTGTATACCACAACAAACACCTCACGAACACGTTTAAATTCACATTAAAACAACAAAACACTGTCTTTCAAGCAGCTTAGCTATCAAAGAAGCAATTAAATGGTTAGCAACACAAAACAGCCACAAGGCAAACATTCACACAGGCAGCCTGGCTAGCATGCACGCATTAAATAAAACAAAACAAAAAGACCCACACGTAGCAGAAACTCACTAGAACACCTAGCCAGTAATTGTAACATAAAAATACACTGGGTGGCAGCGCACACTGGTATAGAAGGTAACGAGTCAGCCGATCAAGCTGCTAAAGACGCAGCAGCCGGCAACGGTCAAATAACAACAGTAAAATTACCACCATCGCATCTCAAAAACAGGACCAGTGATATCATAGCCAAACTCTGGCAAAATTACTGGGACGACACCGAAAAAGGTCAAACAACCAGAACATACTACCCAAAAATAAGCTTTAAAAGATTAATCGGCCACCCAGCAGTTACACAATTCCTAACAGGACACGGCTTCTTCCCAACATTTCTACACAGAATGCACAAATTAGACACAGACGAGTGCCCCTGCGAATAACAAGGTACGCCACAACACTACCTACACGAGTGTCCACTGACATCATATCACCATCTTAAACGACCAAGTCCGAACCACTTAACTGCATTTGCAGACAGCCTCTCAAACCACACAATCAAACAAAAACTAGTCAAAATATTAGATATAACTAAGAATATAACAGACAATATGTAACAATAGATCAGTGCCAAACACATATAAAACACCAAACATCACCAAAACATGCACACCCCACAATCAACCACGGACTGGCTCACAATAGCAGCCAACGTGGTTGATCACCACACACCCATCACCACTGACCTGCTTCAAGTCCCAGGAGCAGCAGTGCGTCCGGAGCTCTTCAGCTACCCGTGATGGTTACTTAAAGTCAAATAAAAAAAAAATAATAAATAAAAAAAAGTGTGAGAGCGGCGATGGGCCAGTCAAACAAACAATAAAATGAAATAGTAACTTAGCAATACTATCCAATAAATAAACTCCAAAACCAAGCTTTATCGTCATCTAAACAACCACCAAAAGACAAAACCAAAACAAAGGCGAAAGAATTGAGCAAACAGGGACTAAATACAACTTTTTCATTATTTAGTGAACACCTCCGAATACTCCACGAATGAGTTGGAAGGATTAACTAACAGGACCTTCCTGGAGGAGGTGGGCCAGTTTTCAAAAGGGAGTGAAGAGGGTGTTTGGACAATGTGTAGTACACCGGAGGAAAGTCAGTTGCGCGAGGGCACACAGGACACCCCTCCAAAGTGCTACCAACCTTTCAACACACTCCTCAGAACAACTTAGTTTCTTTTTTTTTTATAAACTTTTTAATCTTTTCGTGTCGTAATCACCGAATCTCCGCGTGACAAGAGTTGGGTGAACATTATCATGATGCCACCCTGGAGGTGATATGGACCGCTTTTCCATGGATCCGGTCGTCGTTACCTCGGGAAGACGAAAGCAAAGCCTGGCTTAGCTTTTCCGGAGACCAAGTTTCCTAGAAGAACTCAAATTTTTTTTTCTTTTCTCTCTCAATCAAGTAGCCAAGCCAATTAACCCAACAATAAGACAAATTAGAATACAAGATCAATAACGATGTAATAAACATAATCTTCAACCAGCTAACACAAAATAGACCAAGATTAACAAGCTATACCCTCATCAAAATTCAACTGTAAAAACGAAATACCCAAAACCAAGGCAAAAACGAATTGAGGAAGCAGGGAATAAAAAACAACTTTTTATTTTTTAGTGAACACCTCCGAATACTCCACGAATGAGTTGGAAGGATTAACCAACAGTACCTTCCTGGAGGAGGTGGGCCAGTTTTCAAAAGGGAGTGAAGAGGGTGTGTTGGACAATGTGTAGTACACCGGAGGAAAGTCAGTTGCCCGAGGGCACACAGGACACCCCTCCAAAGTGCTACCAACCTTTCAACACACTCCTCAGAACAACTTAGTTTCTTTTTTTTTTATAAACTTTTTAATCTTTTCGTGTCGTAATCACCGAATCTCCGCGTGACAAGAGTCAGGTGAACATTATTATAATGCCACCCTGGAGGTGATATGGACCGTTTTTCCATGGATCCGGTCGTCGTTACCTCGGGAAGACGAAAGCAAAGCCTGGCTTAGCTTTTCCGGAGACCAAGTTTCCTAAAAGAACCTTTTTTTTTTTTTTTTTTTTATATCCTCAATCGAATAGCCAAGGCCAGTACCATCTAATCAGGCAATAGGAATAATATTGAAAAACCTAACCCCAGCAAAACAGAAACCAAACTATCCAAACCAAAAACTGCTCAGTCGCCACTCTAAACACCAACCAAAAATAAGCAACAAACACAAAACAACACAAACAATTCCAGATACATGCACACCACACAATCAACCACGGACTGGCTCACAATAGCAGCCAACGTGGTTGATTACCACACACGCTTTCACCACTGACCCTGCTCCTAGTCCCTGGGGGCAGGCAGTGCGCCTGGAGCTCTTCAGCTACCCGTGAAGGCCATAGATGTTATATGTATAAAAAAAAAAAAAAAAAAAATTGTGATGTGACTAGCTATTTGATATTGTCTTGTGTTTGAAGTAATGTGTTTTAAAGTAATGCCGCTAGTCTGTTTGCTGTCAGCTTCCAATGATACTGAACTGTAGGGGATTATAATTATAAAATATTAACATTTTCAATAACATAATTTCTATCTATTACCCAATAATGTCAATATCTATTCAAAATGTACTAAAATTAATATGATCCTGTTGATCCTCAATTAAAAACACCCCAAATTAAATTATCAAACTGTATCTCAACTAATAATAAATTATAAATGACCGTGCAATAAGCAATCAGCAAAACAAGTAACGAATTCAACAGGATACTAACCTAAAACAGTAGACAAGCAAGTAAACAATAGTAAGCAGCAACAAAGTAAGTTTATCTTAAATATTTTCTTAATTCTCTAATTCCTTTTAATATGTAACTGTATTTAATATGTACTAACCCCCTTCCCTTACAGGAGCCTGGACAGACGGGCTTAGTGGGTCTGTAGGGTTGTAGGATTGGGCATTAGGTGCGCAGGACTGTACACGACGCTTCTGGGTGACGGCTGTGTGCTTTCCGCGTCCGAGGGGCCTCGGTCCTGACGACCTCCGGAGTGCGAGGGGGATGTAGTAACGTGGGGGGCCGAGAAAAGCCGCAAACCCGCTTCGCGGGTCGGCTGGCCACCTGCGGTGACCAAACTCCCGAAACTAAATGTTCAAACTTTTCACGGTGATTGTAGTTATTTTTTAGATTTTTGGAATTCTTTTGAAGTTGCAATACACAATAATACTTCATTATCGAAAATAGAAAAGTTTACATATCTAAAATCCTATCTGGGAGGAGTTGCATTAAGTGCAGTATCGGGATTTTCACTTACGGATCAAAATTATGACGCGTCAATACAATTACTGAAAGATAGATTTGGGCGAACTGATATTATAATGTCAACACATATGCATAAACTGTTATTAATAGAACCTGTTAAATCTTGTAATAATATTGTTGGATTAAGAAAAATGTATGACGCAATAGAAATCCAAATTGGATCTTTACAATCATTAGGAGTAGCTGCAGGAACTTATAGTAATCTTCTATGCCCAGTAATTCTACAAAAATTACCCGAGGAATTGAATTTAAATTTTTATCGCAACGTAAAACAGGTGAATTATTCGATATTTCTTTGTTGCTTCAATTTATTAAAGATGAGGTAAATTGCAGAGAAGCAGCATTATTATTAGCGAATCCTAAAAATGTAACTGTTAGAGATTATTCATTTAAAAATAAAACAGATCAAAGTTACCCAAATAGGCCTCATTATTCGAACACTAAAAGGAATGATTATTTGGGCAATAAATCTAGCGCCGCAGTTTTAGCTACACACATCGAAAAGAACGATATTCACACCCTCATAAATTTGACTCTTACGCGAAAACAAATTACAATTCAAAGCGAAACTTTAATACTTCCTATTCTGATAGACATGTGAATAATTTAAAATGTATTTTCTGTTCTAAAAATCATATGAGTCACGATTGCTTGTTAAATGTGTTTGAGAAGAAGAAAGCTTTAATGTCTAAGGGCTTATGTTTTATATGTTTTCAAAATCATTTAAGTAAATTTTGTGATTGGAATTATCAAAAATGCAAACAGTGTAATTCTTCTTCTCATAACTCTTTAATTTGTAATGGGAACGAACATAATGAAAGGAAAAATATTTCGGCGCCAGCGGTTGACGCCGTGCAAGGGGGGAAAGGGGGAATCCCAGAAACTCAAAATGCTATATCGTCTATGATTTATCTTTCTTCTAAAGAAAATAAAATAAAAGGGAGCGCTTCTAATTCGATCTTATTGCAAACTTTTTCCGCGGAAAGTAAAACAAAACAAGGAGTTAATATTCAATTGCGTTGTATGTTAGACGGAGGGGCGAATAGATCTTTCGTTTTGAGAGAAATTGCTGAGTCATTAAATTTAGAAGTGATTAATAAAGAATCATTAATTATTTATACATTCGGAAATGAAATCGCAGAAAGGCGCACATATGATGTGGTCGAATTAACATTACAAAGTATAAAAAATTCAAATCGAAAGATAAAAATACAAGCGATAGTAATTGACTCGATTACTTCGGCACAAATTAATATTCCGTCACAATGGGTTAGAAATATTGCTATAAAAATGGGGATTGAATTAGCTGATGTTAGTACCTCCAATAAAATACATGTTTTAATTGGTTTGGATTACATATCACAAATTTTAGGTGAAAGGAACGTAAGAATTAGTAAAAGATTGATCGCAGTGGATAGTATTTTTGGAGCTTTACTGTTGGCAGAGTAAAGTGCGTTGTGAAAAATGCTTAGCAAGCATAATGAAGGAGTCATTTTTGAACTAATAAGAACTTTTATTAAGCAAGAAAAATCATTACTAAACTTAAACATCATAAAAGAAAAACTATCCTCTCCATAACATGAGGCAACGAATTAAATATATACAGTCATGAAAATAATAACAAGAACACAAATCCAATCTTGATTTGCCATATATATATATATATATATACAAGATAACAGTTGCATAATGAGGGTACTTTCACACTCAAAATTAATACTATGCAAATTCTGACTTTAAATTATTTTTAAATGTACGAGCTCCCTCTTTCAGAGGTTTTTCGAACTCGTGATCTCCGACTCTTACTCGAACCTTGTTCATTGAAATTCATAGTCTGACATATACTACAAGGACAGGATAAGGAATCCAATTCACCGGAGGTGCCAGTCAATCATTTATTTGTTGAAAATGAAGAATTAGATTGTGATAGGATTAAGAATTTGTGGTCATTGGAAGCCATCAGGATAAATACAGATAAAGAACTATCTCCGTCAGATAAAGAAATTTTGGAATCGTTTGAACAAAATACGACATATTCAAATAAAAGATACGAAACTCGATTATTATGGAGGGCGGATAATAGAGAATTAAATAGTAATTATGAAATTGCAAAACGTCGTTTATTTAGTTTAAACAAAACATTCGAGAGATTATATTTAAAATACGATGAGATCATAAATGGGAAGGAATTGTTGAAAGGGTAGAAATGGATTTAAATAAAAATATAAATACAGGTTATTTTCTCCCACATCACGCTGTAGTACGCGAACAAAAAAAAAAGTACAAAGGTTAGGGTAGTCTTCGATGGATCTTCAAAGGGTAAAGGGGAATTGTCATTAAATGATTGTTTAGATTGCGGTCCAAACTTAAATCCGGATTTACTAAAAATTATTTTGAGGTTCAGACTGCACAAAATTGCAATTTGCGCTGACATTCAGCGTGCATATTTGGAAGTAGGGATCACAGAACAAGATAGAGAATTTTTAAAATTTTTGTGGATAAAAGAAAAGGGTCCTAATCTCGATCTCAGCAATCATAATATCCGAACTCTTCGATACAAAAGGGTTACATTTGGAGTTAAGTGTAGTTCATTTTTGTTGTCAGCAACAATAAGATTACACATAGAGAAATATCGCAAAGACTATGGTGAAGCGTGTGCAATGCTCCATGAACTCTATGTAGATGATATGATCGACGGAACTTCTGACGTGCAGGATGCCTTTCGTTTGAGTAAAGAGATGATATTTATTCTTGGACAAGCTAGCATGAATCTACGTAGATAGACAACAAATTCTCCGATTCTTGGCGAAGCATGGAAACAAGCTTTTATAGATTGCCGAGAAACATCTCAAGAACTAGGCGTACCTTTAAAAATTTTGGGACTTATCTGGAACAATGCTGAGGACAACATTAGATTCGACATTCTACAGTTTGAAAAGCTGAGATTGCACAAGGCGATAACTAAACGAATTATCTTGGCAGCCAGCGGTATGTTTTGTGATCCCATTGGACTAATGAACCCCTTCAGTATTAGAATAAAGCTTTTGTTACAACAGATTTGGGAAAAGGGCATTTCATGGGATGAATGTATTCCCACTGAAATAAAGGACACATTTATTGATTGGTACAACGAATTAAAGATAATTCGAAACTTGGAAATACCTAGGCAATATTTCGAAGAACTGGATTGGGAGTCATTAGAGATTCATATTTTTTCCGATGCAAGTCCTAAATGTTATGGAGCTGTAGCTTATTTCCGGATGAAGAATATTACGAACTTTATAATGTCAAAATCTCGCCTAGCCCCTTTAAAGAAGCTTACTTTACCGAGGTTAGAGCTGATGGGAGCATTAATTTCCGCAAGGATTGGAAGTTATCTTAAAGACACTTTCTCTAAGTTAAATGAGAAAAGAATATTTTACTGGACAGATTCTACAATTTGCCTACACTGGATCAAGGGACAATCCGATGATTGGAAGCAGTTTGTTAGAAACAGAGTGATAGAAATAAAGGAAAAAACCAATCCGGATCATTGGCATCATTGAAGCGGAAAAGATAACCCTGCAGATAAACTTACACGAGGAATGAATGCACAAGCTCTTTTAAACGACACTGTTTGGTTATCGGGACCTCCATGGCTAAAAGAAAGGAATATCCCATACGATGAAAGCGCCTCTTGTCCTGACTTGCATAACGTTGTAGGAGAGAGACGAAAAGTTGTGACTTTACATTTAAAAACTGTATCTATTCAGCCGTTACTGAATCTTGATAATTATAGTGACCTAAACAAAGTTTTCAGAATTACAGGATACATATTTCGTTTCATTCATAACTGTAAGGCAGCGCACGAAAAGAGAATAGGAGCAATCACAGCGAGTGAACTAACCAACGCGGAAACTCACTGGATTAAAGTTGTGCAACGAATTGAATTTGAAAAGGAATACCTGGATTTAAAAAACAATAGTCCCATACATTCAAATTCAAAATTATACGATTTAAATCCAATTTTGTCAGCTGATGACTTAATAGCCTTAAAAGGAAGGTTACAAAATTCAGATTTCGATGTTCAATCAAAGCACCCAATTATCATCCCAAATAAGACAAAATTTACAGAACTCTTAATATTTAAAGAACATAAAAACTTGTGTCACTCTGATGTTTCGGACACACTTACACAATTGAGAGAACGATTTTGGATAATCCGAGGCAGGCAAGCTGTAAAAACTTGTTTGAATAAGTGCTTTAAGTGTAGACGATTTAAAATTAAACATGGAATTCAGGTAGTTGCTCCATTACCTGCAAATAGAACTTGTGAAGCCAACCCATTTGAAGTTGTAGGCATCGACTTTGCTGGTCCTGTGTACTCAAAGGACCATGATAAAAATTACATTGCATTATTTACATGTGCTGTAACACGAGCAGTACACCTAGAAGTTGTGTCGAATTTAAGTACAGAACATTTTCTTTTGTCATTCAGACGATTTATCTCCAGAAGAGGCATTTGCCGGATTGTAAATTCTGATAATGCTTTAACTTTTAAAAGTACTGACATTGAACTCAAGAGACTATACATGAACATTAATGAACTCGAAGTTCAGAACTATTTTAGCAAAAGGGGTATAGAGTGGCGGTACATCGTTGAACGTGCTGCATGGTGGGGAGGATACTGGGAGAGAATGGTTCGAATAACAAAAATCGCATTAAAGAAAATTTTAGGGAAATCATTTGTTTCATTTGAAGAATTGCAAACTATTTTAGCAGAAATCGAAGCTATAATTAATTCGCGTCCATTAACGTATGTTTATAATGAACCTAACGAACCATTCCCTCTCACTCCTGCTAACTTTTTAACTGGAAGAAGATTAACAGCTTTACCTAATTGGTCAGGTAATGCAAATTTTGAATTATTTAAAGGTAAAAAGGATTTGATAAAAATATTTTTGTATAGGGAAAAGATTCTAAATAATTTTTGGAAAAGATGGAAAAAAGAATATCTTCTTCTGTTAAAAGGTGCAAATTTCAACAAACATGTAAATGTAAACATTGAATTTAATGTAAATGATATAGTTTTAATAGGTGACGAGAAAATACCAAGACAACTTTGGAAGTTAGGGAGAATTCTTGAATGCCACAAGGGTCGAGATGGTAAGGTAAGATCAGTCTCTGTGAAAACGTCTTCAGGGGTCATAAAACGCCCAGTACAGTTATTGTATAATTTAGAAATTGCATCAAATGAGTAAGTAACAAATTACAAGTTGATTATGAATAAGTGACTGTTTTTATTCTAATTCGAGTTTATTGGTTTTTGCTGATATTGTTTTCATAAATTTTTTTATGATTCATTATGTATGTCGTGAATTGTTAAATTGGTAGTTTAATGTAGAATTAGTATTAGTATAATTTTAAAATTCTATTTGTAAATTGTTTTTTGAACTCTCTTTCGGGGCGGGAGGATGTGGCAACTCAAGCCACGAATAAGGTTAAATCCCCACGAAAGGGATTTCTACAAGGCGTCTTCCCTAACCGAGGGAGAATTCGATCAGAATGAATCTTGAACTGGCGGGATAAACATCTCGTGGGATCGGAAAAATCCGATTTGAATGTATAATGCACAATCAGAAAAATTTTATGTTTATTTGTGTTTATGTTTAGTGTTCCTATTGTTCTGTTTAATAAATATACAAAAAGAGAAATTTGGAATATCATTACAATTTCAACGGACATGCTATCACTATTGAATAACGCAACCTACAGGCTTGAAAGATAAATAAATAAATATTACAGATCTGTTTACTTATTAGTACAATCATGAATTTAAAAAAAAATATTATGCTTTCTATAAATTTACGTTTACTTATAATACATTGAAATATTATACATATTTATTTAATTCTTCAAGATTTAAGAAAATAGTTTTTTTTTATGGATTCTAGTTCAAAATTTTTTCTGGTACTTCTTTTCTTAGAGTATCAGAAGTAGAGTATTAGTAGAACTGAATATCTTGAATTCTGTCACTTTTTAGGGTTAGTGTGAGTCTTCCACTTAAGTACCTTAAAACTGTTCACACTTTTCTTTTCTTTCAGAATTCTTCACTCTCCTCATAGAGTATCAATTTGGGCAAAAGACAGAATATATTAATGAAAGAACCAATATATTAATGAAAGAACCAATATATTAATAACTGGACATAATTTCTTCCCCTTACCTATAGCCCCCCCCCCTACACACATTAATTTTTATCTCTCTGAAATGCTTAAGGACTTATAATGACCGTGCTTAAGAACTTATAATGACCGTTTTTAAGGACTTATAATGATCGTGGGAACCCTGTACTGGTTCTAAATCATTTGTACAGAAAATTTTTTTTTACGGATTACGTAATTTATGATAAGTAGGTGATAATAAATCCATTGTTCTTTTTAATGAGCATTTATGAAATATGATTTGACTGAATTAAATTGCTCCTCAGGGTTCCAAACAAGTGACAAAATGTACAACACAGCATATCATATACAAATAAAAAATGATTTTTTTAAAAATTGATTTGATGGTTTTAATTTTTTGCTGTTTTTCTTTTGTTTTAAATTGTTATCAGTAATAAGTGCACACAAACGATATATTTAAAGAACATGATTAAATATGGGGGGGGGAAGTAAAGAAAAAAAATGAAATCAAATAAATAATGATGATAAATTGAAATAATTCTAAAAGCAATGAAAATACCTAAAAGCAATGATATATTTAAATATATGATTAAATATGGGGGGGAAAAAAGTAAAGAAAAAAATGAAATCAAATAAATAATGATGATAAATTGAAATAATTCTAAAAGCAATGAAAATACCTCATCTGGTTAGCAAATTTTATGTATTTGAATTTGAGCCAGTACGTCAAATGAAAGCCTAAGTTTGGATGGTTAAAAATGAATAAACCATAAACTAAAGCAATAATTCACCAGGCACCTAGAGAAACACAAAAGACTACTATTAAAAAACTATATCTATTTAAATCTCTATATGTTGCACAAAAATTGGCAATATTATATGGTATCCTTTTTCATAGGATACACCAGAATTCTCCCTGGGATCACTTAGCAACGTAAAAATTTATCAACGAAATTATCAATTATTACGAAAATTACCTCAAAAGTTCGCAATTTCAGATGTAAGGAAATTTTATATAAGGCATGTTTAATGCAATACATTGCAAAAATTGCTTATTGCTTTCATCGCTAAATTGAGCCTTTCATGAATAAAAAGAAAAAAATGTCAATTTTTGAATTCCAAATACATATAACAAATTCTTCACAAAGAAGTCCATATTGTTACGCTAATGATGAACTGAAATAGATTTGAAGAAGTGGGTCTAATGAAGCACTTTATACTACATTTAAAAAGAAAATTGCCTCACTTGTTTGCTTTTTCAGATGTAAGAGATTTTATTAAATCGCTTTTCGCTAAATTAAACATTTAATCAGAAAAAAGTGATAATTTTGAATTTGAAATATATATAAGAAATTATTCACAATAGTATCGATACTTTTACGCAAATAATAAATTAAGATAGATCTGAAAAGATAGACCTGAGCAAGCAATTAATAGATAGATTTCAAAAGTGATAAAAGTTGAAAGAAAAAGTTTTTAATTATCATATCATGCGCTTTACTTCAGCATTATTATTTTATTCATTTTCAATAAGGATAAAGATTTTAATGAAACTACTTCAATAGTTTGCGGTATCAAAAGGGATAAAAATTCAGAAAAACAAGTTTTATTTAATTTTAATCCGATCAAATTTACTTTAACATTATTATTTTATTCATTTTCAATTCAAGTGAAGATTTTATTGAAACTACTTTAATCGTTTACAATTTCAAACTTGATAAAAGAACAAGAAACAAGTTTTATTTCATAATTATAAGAATCAAAAAGTGCAATTTTTATAGCTTTACTAAATAAGATATTATATAAAAGTATAAGAAAAAAAAAATTAATGGTGGATTCAAAATAAATAAAAAGAAAATCCTCACAGAAAAATTGACATTAATAATTAATTGGGGAAATGGATCTACGAAAGCAAAGTATACATTTAAAATAATTTATCCTTAGAAGGCATCAGATAATTTTGTTAATACGAAATAAATTTTAGATGTTTTTGTATATAGTTTTAAAAACTTAAATAAACAACTATTGTAAAATTAATTACAGTGCCTTGACATCAGAGTTTCTTTGTTTCTTGAATTTGAACACTTGCACTTAAGTAAAAAAGTAAAATGTAATTTATATTTTAAGGCTCTAAGAGAAGTTTTACTCATATTTGTTCTTTAGTATTTATACTATTTTTAACCTAATTCATTCCATCATGGTTGCATTGTAAAAAAAAAAAAAAAAAGAAAAGAAAAGCTTATTTATCGAGTAAATTACAATGTCAACTTTCATCATTATTAACAACACTTAAAAGTCGCAAAATACTGTTCGCTAGCAGTTGTTCATACAGTTTCCATTGCACGTACTTTAATAATAAATTTGGAGTCTAATTAAAAAAAAATTTAAAAAAATCTATGACTATATACGCAATAAAAACATTTCACTTTGCTACAGTCATACTTAGTAATATAGATAGATGTCGTTAAAAATTAAATCAAATCAGTAAAAAAAAATTATTTCATTTATCTATTTAATTATTTATTTATTTTATTTTATTTATTTATTTTTGCTAAGACATTGAAAATAAAAAAAAACTCTTCTTAAAAAATACCAAAACTTGTCAATCCAATACATCAGGTCAATCCAAATTTTTTTTTATATTTCTTATTTATTAAAGACAATGTGCTCTTCTCAGTCATAAAATTTAAAAATTGAATTCCAGCTTAGAGTTTCAGATCAAAACTAACTTTGAAAGATATAATTAAAATTATTATTAAATTTTAAAAGAAGAATTTTGCTTTTTAATATTCTCATTTACGAAGAAATTCCCGAATCGATTAATTAGTTATTGATTAATTTTTAATACTATTCAGATCTGATGCAATTCTAAAATTGCCTCGTAATTTAAAAAAAAAAAAAAAAAAAAAACGCATTGTGCTTTATGTTGCTCTTTAAATGTAACCAAGTAACACCTCTCATATTTCTAAGATCATATGTGAGAGGCGACGAGTATAATGCGTTACACCCTGTCCTATAAAAACAATAAACTTTTTGTCAATAATGTCAAAGGTCATTTTTGAAACATCTCGTAACATTAAGATTTAACAAAATAAATAAGTATCCCACTTTTGTTGGACATATTTCAATAAATAAAAACTTCAAAGAATAACATTTAATGACATTTTAGTGTTTTCTTTAAGAGACCTGTTTAAGAAACATTTCATTCACATCTGTAACTTTTTTAAATTCTTCCTGCCCTTACATTTTTTAAAAGAAAATTTTAAAATGTTTTTTTCTTAAAAAAAAAATCTTTATGATCAGCCACTATTTCATAATAGAGAGGGAGAGGAGCAGTTTTTTCTCATTTTTAGGTAATGAGAAAAGAGAGAATACGGTAAGTTTATTTGTATGAATTTTTTTTTATAAACCCATTTTTTAGAGAGATATTTGTTTATTATGATATTAAATACGTATTTAAGAGGTATTTTCTCTGACATATTTTTAACATAACTTTTTTTATTTTAAATTTTTTGAAACCTTACATTAAGTAAAATATTTCAAAATTTGAAACTATGAAGTTCAATGAGTTCGAATTTATAATTAATTTTTTATTTTATTTAGGAAAACTTGTTTTTCACATTAAAAATATTCCTTCCATATCTATTGGGCTTTTATGATAATTGATACTAATAATTTTATTCTTGGCAATGCAGCGACTAAAGTTTTCTATAAATTTTTAATCAGCTCTTTCACATTTTTCAGAAAAATAAACTTTAATGAGACGGTTCTAAAGGTACGAAACTTAAAAAAAATTCAAAATTAGAGATACATAAAATACTCCCCTAAATTGTAGATACTTCGATCATTTATAATCTCACAGAAACAAAATGAAAATTGCTTGAATAGTTTCTGATGTTTCGAAGGGTCGAGGTATGAAACATATTTTTTCCGGGCGAATGCGAATTATGTCTGACGATTCGTATGTGTTGCGTTTCCACTGCACAGGGCCCGGCTTAGCCTAATTGGGGCCCGGGGCAAAAACCTCTTTGGGGGCCCCCTCTGCTTCACTTTTGCAGTAATGAAGAACCTAACTTTATGGAAGTATTTAAATTTTTCCCCTCATTAAAAATAACAAGAAAAATGACTAGAACCTAAAATAGCTATAAAGTCCACCCTCCAATGGTCAGGCGAAATATCATTCTGTCCTTGTTATTGATTTTCTTACAATTCTATGTCCATCATGCCAAATGCATTTTTCTGATTGTTAACTTTCTCATCTATCAGTATTCGGCAAAAATTTCCCAATTACGATGGCTCAATTAAGCCTATCAGAAGCCTGTATTTTTGTAAGAATATCGCCTTTTGTGAAATGTAAAAATACAGGCTTTTGATGGGCCAAATTTGTCCATCATAGTTGTGAAATTTAAGCTGAATTCCGTCCTAGAAAGCTATGGATTTACGAAATATAATTTGTGTTCATACGATAGATTAATGAAGAAGCTAATATAAAACTGACGGATTTTACTTTGTACTGATATTTTGTTTAAAAAAAAGTTCATTAAAGAAAGAAATGTAATATAAACTCTTCGATTTGGGGGCCCCCTTAGATGTGGGGGCCCCGTATGCCCCTGCCTTAGTCAGGCTCTGCCACTGCAGCTTGTAATTTAAAAATATCCAATTTCAAAAATCAATATAATGAATTATTTGCACATAATAAGCTTTCCAAAAAAAAGAGGACAAAAATTCTGAGAAAATTGTGTTGTACTTTCCAAAAAATCAAACAAATTTTTATTCAAAAAGAAACGTCGGAATATATTCATAAACAAAGATATTAATACAAGAATGATTCTTTTTAGTACATATGGCTTAACATCTTTAGCAATAACACTGTTATAAATATTTTGTAATTCAACTCAAACCATTAAGTCAAAAATCTGAATGAATGTTTATTAAGAAAAAAGAGTATGTTTTTACTTTTAAAACGTGCATTAATTTATGATTTGCACCTGCACGGATTAAATTGAATAACTTAAATGTGCCTCTCAAAACACAGAAACTGCATCTTAGTACGAGTAATGTCTTGCCCTACTTATTTTAATTAATGAAAAATATCATTGCTGTTATAAATTTTAAATTAAAAACAATGATATGTTAATAAACATTGAAAATTATTTGGGTAAACTATTTATATATTAAATTAATAAATCTACACTATAGTAAGTAAAAATCAATTTTTAGACGTATAAAAATTCTTTTAATATTTATGTGTCTTGAAATTAAGCTTGTTTTTCTCTCTTGTTTCAATCTAGCCGTACAGTGTGATTATAAGTTCCAAAAATCACAATCATACGTGATGCCTTCAATTAGTAAGCAACATTATTTATAACAGAAGATTTTTGATTGCAATTGCCGAGAATACAAAAAGGGATCAAGTTCTTGTCATAGTTGTGAAAAAATGTAGCTGCACCACAACTGGAAGCTGATTTTCTGCAGAAATGTTTAATTATTTATATGAAATATGCTCGAGAAGGATGACAAATAAAGCAGTTTCTTCTTTTCCACCCTCAGTCATATTATTTTCAATTTGGGAAGACATAGAGGGGGGGGGTAATTAATTTAAATAGTTTATAATGAAAGGTTTGAACTAAGCAAGTATATTAAACAATATGAAGAATTATGCTACATTCTCAAATAATTCGAATAGTTGAAAATAGTAGTTGTGTGATTAGATAGAATACAATTACAATTTATTTAAATCAGTGATTTAGACAGGAAACTCTGATTATACATCTCAGCGATTATAATTTAATTCATTTCATTTGTGGTTATATATAATTATAAATTTAATTTTTTAATAATCTACATTGAACATTTTAGTAATCCATGCATCATCAGTCAACAACCATAAATTCCAATGCCGCTTTATTGCTAACATCCGCTGTAAGACTTTCGACATGGTGCAGGGAATGTTCCCAATTCCAGACTGACACATGATTTATGGGTGGGAAGTCTTTTTGTGTATTAGCTAGCGTCTGTTGATAAGATTTGGTTTTGAAATAGCAAGACATTATGTATATAAATACACCATTTCTTACAACAAATTTATTAATTTTTTTAAAATGTTCATGATAAATGGCGAAATTTCCTATAATTTAAAAAAAAAAAAAAAAAAAAAAAAAAAACGGTTGTTATGCACAAATTTATCTTTTCAGAAGTCCTTATAAAATTTAATGCTTACATTTAAGCTTTATTTTTTCTTTACAAATTTTGTCACAAATTTTCTATTTCTTATAACCAGTTAACTAGTTAGTTTCTTATAGCCAGTTATACGTTTTTTATAACCACTTATCCTCCCACTAAAAATTAAATAAGTCTAAAGAATATTGCGACCCAGTTGCATATAATTAATTCAGAATAAATGCATTTGATGTAGATGTAAGCATAAGCAACTCGAAAAGTTAATTACTAGACAGTTAGTTATATATCGAATATAAAATTATTGTATACTATTTTTCTTTTAAAATTTAATGATGTTTTCTTTACTTAGAAATTCATATTTTCTCTATCATCAAAAACAATCTATAACAACGCATATGTTAAGCAAACGGTTCAATCCTGCTTCTAATGTAACATTTGTAACTATTATACTTAAAAAGTAGGTGTTTGCATTTGTACGCGTATTCATAAGAAATTCTTTTAATTTAAGTAATTTAAAAAATTCAAAATAAAAATAATTATTGCTAAAACTAAGTACTTTTTGTATATTGTCTGACTGAAATAAAATTTACAGAAAATATATTTTAATCAATTGAAATTAGATGCAAAAATTTTAGAAAATAAAAAGCTTTTCTTGAAATCTGTAAATATAAAAATCAAATAAAGGTGGCTCGTTGACAGAATTTGTAATCTGAATTAACTAAACTAAATAAAATAAATAGAAACGAAAGAAGAACTTTTTTTTAAACTATTCAATAACTTCTGTATTAAAAAATTCAGAATAATCAAGTCTGTGGAATCGGAGTTGTAGAAAACTTGCTCACCACTGAATATGAAAATGATTTAAACAAATGTTCATAATCATAAGTATGTAAATATTAGTTGTATTAATCTTACTGCAATTGTTTAAATTGTTATTTCTTACAAAATTAATTTATAATCTTTAAACGTTTTTGAGAATATTTATTTTACTAAAATATTAAAAAAGAACACATAAAGCTATTGAAACTGAGGAAAAGTCGAGCTTTCGATTTTCTGGTATAGCCAAAATGTTATTATTAAATGAAAATAAATAAATTTAATAACGGAAATATAAATCACCATTTAGATAAAAAAAAAAAAGGGGGGGCGTAGATTTAAATAGTAGTGCTAAAGAAAATTCTATTGAGGAACGTAATGCTTCTATTGTTTTTATTGTTCTTAGTAATTCATTCTAATTACACCTTTAAGGTGATCTTTCAGAAATATTTCGTATTTTTACGAACTTTGAATTTATGATTTGAACTATTTTAAAACTAATAGTGTTTATGGAGCTGTAATTATTTCTAAAAGCTTAAATACATTACCAAAAATAAAATTAACGAATATTTTTTAGATTGATAGTTTTATATCATTGGTGCATGATTAAAGGTATTTTATTTGAAAAATTGCTTACTTTTTAAATAATTACATCTTGATACACTTTTATACCTAAAAAATGTATTTATAATTTTGATTTCATGACACAACGTGTTAAGATTGCACACCTTTTTGCCGCAAATAATATAGAATTATAAATTATTCAGTAAAATATTTTTCAAATAAGGTATCTTTTAGCTCATAAATTCTAAAGCCAATTTATTAAGCTAAGTTGCAAGGATAATAATTAAATTTAATTTATCATGGTTGGAGTCCCTTTAATATTGGTTAAAGAATCTACTTGTGCTAAGACATTTATTGTTATGCGAGATTGTGCATTGATACCAAGTTCTTTCGCTTTATAGATTTAGTACAATTTCAATATTGTTTACAAATACATGTCTTGAATCTAAGATAAGAGGAAAATTTCATTATATTATAAGTCGGTGGTTCGCTTTCTGAAAAATTTAGAGTCCAGCATTTCAACCACCAACACTACAATTATGGTTCGAAAAATATGAAAAATTGTTTAAAAGATGAACTAAGTTCATGAAACCATTAATTGTAAAAGGAAATGTATGAAAAAATTCCTGTTAGGTTTTTTAAAAAATAGTACCTGCATTGTTATGCCAAGAATTGGTTAAATCGAAAAATAAAATTTATTTTTTGAAAAAGCATCGAATAAATTTTACGTAGAAACGGAAGAAGAGTTAAAATATCTAAAAAATATATAACTGAAAAAAAAAAGACTTTTTATTATTGAGAAATCTATTTGTGTTATACTCTATTCAGACGGTCAAACATAATAGCAATTTTTTCCCAATATTTTTTTTTATCAATAAAGTCTTTCGCACATTTATCTCTCATTCAACTTTCTGTAAGCTAATATTTAGTAATTACAATTTTTTTTTTGAGAAAAGTTATAAGAACGAAAATTAAATAAGGAAATTTATAATTCTATTTTAAAGTTACTGGAAGTTAAAAAATTAAAAAGAAAAAAAAAACGCATAAAATCTTATTTTACTTGCTACAGAGTTCTCACGGCCTAGAAAATTTTCCAAAGAGATAGCAAAAAAAGTGGATATATCTAAATGTTTTAAACAATCAATAAATATTTAATTTAAAGGAAATGTATATGGATGCAAAAAATAACTCAAGAATAGTTTTGGAATTCACAAATGAAAGATAAATTTAAGCATTTTTCAGTACTCTTGAAAAATCTTAACTATCACTCATTTATTTTAACCAAGTCGTGGGAACACTGTTGCTAGACTTGAAAACGTATTCCTTTTTAAGGGTGCCTTTTGTCTGACCGTAATAATTTTTTGACACAATTTTTTTTCTTATGTCGAGGAAAGATCAAGGTGCCATTGCCCAAGTATCTTGAATAACCTAATATCTGATGTTATAGGAAACGTTAAATCATTCAGTAGAAAAGTCTTAGTTGTATGCTGGAAATAATAATAATAAAAAAATAAGGTCGGATAAAAATTTTAATAAAAGAAATAATAATAAAATATAATAAAAGAAAGAGTAAGGAGCAATAATAAAGGAAAGAGTAAGAAATAATAAAAGAAATAAGGCTTTTCAAACCTTCAAAATTCGACGTAAATCAGAAGGCCGACTTATACATCAGTATCGGATTCATTTCGTTGATCATGAAATATCGATGCATTTTACACAATGAGATAGATATGAATAACTCAGCATCAATTTGGCCCTTTGAAAAACTCTTCTTAAAATGCTGGTTGCAATTAATTTTACATATTAAGGTCTTTTTAGAAACAGTTCTTTAAATTATGAATCGAAAGATAAATTAAAATAAGAGAGGTTAAGATATTTCAAAAAATATTTCACTATGAAAACTTTTAAAAAATAGCATAAAGCTTCAAATTTAAACTGCTGAGTTTCATACCAAATTTTTTCCACCCTCATCTAAAGAATTCGAAATTTTAAACTTTTTTAAAGATTTTACAATAACATCTTTTGAAAGCAAACGTGAAGTTCAATGTATTTTATGTATGTAGAACAGTGTGGAATATTTTTAACTATAGAACATTTTGTAGACTTAATAATTTTTATTATTATTTTTTTTTTTTTTAATGTTTTCTCGTTGTAAAAATTTTCTTGTTTGGTTTTTTTCAGCAATTAACTTATACGCCCGACATACCGAAAATTGCAAACTTGTTTAAAAAATAAATAAAACAAAATAAAAAAAATAAAATAAAAAAATAATAAATAATGAATAAATAGGGGTTGTAATTGTCTATCCTACAGAACGTGCTGTAGATACGTTGATCAAAAAAGGACGTTAATAAAGTTTGACAAAACGAAAAAAAATATTAGAAAGATAACAAGTGAAGCATGATGTAATGAATGAAATTTTTATCTAAGAAAATTAACTCCTGGAGTCGACTTGCGAAGAATCGAATTATTTATTGATTATTTAATGATTCCATAACAATGAAAAATACTGTAGTTTATTCAGTTCAGTAAATAACCAAATAATTTGTTGATTCGTGAAGTTTCATTCGGCTTCAGTATTTTTCCTTTTGGAAAAACCCAGAGTTTTGGAATTAGCTTCATCTGAAGTTTGAACACATCATAATAAAAGCTAATAATTAGATATATACCTGGTCCTAAAATTTTGCTGGGCCCGGTTATTCAAAAACAAGCATAAAACAATAATTAAAAAATATAAAAAAATCCCGGTATATATATGTATAAACTAAAGACGTAACTTATAGACCAACATAAAGCATTAACTCAAATATTTCGCTAGTCGAATGGAGATTTTATTTAACAGCTGTTAATGTTAAAAACTTAACCTCGTAATTTTCAACTACACTAAAAAGAATCCTAAATCAAGCCCAGCAACCTTATCAAGTCGGCTGAATTCAATTTCGTTTACAATTTTACAATAGAAACTAAAGCATGTTTGTAGTGAAGAGAAAAACGGTGCACTGTTAGCCTGTCGGTAGGGGAACTCAACCAGATAAAAATTTAACCTATTGAATCTTTACCGATATATAATTTTATTCCTTTATGCTTCAGTTTAATATAAGCACGAATAATAAAGTTTTCCAAAATAAACTTATTCTGTAAAAAATTTAAAAAAAATTATTATATCACGGGTGTGTCCTCCTCAAAGAAACTATCTGTATTATTAAATTTATTATCTTCCAAAATAAGGACAACCAGAAAATAAATAGCTTATCAAATGCGAAAAACAAAAACATTTTGTCCGACAACAGATTTTTTCAATTGAAATTGTGGGATTTATGAGAAAAATTTAAAGGAATTGTATTTCCAAAATCTTAATATATCGACTTTTGTCATTTATTTCTTTTATATTATATATATAAATAAAAGGAATAATTTAAAATTTTAAGAAACCTTATTCAAAAATGAATAAAAAAAAAAAAAAAATTTTTAAATTTTACTTTTCATTTTCAGTTAATATGTTATAAAAATGGGTTAACGTCTTCGGGGGGGGGGGGGGGTTGTAGCTCTTTCTTCTAAGAAACAGAGATCACGTGAAGCTTTGGTCACTTTCCCGTCTAACACGCTGAACTTAGGTTTTGATTGGTTCGAGAGAAAAGCACGCGCCTCTTTTTCTCTTTCACTTACGCCATCAATATGGCTGAACGTCAACAATATAGAAAGTTTGGTAGACTGTTTTTTTTTTAATAAGAGTTTTTATTTGAATTAATAATTTATTAAAATTGTCAATTTCGCAATAATTATAATTATCTTTTTTTTAAATTTCAAATTTATTTGCTCAAATTTGGTGCCTTTATTTCTTAGTTTAGGATTTGTTTATAAAAAATTATAATGTTCTTTTCCTTCTCATTTGACTCACTGTATATTCGTTAATGACGTAAGTTTCTTTCCTTAAAATTTATTGCATATAATTTAGACGTATTGTATTTTACTAATTATTATTACTGAAAAAAAATATGAAGTTGGTATGATTTTGTTTAAAATTTATGTTTTAAAAAAAAAAAAAAACTATTTACTTTGCTATTAATTAATTTAAATAATCAAAATTGTATAGAGTATTATAATGTTTAAATATTGGAAAAAAAGTATTATATATTCAGTTTTAATAATTATTTTTTTAAAACTCTATAACCATAATAAATTTAAATTTTTGAGAGAAAGTTAGGAGAGAAGTTTAAGATTTGTATATAAAAAATTATATTATTAATGTTTTTTTGTCTTTCTTATTTGACTTACTGTATATTCGTTAATGGTGTAAGTTTCTTTCCTTGTATTTTAAAAAAATTATTGCATATAATTTAGACGTATTGTATTTTACTAATTATTATTACTGAAAAAAAAAATCTAAAGTTAGTATGATTTTGTTTAAAATTTATGTTTAAAAAAAAACAATTTACTTTGCTATTAATTTATTTAAATAACATCAAAATTGTATAGAGTATTATAATGTTACATAATAGATTAAAAAAAAAGTATTATGTATTCAGTTTTAATAATTATTCTTTTAGAACTCTAAAACTATAATAAATTGATATTTCTGAGAGAAAGTTCAATTCAATTAATTATTATTTTTTAAAAAATTTATTTAGTTTTTTTTTATTAAGAATGTTACCTTAAAAGCATAGTATTATATAATATGCAATAAATATATAATTATTACGTTTGCCAAACTTTCTATTTCGAATTATCAGTTGAAACTAGACATTTTAAACATGGATTAGCATACTTGAATAGAGTTTCCGTAAGTAAGTGTTTATTTATGTTTATCTTTGGTTTTCTATTTCGTTATTCTTGTTTCTTTAAAAACCTGATTTTTTACCCGTTCCTGATATAGTAACTCGGAAGTATAAGCGGCATACAGCTTGCAGCGCTGCCTAGTGTCGAAAACACCATCCATAATTTAAACATTTTTTGCAACTAATAATTTGATTATTATTTTGATTGCATTAAATTGCAATTTTTTTTCCCACTTCTGACAAGGATTCAAAAATTATATATTAAAATCAGCGATCTCTCTGAATTGTTAATATATTATATGCATAGTTAATACTTGATAAAGAAAACAATAGTTATTTATATATATTATACTTGGTCATTAGTGAATAAATTTAAGAATATTTAAATTGCATAAAGCAAATAATTACTTAGCCGATAGGAGTTTCAGAATGTTTTCTAGCAATCTAAAAAAAACAAGTAAATATTAAAAAGTTTGAATCCTAATGAGTAACAACATGATCAATATTCAATACATTTCATACATAATTGTACACAATCATATACATACATAATCAATACCCAACACATTTCAAATACTAAATAAATTTACGAATTTGCATATAATAAGTTTAAAACAAACAAAGACTATATACTGTTGAATGATAATCAGCTAAAATTTGTATCTATACTAAAGTATTTTACAAGTAGCAAAACTACTGTAGTCCCTACTTTTTTTTCATAGTTTGTATAGTGAGTACTGCAATATAAAATAAAGTAAATTGTAGAGATTCTTGACAACTACTTTTAAAATTAGTTTAGTAAAGAATTAAGGTTTAAATGCAGCTTCGTATCAGATTGGTACAAATGTCTGTCAATGGATGCAAAGAAAATTCTCTTAAAGTGAAGCGTTAATAAAAATTTCATTTGATGCTCTAGAGCAGTGTTCCGTGGATCAAATGGTACCGGACCGCCCATTTCATTGAAACTAAATTTAAATTCCTAGGTTTATACCCCAAATTAAAAATATCTGTGTTCCATTAAAATTTTAATTCTTAAAAAAAGGGGCCCCTGAAGGTAGTGACATAAATTTTTTAATGTTTGTAATGTATCATTGTTTCTAATTAACCTCAGATGGAACCGTCTCATTGCAAAGAAACAAGCTCAGGATTTTAATTGATTTAACGTTCTAGTTAGTAAGTTAAAATTTTAAATCCCTTTATATTTATTTTTTGGTGTAACTGTATTTTATTTTCAAGGCATGTTTAAATACAATTAAATTAAAATTAATAAATCAAAATAATCTAAAATATAAGTAATCAACGTACCCCCCCCCCCCCCACAGCGGGCCGCGGTAAAATTATCAAACGTTTGACAGGTCCACGGTGATAAAAAGATTGGGGAACACTGCTCTAGAGCAGCAAATTTCTTGTTTTAATCTAGTCATTATATATAATGACTACAACTTTAACTAGCCATTAAGAATAGTAACTAATTTATCATTTCGGCTTGATTTACACTCATGGAAAACTAAAAGAATATTTGATGTTATTTCAACAGATAAAGTTTATAACTCCATAATTAATATATTCGTCAGCAACTTGAATTTTATACAATAATATTAAAAATATGGAAAAAATCCCTGGAAGGATAAATCAAGAAACTGAAAACAAATTCGTAAATTTTTTTTTTGTTTGTAAGATTCTCTCAATTTTATAAATTGAAAGATTTTATAATTTTTATTAGAAACTGATTTAGAGATGTTTTAAAAAGGAGTTTCTCATAGATTTCTCCCATTTACTTGTTTGCTTTCTAAAAAATAAAATTAAAATGAAAAATAAACTGCAGATGCTAATAAATTTTTTCTCGTCAACACATAAAAGAATATATACATTGAAAAAACTTACATAATTCTTCTTTTATACACTTTACAAGTTGGTAGAAAATAAAAAAATTAAAAAATGTGAAATCATGGCAATAACTGAAAAAAGATAGATGATAATATCGTGAATATGGATGCATCAAAAAGGGGTTAATTAAATTTACGTTTCAAGATTCATACATTGTAATAAATAATATGGTATTAAAAATATCGAGATTTTAGAAAATATATACGGAGATCAATAATGATATGAGTGAAAAAATTTATTGAGAAAGCGATAGAATTAATGTGTCAAATAGTGATTGAGATTTGAATATTCCGTATTATAATATCAGAATTTTCAAAAATCAATCAACTGCCAAAAAAGCCTTATCGAAACGCCACATGGATTTTACGTAAATTGAGTAATTATCCAAATGCGTGATTCTAATGTTGTGCATCATAATTATATCGGAATTTTAAAAACCATAAGAAAATTAAATTGCCTGTAAAAGAAAGAAAAAAAAAGATTTACGATGGAGTCGTGAGTATTAAAAAGTGATTTCTCAAACAAATCTGCATAAAAAGAGCGTCATGTAACAATCTGCTTAGTTTTCCTTATGGATTTGAATTTAATTTTTTTTTTCTGTTACTCCCTTTTTTTAAACATAAGCACTACCAATAGAACTGAATTCCTGGAACTCTGTCGATCAATTTCGAAGGTCAGTGTGGGTCTACTACTTAAATACCTTAAAACTACCCCCCCCCAACCAATACTATTATTTACTTTTAGAATGCTCCACTCACTTCATGGGGTACCATTCTAAACAAAAGGAAGAAAATAATAATGAAGGAGTCAATATATTAATGAAGGAAGAACATGACTTCTTCCCCTTGCCCTCTCACACACGTCCCTTCATGTTTGCTCAACCCTCTATACACGGTCTCATTTTGGGTGATACAAAAACGATATTTTGTTTCAAATATTTTAACAAGACTGAAAAATTATTCCTTTTAACTTAAGGGATACTGAAAATTAAGGACTTTTAAAAACCTTGAACCAAAACTAAGTACCTTTAAAGACTGTGGGAAACTTCGTGAACTATTACAAATTGTAACTTAGTTTAATACTTCTTAATCAAAACAAACTGTTCTTAATTAAAGAAATGTTTTAATAATTTTGAATGTAAACCAATACTAATTATTATTTTTTAACAAAGTTATTTCTGGACGATTTCTCAGTTAACAATTTTCAAATATTGTGATAAACTCCTTGATTCTTCTGCTTTTTAACAATAAAAATAGAAAATATGAAGAAAAAAAAATTTGAGCTAAATTATTTTTATTTAAATGTAATATTTCATTATGAGGATGCCATACCGCAGAATGTTCGTTGCAAATTCTCCTTCAGTACTTATTTAAAATTTAAGCGAAATTAAAAGTTCAGGCAAACCTCAAGTTTGTAATTTCATTATAAGAATGCCATACCGAATGCTCAAGATATTAAAATGCAAACAATTTATTAGAAGAGAATGTCTCCATTGCATAATCCTCAATTATCATCTCATAATTTATTTTATTTGTATATTTTAAATTTTTACATTTGTTTGAACTCACTTTTTCTACACTTTAAATAAGTAATGTAGAAGAATTTCTGCACTTCTGATTTCTTGTTTGCTTCGCCGTGCCATTGGATTAGCTCTAGGACAGATTTCATTGTAACAACTGAGGAGTACTCTAGGCCAGGAGGTAGGCTCAGGACAAACACAGTTCTATCGTTCACCTGAGATTCATCAATTTCTAAAAACTTAATAGGCAACCAAAGTTTTCTTTGAACATTCATCAAAGAATGTTAAGCTATTCAGAAACAAAAGAACATTCCTCGATACATTTGAGTTTTTATCACCATGGAAAAAACTTTGTCCAGACTTCTTAAAAAACCTAAAAGACAGAAACCATCAGACTTAATATAAGTAGCCGAATTTACATATGGGGACTCAGTTTAAGTAAAAGATCCTTTTTTCTCCTCTCTCAGTGATCCACAGAATAAAAACACAATGGACTATGAAAAAAAAAATTAAATTACCCTAATATGCTAAAAATAGGAAGAAAAAAAAAATGAATTCAGATATTTTTTTCCTGACATAGTGTCATTCTTCCCTTTCAAAGTCTATTTGAAGCAGTAGCAGGGGTCTGTCTAGGTTTTTCTGAAAGGTACCTATTTTGTGAAAATTTAGACATAATTTGTGAAAAATTAAAAATTATATTAAAAAATCAACACAAAAATATGGTAAAAATATGGATTTATCGTTTCTTAAGGGATACACAAATAAAATTTTAAGAAAAAGTATTTTGTTAAAAGACCGTTTTTCCTAAAGTTGAATTTGTGAAGGTACCGCTAAATGGTAGTGAATTCGGCCTGGACCGACCCCTGAGTAGGGTTATTAACTGGTATTCTTTTTCTCTCATAATATGTTTACAGAATCTTTGACATCTGATTTTCTATAAAGAAAGTTTTTGGAAAAAAAATTCCAATGATTACATAGATTTGTTAAAAATTTTTTTTAGCTTAACTTATCTATTTTTGATATTACAAATGAATATTTTAATATAAAAATACATAGATTAAATATTTATTTATTTTTTGATGAATGACTACATTTAAAAACACAATCTGTTACATTTATTTTGCCATTTTAAAAATCAAGAGAAAAATAAAGAAATCTCAATTTTAAATTAAAATTATGGTTTGCTAATTGAAACATTGTTTTAATAGCTAAAGTACAGGGGTCTGTCCAAGCCAAATTTACTACCGTTTAGCGGTACTTTCACCAATTCAACTTTAGGAAAAACTGTAGAATAATTTCACATACTTTTTTCTTAAAATTTTATTTTTGTGCCTCGTAAGAAACGATAAATCCACATTTTTACCATATTTGTGTTGATTTTTTAATATAATTTTAAATTTTCACAAATTATTTTCACAAAATAGGTACCTCTCAGAAAAACCTAGATAGACCCCTGAAGTATTCTTTAAATTTATTATTTCATCTAGTCTTTAAATTTCAATCATGCATTTGTTTCAAAATGATTCCTATGCATTCAAAGCTATATATTATAATGAAATATTATTTTAGCAAGTTAGAGCTTCTAAAATATTGTTATAATATAGTTTTATAATTGATTTAATTTTGATTAAAAATTTATAAAGTTTTTTAATCATAAATTACAGTTCTTACTGTGTATTTGAATAAAAACCAAAAAAATCTGAAACCCTGGCTAGAAGTAAGAATTCAGGCAATTAACAGAAAGGCAATTATTAGAAAACTTCCCTCCTCTTTGTAAAAAATCAACCTTTCAAATTTTTCAAACCCTCTGTTAAATGACACTAAGGGGTTTTATATTAAACCAGATGTTAAATATGATTTAATTCTTAAACTGTGATTAGCTACTATCAGGGGTCCGTCCAAGCCGAATTGACTACCGTTTAGCGGTACCTTCACAAATTAAATTTTAGGTAAAACTGTAGTTTCACAAATTCAGTTTTAGGAAAAACGGTAGTTTCACAAAATACTCTTTCTTAAAATTTTATTTTTGTATCCCTTAAGAAACGATAAATCTATATTTTTACCATGTTTTTGTGTTGATTTGTTTTATATAATTTTTAATTTTTCACAAATTATTTCTAAATTTCCACAAAATAGGTACCTTTCAGAAAAACCTAGACCCCTGACTATACTACTAATCCTTCAACTGATTAGCACATCATTTACATAAAATAACATATGAGAAAACCTGCATTCCTTGCATGAAAGTAAAGGGGATGGCAGCAGTTAATTGGTGTTAAAAAAATACAGCAACATTTTAAAAATGCAAAAAAATGAAGAACATTTAATTGACTGTAGAGTTTGGCAATAAGGGAGCCTAAATTGGTTTTACTGTACCAAAGGTAAATGACATAACAAACTCAATATAAGTGCTAATTCAGTATTACAAATGATGTCTGACGAAGAAAAAAATGTAAGAAAACGAATAAAAAATTACTCAGTAATTCAAGAAATCTATGTTTATCTGAAGAAATGAGAAAGAGAAAAAAGAAGTTAAAAAGCATATTATTTACGGAATAACAAAATCTGTGATATTTAGTTAAAATCAGGGTTCGTGATTTTTTTCTAAAAAATAAAAAAAAAATCCGATTTATTTGATTTAAATCGTTTTTTTTTTTTTTTTTTATTTAAATCAGATTTTTTTTTATTCAAATACACTGTAAGAACTTTAATTTTTGATTAAATAAACTTTACAAATGTTTAATCAAAATTAAATTAATATTAAAACTATATTATAACCATATTTTAGAAGCTTTAACATATACTAAAATAATTTTTCACGATAATACATACCTTTGAATGCATAGCAACCATTTTGAAACAAATGCATGATTGAAATTTAAAGACTTGATGAAATAGAGAATTTAAAGAATACTTCAGGGGTCTGTCTAGGTTTTTCTGAGAGGTACCAATTTTGTGAAAATTTAGACATAATTTGTGAAAATTTAGACATAATGTGTGAAAATTAAAAATTATTTTAAAAGATCAACACAAATATGGAAAAAATATGGATTTATCGTTCCTTACAAGACACAAAAATAAAATTTTAAGAAAAAATTACTTTATGAAATTATTATGGCTTTGACAGACTATATATTAAAACAAAGTTTCAATTAGCAAGCCATAATTTTAATTTAAAATTGTGATTTCTTTTTTTTTTTTTTTTTTTTGATTTTTAAAATGACAAAATAAATGTAACAGATTGTGTTTATAAATGTAGTCATTCATCAAATATCTTATATATATACTCATCTATATATTATAAGAATTTCGGCAAAGACTGAAACTGAACTTGATGTCTTCAATAGTTAAAGGTGAAAGGTTTCTCTTAAATAATAGTGGTATGATGTAGGATTGCAATATCTAATATATGATTTAGGCAGCTACGTGACATTTTAAACAAATTTTCATTCCTGGCCTCAAACAATTGTTAATTAACAAAGAAACAAATAGAACATGAAAGACTAAGTTTATTAACAATTATATGACGTCATAACTAATACGTGCATATGTATATCACCACGCAGGATGATAAAAAAAAATTACAAAACCGATTAACTTAATAAAAATTTAACTCTAGTACACAGCGACTTGATTCTTCTCCATGGATCTGCATTTGAATCAGAATTTGCGTTCTCTATTCAATGCTTCTTCAGAAAAGAGAGGTGGTACGATTTTGGAGAGGCACAATTTAGGCAACTCTTCTAGAGATTAGGCGATGTGGCCCTATAATAAATCTAGTATAACATGCGGCTCTATGTAATTACCTTTATACAGCCTCTGGCCAATTTATTAGACACACTAAAAGATTCTATGCAAAAACTTAATTGTCAGGTGATACTATACAGCTTTATTGTTTTTACGAGACTGAAAACCGGCTTGTACTACTTGTTTACCTTCATGCATCAATTGGTTAAATTCGAGGATTGGATAAATTAGACGATTTATTATATAAAAATATAATATTTATTATACCAGGAATTACATTAGTGTATTATAATAATAAGACCTAATTATTATACAACACTGTTGTTTTTAAATAATTACATGTGTTGCACAAGTTTAGATGCAATAATTTATATTTAAACATACATGTAATGGGGTTTTCATTCAGGAGACTTTTTATCCCATTCGTATTTATTTTTTACGTATTGCATTGCAATATTAACCAATTGATACACGAACACAAATGCAAACCGGTTTCAATCACGTAAAAACAATAAAACTGTATAGTATCACTTGATAATTAAGATTTTACAAAGAATTTTATAGTGCGTCTAATAATTTGGCCAGGGACTGTATGTTGTTCTGTAGAATATGCTATATAATATGTTACCCACATATTATTTGGCTCCATTCAATAAGTCTTTGAAATAATGTTGGATTCTATAAAATATGCATTTCGATAACATGCAGTTCACACTGCAGGCAATGTTGTCTTCATGAAAGTGGCCATATATTAAAGCCTGTTTAAAATATAACCCTATATAATATATAGTTGCTTCTTCTATATTACATGGCCATAAATAAAAGTATTTACAGTAATACTTACCTATAATTTTGAAATTTAACCTCTTATAATATTTAACCATGTATATATATACCATACCAAATTTTATTATTGCTGACTAATTTGAGGATGAGTAACGGGCCTAATTGAAACATAAATAAATCCTCTTAATTCAGTTTGATAAAATTGTATGTCGTCAAAATGAAAGATAATTTTTTCTCCTCAGAAATGTGAGCGAACAAACCTCATTCATGGCCATATACAATTGCCAGTATTTTTCATAAATATCAATCTATAATTTTGAATTTGGTCACATATATTGTAACATGGTGGCTGAGCGGTAGCGCTTTCGTGCCACAGGTCCCTGGTTCGATCCTTGGGCTGGGCAAGGTTGACTCAGCCTTTCATCCCTTCAGTGGGTCGATAAATGAGTACTAAGCATGCTTGGGAACTAAACACTGAGGGTTCCGCGTTCGGCTGACCACCTGACCGGAACATCTGCCCCTGCACCCCAGAGCCCAAGGTCAAGAAAACTGAGATGGGCACAGTAGGCCTTGGCCCTCAGTGGGCTGTCACGCCGCTGAGTTTAGTTTAGTTTATATTGTAACATGTTTTACTGCATTTCAAAATTATAGGTAATTTAAAGGGGAGTGGCAGCTAAAGTTCATAATTGAAATCTCTCTCTTTCACAGTTTTTAGTGGTAAGAGTTTGGGTAACATAGTAACTAGGCGTATGTATTCAATGTTTAAATTTTTTTTTTTTTTTGAAATTTTTATTTCTAAAACTAAATAATAAAAGGAGCGGATTACTTCTTGAATTATTTCTCCTTCGGATTATTTCTTCTTGATTATATTATATAGATGATTATTTTAATTAATAAAATTTCTTAAGATGGGCCAGTTTTAAATTCACCCCATCATAATCTACGATCGAAACTTGACTAATTTTATTGGTTTTTCTAAAATTGACAGTGTAATTGAATTATAGTAATATTTGAGCGTCATATTGGAATTTCCGAAAGAGATCCGAAGTTCGGCAATTCGTCGGTCCCGTGAGTGCCGGATTTGGGGTCCTATTACTTCCTTTTCTGTCCGCTCCAATTACAATTGCCAAGGCGCTAAGTAGATTTCTATCTTTCGATTTTTCTTTAAGCTGGGGGTGGATACAAGATGCTTACCTTTTAAATTTTCTCCTTACGCGATGTTTTTTTAAAATTATTATTTCGTTTATTTATTTTCTTGCAGGCTGCTGCCGAAAGTTTGCTAAGAATTGGCAATTGTTCTGCAGCAGATCGCGATACGGACAAATATTTCGTCAACTTCGTTATTAATTTTTTTTAATAGTCTTTCTCTCAGAAAATTATTTCATCTTAAATAAATTTACTTGAGAAATTTTTTTGCTGCTAAAAATTATTTCGTCGGATGCGCCGCTGCATCGGAAACGCCGCATGTAGGAAAAAAACAATTTTTTTTTCGATAGCGCCGCGGCGCTACCGCCGAAAAATACGGTAGTATGTATTTGGGACATTTACCAAAGCGACTATGTGATTGTCAATATTCAACGGTGAAAATCAGCAGTCACCGATTTCGGTAATTCACAGTAACATATTTATATATGTATATAGTATATAAACAGTTGATGCCAAGATGGAAAAACAATTACAGTGACAAAAGCAGAATGACAGGCAAAGTATATTGATATCATTACCTGCTGATATTATAACTATATCATTCATTAATATATTAATTAAAAAGATCTGGTTTGCAAATGTTAGTGTACATCATTATATCAATGGTTATACTAGTCGCACAGGAAACGGAAACTTTGAATATTTCTTACACAAGCAAAAAAAAAAGTGACTAATTTAATTTTTTAATAAAATAACAATATTACTATTTAAATATTGCTGACTAACATAAAAAATACAGTTCACTCAGTTCTCATGATTCAATAATGTCAGTTAAATATGATTATGTCATTTAAATATCGCATCTGCAAAACGAGGAAATCGTTTTTTTTTTTTTTTTTTTTTTAAATAAATAAAACATTGAGCATTATGCAGATATGTATATGTAAGTGGTCCACATTAAAATCCATAAAAATTCAAGCCAATGCTCTATAACGTTGTAGTCAATGGCTAATTTAGTTGTAAATGGTACTCCCACATCTTTGCGATAAAAGCAGGTTAATAAAGTCATGCTTGAAAATATTTCACAAAAATAAGATAATTCCTTTTGCAACAAAACAATCTCTCCATGCAGTTTCTAATAAACAGGTAGAAAAGTACATTTTTAATTAATATAATTTTAAAAAACCCTATTTTTTTTGTAAAAAAAGCAAAATGATGCACAATTAAAGCAGGGTTGCCAACTTTCCATAGTTTTGGAAAAATTTCTTAGAGTAGTAGCAAACTTTATTTTTTAATGTACAATTCCTTGTTTATGTAAATTTGATTTAAAATTAGTTTTAATACCACTATGTATGAATAATTCAAAAGTTAATATGAAAAGCTATTCTATTCCAATTCTTTTATGGCAAGGCATGCAATGTTAGCAAAATTAACCTTGATTCTAAAAGCTTCTGTTTTTGATTGTCTAATACTCAATAAAATATAATTTAAAAACGTAAAGGTAGGTAGTCTGACTAAAGAATATAATTTAGCTGAAAATTGTTGAACACACATTAAAACTTTTGTCTAAAGGTTGATGCTATGATTGATTTTATTTATACCCAAAACTACCTAACTAGGTGTTTCATACAGCTACAAGGTTAATTTTTTAAAATTAGTTGAATGAATTTTTTAAGTATTATAGGGGTATTTTTTAAAAAATTTTTTTTTACATGTTCATTCAGTGCTTCATAAGACCTCATTGACATGTACTTTTAGTATCCTCACCAAAAGTGAAATTAAAACATGTATACAACACACACAGGGGTTGCAAATTGATATTTAAATGAGTAAAAAATGCTATCAAATCTGAGAAACTACATAAAGGAAGGTGCGAGTAATAAAGACCATAACAGGTCTAATTTGAGGTTGAAATTTGCAGGTTTCTTTTAAACAACCATCTTTCAACTCCTTTCAAATTCCTCCTGTAATCATACCAGTTTTGCTGTTTATTACAAAAATTAAAAAAAGAAAGATTACTAAAATGCCTTAAGGTTCTGAGACCCATACTCATCTGGGACATGAATTATATAGTTGCAGTCAAATCACACTTTTTGGGGACTGATGATTTTAAATACTGATTTTGTTTTAAATTTAAAATACAATGAAAAAATATGAGCATGTTTAAAAATATTATTACAATAAAAAATTAACAAAAATACTGTGAAAAGAATTTTAATTTTTTTTTATCATAACACAACTAACTTTATGACCAGAATAAAAACAAACTTTTAAGGCATACAAATTTAAACAACGAAAGAAAATATTTTTTAGAAGAAAAATATTGGATTATTTTCTTTCCTTAAAGAAAAACTATTATTTGAACTGAATTATATCAAGAAATAATTCATAAAAATACATTGAAACTTGAATATCAGTTCAATACGAATAGGGAAGAGTATGATTCAAAAACATGTGAAGTAAGGAATTTGTAAATCATGTGAATATTATAGATAAATCGCGAGCCTGATGAATCCCTTTAATACAAATCATGACATCAATTTTATAAATCGTGGTAATATATTTTTGCTTGTCAAGGGCCTCAAGAAATAAGTATTGTCACTAATAAGAAAAATCGGAACTTTCTTAAAAGAATTAATTAAAGAAATCTTAAGACAATAAAATTAAAGAGAATTATTATTTTTTTTAAAATAAATTATACATTATATTTTATTAACATAATACACATTATATATATTTTAAAAATAAAAATTAGTGAGATTGGGAGCTATGAAAGAGAAATGCTGGCCAGATGGCCGAGTGGTTACCGTGCCTAACTTCGAAGACAAAGACTGGGGGTTCAAATCCCGCTCAGGGCATGAATGTTTCTCTCTGTATGTTGCTCTCTGTTGTGAGAGCTGTGTGAATGCGGCCCACCCTATGAACGGGTATCTGTGGCATGGGTAATGTTGCTTGCCTCTCTGTGCCTTAGGTTCACCAGGTGCCCATCGGGTAACATTAAATAGACAACACGTCCGTCATTTTTCGAGGAGAAGAATGAAAGTTCAGTACCTGCCGTTAAAAACAAAAGAGAAAAAGAAAACTTGTGACAGTGAGAAGGATTATACTCCCCACGAACAAGAACTGTTTTTCTTTTCTAGATTGGTAAAAGAGTGCATAGGTTGCGCCCGTATAGAGATGTTATGTTTGTGATTTTTACTTTATGTATTTATTTTTTGTTTTCTTTGTTGTTTTACTAAAAAGTTATCTTCAATGATCTGTTTTAAGCATAAACACATCTAAATCATTATTCTGTTAGTTTGAAAAAAGTATCTCCTAAATTTAGGTGTTTCCATGTGTTAGTATACACTCAGCGTGCATCTGTATTATCTAACTCTGCATTACATAAAAATAATAAAACTCACCAGTATGTATCGGGTATAATCCAGTCATCAAAGCTCCTCTTGCAGGTAAACATACTGGACACACATAATAATTGTTCAAAATAGTACCATTTTTAGCCAAAAAGTCAAAATTCGGTCTTGGAATCTGTTTTGAACCATGAAAACTCAAATCATTGAAACCCTATCCCTATAAAGCATTTTCAAAACATTATTCATCAAAAAAATATTAATTATGTTAAGTATAAGTTCATTGTAGGAATACATAAAACATGATATATGAACTATTTTTAGTCAATGTGGTAAGATTGAAAGTTGGAATTTGTTTCAAAGAGAAAATTCTATGATAATTTTGAAGATAACTTTAAATACTCAAATATTTGAGTTATTACTGATTAAATTAAAAAGTGCTTATTACACAAAACAGAAAAAGAACAAAAAATATCCCACCACCAAATACTAATAAAATACTACTTACAAAGTGATGCAATGAATGAACAAAGATAGAATGACCTAGTATAAAAAAAGGTAAAATATTTGTAATTATAGATATTTATAAGCAGGGAATTAGATTATGACAATACTAAAACAAACTCTGTCCTTTATAGTGAACTAGCCATTCCTCGTACAGGGGGGGGGGGGAATAAATATATTGGTGCTAAACAACGCTACGAAATACTGCACAAAACTAAAAGAACATACAAACACAATTAGTAAAGCAAAAAATATCATTTTTTAAATTTTGCCCTTCACAACAGCTTTACATTATTAGATTAAGTAAAATAAATTTCTATTAGTTCATTTCATCAAAATAATGATCAACTGTATTCAGAATCATTTGGTAATGATGCTGTTGATTGAAACCAACTCATGACAGTAAAAATTTACCACAGTCACACTATTTTCCAGCAACAGTATTTATATCCAAGCTTCCCAGTATTGATAGTTTTAAAAAGCATCAAATATACTAATATAATATATTGTAATATACTAATACAATATATTGTATCTATTTTTGTACCACTTGTACCTACTAAAACTGCATTAATTTCTATAATACCACTAGTGCCTATGACTACAATTAATCATTGGCATGGTAATTTTTAACAATTCTCCTAAACAAATTAGTACTATTTCTCTATAAATCTTTGTTTAATAGTACTGTCTAGATTATTTTTCTATTTCAGTCAGTATTTTATCACCAAAATTAATTAGGTATCACTGGTGCCAATAATAGTTTTGCAATTTTTTACGCTTCTCTTAAACGGATTAGTATCATTTCTCTTTTAATATTGCTTTTACCATAACTTATTTTTAATTTCAATAAGTAATTACAACCTAACTTAACTAAGCATCAATAGTAATATGACCACTTTTAAGTTTTTCCTAAACAATTTAGAATTATTTTTCTATTAATTTTGCTTTATAGTACAAAGCATAGTTTTTAATTTTCGATTAGCACTTATTACCCAAATTAATTACACATCATTGGCATCCATAACATAATTCAACTTTTTAAATTTCTCCTAAACGAATTGGTACCATTTTTACTTTTATTTTTAGTATACGGCCAATTTTTTATTTCAGTTTGTACATATTACCAAAATTAATTAAGCCTCGTTGGAGTCAAAAATAGCATGGCAATTTTTCACAGTTCCCCTAAAAGAATACATTTTATTCCTCTATTAATTTTGCTTTCTAGGACATAGACATTTTAATTAAGTTATTACCTAATAAAAAACTTAATCAAGCAGCCCCAGATGGGCATTGAAAAAAAAAGTTAGATTTAAAAGACAGTTACATACACATGCATACTGCCAGTGATTTTTTTCTTTCTTTGGGCATAGTTAAATGCATATTCAGAAAATAGGACAAAGCTCAAAATGCAAGTTTTAAAAAAATGGACAGTACTATTTAAGAAAATGGATTCATCATTTGATTCCATATTTCAAACTTCTCTTATGAATATTGTTCATTTTCTAAAGAATAAACTAATGGACCTAAATAAATTCATAATGTGACAAAATCCATTTGCCTCAATCTCTTCACATTTTTCTAAATGAGTCTTTTTTGAAAAGATGTTAAAAGTCAACAGAACTTTTTACAAACACACAGTTATCACAGGTCCTATAAATTTATAACAGAGGTTGAGGTTAATTGTTGTAGTACAAATCTAGATTTTTAAAAATCATTCTCTAGTCTTGTGTTTTGATTACAAAAAAATACATTCAAAGTAACACTGTAATATACTAACCTCCTTGACCCTGAAGGTCCGGACTTTTTCTGGTAATAACTATGCTTAGTATTTAAAAAAAGGTACAAAATTCTTTGTTTAGTTGTTGAATTTTCATCGAACATAAAAAAGTAGACTTTTTTGCTGTGTCCATTTTCTCGAACTAGTATTTTGAACAGTGACCATTTTCTAAAGCAGGCATTTTAAGTTGTGTCTACAATAAAAAGTTGACCCTCATATATTTTCATATTTTTTTAAGCATTATTTGTTACAATATTTTAAGTTATACAGAAAATACATGTTGACAGATACTAATTTCTAAAACTCTAAATGTAAGGGTATAGTTGCAATTTTAAAAGAAACAGTCAATAATTTTGGTAAGCGGATGCTTCATTAAGATTTAGCCTGTAATTTTACTTTTTGTGTTTTTTGCCAAACATCTTAAAATGTTCAAACAAACTAACAGTATGATTCCAATGTAGTTATGTAGTATTTCTATGAAAAGCTGGTACTCATCGATATAGTATTAAATTGTTAAGCATTGCTGATACAGTATCCATTTAAAACTGGGAATGCATCAACACGTCATTAGGAATAGAGCTCTGTTGCAAGATTAGGAAACAACAAGTATGCAGCACTAGCTCAATAAGTCTAAGTTCTTTAACACTGGGAATGGATAGTACTACTTTTTTTTTGCGAGTGGGAAAAGATCGTGAATGCACAGTATTTTTTACCATTGTTCAATATACACTAACACAATACTCTTTATACATTTCATACATACACACAGGGTCATTTACCTGTATATATTTGTCTGCTTTTCCCTTAGGCTGATTTCTTTAAGGTTGCAACCATTTTTCAGTAATTTCTAGACTAATTTTTAGAATATATATTTTGTAAAATTTCTAGTTAACTCCAAGGCAGACTTTTTTTTAAAAAAATCTAGCCACTAAAATAATAATAATAGATGAATATGGTAGTATAAAATAAAAATAAAAAGTTATAAGGTAAAAGCAGAGTTCTCCTTGGGAATAAAAATAGGCAAGGTGCTGCCTTACTGAAAAATTCACTCTGAGTTTTGAAAGGGCACTCATTTAACACTGTAAAAATTTATGATAAAGTGTAATACTATGTAATAACTGAATTTGATCCTCAAAAATTTTTAAATTATCCTCTTATACTATTCTACTTGTACATTTAAAAAATAATTCCCTCTCATTAATAAGAGAACAATTTGTAGTTCTTAAAAATAATTGAAGGCATGCTAACAGACAATCTCTGGGTGTGCATTTTTTTCAAAAAAAAGTAAACTGAAAAAAAAAAAATTAATTGAAAAATAAAATGACTACACAATGACAATTAAAGTGCCTTAACCACTGCGCCATCAGGGTTTCATTTAGTAATATTCCTTGTTTAAATTTTCATGTACACAATAAGCTGAGTAAAACAAGAAAAAAAAGGAACTTTCTTAGTTTTAAAGAATTCCTTAAAATATATACAGTAGGTTCCCAACCATACCGCTACCAACTATTGGGACAAGTAAAAAATTATGAACATTGCAATCAACCATTTGTAAAACTCGCCATAGAACAAAGGAAGAGGAAAAAAATATATTTGTTGACATAGAACGCAATCTTTCCATGATGCACACATCTTTGCACATTTAATAAATCTCCCTTTTAACGTGTCAAACTATATTTGCTCTCCATTTTTACTATTTATCAACTGAAAATTCACAACTCTAGGAAAAATATGGTAGTTTGATTTAAAACACAACAAGACAAAACTTACTCGCCAGCTCTTAATATTCTGCACCTTGGCCTACAATATATATAAAACTGAGAGAGTTTATCGATAGATCAGTAGGCAAGAATTAAGTGGCAAAATCCAGTAAAGTTGGCTGGCATGCTCTTGGTTAATAAATGTTTAAAAGAATTCCAAAATATGATTCATATTTTAATTAAACTGCAAACTAAAGCATATTTAAAACAAATAAAAATGATCTTAAAGCATTATTTAACACAAACTTAACAAAAGTTCATAATGAAATAAATAAAATATTTCAACACATAGTAAGTTAGTGACTCTGATCGCAGTCTATAAAAGAACAAGCTATAAATATTACAACATAAAGAAAAATAAGAATGAAAAATCTTGCCAAGTCATCTGCAACTAAAATTATGATGTTAGGTTTTGCATCAACAATAGTGAAGAATACTAATATAGATACACAGGCAAATGTCCTACAAGTTAAAACGACAACTTATAACAACAATTTTAATTTATTAAAATTTTCCAAATTAGAGCACACAGATGTAATTATAGTGTTTCTGCATTACAGAAAATACTCCAAAGAGAGTTCATTACAATCCATAAGATGGTGTTATTAATAATATTACAAGAATTTATAATTTAAGAAAAAATTAGAGGCCACTCCAGAGAGCAAAGGGTTAAAAAAAAGATATCTTACTCTAAAAAACAAAATAGAAAAATGCACCCAATTGAAAATGCTTATTAATATACTAAATTGTAAGATAATTTTATTATACTAAAATACATACAAAGAAAAACAAAAATAAATAAATAAATTGAATATATTAATCTGTCTAATTATTTAAGACAAGAATAACTTTGACAAATTAAGATGCAAGCACAAAATTTCTGAATTTAAATAGCAGTCCTACATTTATAAATCTTGATTCATAAAATAAAACTCATAACATAACGTGTACACATAACGTCATAACATAAAATAAAAATAAAAACACACACACACATTACTTTGATAAATAGAGCCTTGTTTGAAGTTTTGTTCTTGTCTTAAAGTTATAAACAAATTTATCCTATTAGATATTGTTAAAAAAACGAAGCGAACGAAGCGAAAAAAAAAAGAACTGTTTGAAATGAGATGTGAATAAAACAGTTAACGGCATAATTTTTTTTTTTTTTTATATTTTGAAAGTTTATTTCATTTATCGGTTTAAAAAAAGATACCAAATGCGAATTTTTATTATTCAGATTTTGTTATCTATTTTACTTTAAGATCGCATAAAGTACACTCTTATAAAATTGAAAACAAATATCACAAGAGATAAAAAATTATATTTGAATCATTAATATTTTTATTGCATAAAATTAATTTTGAAGTATTGTTTCTTGGACAAAATTGAATAAGTTTAGCTAATTATTTAATCTCTTTTAATAAACGGGATGTTTCTGCAATAATATTTCGTAGGTAGAACTTATCATTTATTCATTTAACTACATTATTTATTCTTCGTTCTTGCACTTAATTATTAAAATATTCAGTTTTTTTCCTTTTTTTAATAAAAAATACTGGTGACAAGAACAAAGCTTCGTAGCTAATACTTAAGAGATTACGTGCATATGACAGTTTCTTTGTATATAATTCTAATCAATTTTGTCTTTATTTTTTCTCTAATAAAAAATGAACTTGTCATTTTTCGTAACAAAAATTCACGCGCCTATTTGTCTAAAAATTTTATGTCACATTAAAAAATAATAAAATAAATTTAAAAAAATAAAAGAAATTCAAAACAAAATTCTCGAGCATTGGATATCTTTAAAATTTCAATAACGGTACACATTGTATGCTAAATGTTTCATTGTATCCAATATTACATGGCTAAGATTCGATAATGTTTATTCTAAGATTTGATAATTTGTTTACAATATAATTAGAAGTTTTACTTATTTTTATTTCTGTTAAAAGCTGCAAAGTTCGGTTCAAAAGAAAGCATTTGTTGATCTGAAATCTTTTACTACTAATACATTAAAAATAGAAAGTTTCAAGTCATCTATCAGACACATCCATATAAGCTCGATTGACATACTGAATGTTAAGCATGCATTTACTTTGGTAATTGTGTGGTCCTTTCCTCAGGTGTGGGGAATTAGCTATTGTTAAAATTTTTTAAAATGACAGACCCCGAAATATATTATCAATATTTCTGAAGATAAACAAAGAAGCAGGAAATGCCACTTTGCCTGTGGAAGAAGCAATACTGGAAGGTTGAAATGATTTCGATATCCTGTCTTTTTCAAAATAAGGGAAACAATTTATTTTGTGAGTGGCAAGCTGTGAAGGCACAGATAGAAATATTTCCTGGAAACTTAGAAAGAAAAAGATGTTTCTCAGAGAATAGAGCGGGGGACAGGCACATGTTCAATAGTTAACATGTGGGTGGGCATTTTGAGAAATGGAGATTATTTCATTGAGAGTGTTTTTGTTGTTCAAGGTCACATATTAAAGACAATTTATTGAGAATAGATGTTCTCTCCTCGTTCCATAAACATTCAATTTTTTCCACTTGCGTAATATTTTTTTCCCGAATAAATATTAAAAAATCGTGCATAACATTTACGATAAAAAATGTTTTAATTTCCTATCTATATTCACACAGTAGATTCTGAGCTTGACATTTACAATTAGATAATATCTTTACCTCTTTGAAACTGTATTTTATTCGTTTGAAAAGATGGGTGTGAGTTTTAACAATAACATGAATGAAATCGAAGATGAATGTATGTGACTGTTCTATGAATTTAGGTTCATCTTTTTTAGAAACTAAGCAATGCAATGATATTTGTTCTTTTCAATGGACTTGATAATTAAATAAAATTTCAATCTATTTACTTCTGTAAATCTTAATTAGATTGAGATAATTATTTAAGCAAAAAAGTGCGTAGACAAACATATCACTTCAAAATAAGTGCAATAATCACTAGATTGTTGTACTTGTAGTTCATTAACGTCGCACTAGAGCTGCACAATGGGCTATTGGCGACGGTCTGGGAAACATCCCTGAGGATGAACCGAAGACATGCCATCACAATTTTGATCCTCTGCAGAGGGGATGGCACCCCCGCTTCGGTAGCCCAACGACCTGCACGCGAAGTCGAGCACTTTAGGGTAGAACAGTTTAACGAGGACCAATACCGCACACCCTCGGACCCTACGCAGGCTGATCTAAGTGGTCACCCACCCGCACACTGACCGCAGCCAGTGATGCTTGACTTCGGTGATCAGCTGGGAACCGTGTCTTAATGATCAGTCCACTGCGGGACCAATAATCACTAGAAAGATTGAAATAATAATGTATTTTCGCACAGTATTATTTCAGGTACAGTAGTAAAATTAAAAATTAAATATGGTTCTTAAAAATTAAATGTAATCTATAATTTATATCTTGAATTTATAAAAAAAAGTTTCTGCACTTACAGAAATTTCTGAAATAATATTTTTAATTCATCAAATTTATTGAAAGCTTAGATAACCTTCAAAATATATTTTTATAGTTTGAGTCATTTAAGTACTATTTAAGCAAAAGATTTTATAATTTAGAAGAGTTTGAAAATAAATAATTCTAATATATAATACTTTCATTTCCACAATGGCTTAGTGTCATCTTGCTTTTTATTACTTACTTAAATGCAACAACTTTTCTTTATATATTTAAAGAAACATAGAATTTTCAACAAAGTTATTTTAAATAGAGACATTGCTAATTTCTGATATGTAAAACAAGTTATCTGATAATCTAAAATGCATTTTTTTTTATTATTTCCCTGTCTAACGAAATATTTTTCTGTATGCATTTAGTTCTCAGAATGTGATTCCTGCTCCATCAAATTGACACAATTAAACTTTGGAGTTTCAGAAATGTATGACACATTCAAATTAGCAGATACATTGTTTTTAAATTACAATATGCTTAATGTTACAATTTAAAGAAAATAATTTAAACAATTATAAAACAAAATATATCAGTTATTTGGGGAAAAAAAGTGCTGAATACTTAAACCAATTTGATAATTTTGTTACAAAGTTTTTTATTCTAAAACATATTTATAAAACATAAGCTATATTCTTCTCAATAAAGATATTTCAATAAGAAAATAAATGTTTCCAAGATTAAAATTTTTAGAAAAATCAGTAAATTTAAAATTATCCTTTTTTTAATTCCGAATGAAAATCGGAACTAATTAAAGTCAAAACACCCACAGGGTTCACACGGTCCCTTAAAATTTAAAAAGTGGTAGCAAAAGTATGAAAATTAAATGTGTTCGAATTAATTTGTATTTACCAATACGCAAAATATTTTCCATTAAATATAATTAATTGTGAAATCAAGGATATGGTATTTTTGTTTTAAAGTTAATGCTATTATAAGAAAATTTGTTACATTCTTTATTGCACTATTGACGCCACTTTTAAACGTTTGAAGGGATATTTGAACCCCGTTTCATTAAAATAAAAAGAATCAAGTAACACTCATACTAGTAATAAAAAATAATATCAATTAAATCATTTAAAATGTTGAATGGTATTCTTCGAAGCAATTCAGATCTATACATAAAGCTACATTACATGCTTTGCATATTACTGTCGATCGTCTATACATCCCTTTTTTAGAACAGTTAACGCATCTTCTTCTACTGTTTTCTTTTATTGGCCAATGATTATTTTCAGGCATTAACCGAAGCTTTTTTGATGTTGATGGAGATAATGTAAGACAATTGAGCAAGTTTTCGTGAATTAGACCTCTGATTAGATTCATCTTGAATTCCTTGTGGGACTGTTCTGATACTAAAAAAGCATTAAGAACTGAGAGATCCAGAAAATGAAAAAAAAGTTTTTTTGTCCATTTTAGTGTCCTTCGATTGAATGAGTAGCTGTTTGCCATTCTATCGCTTTTGTCAACATATCCCATGTGTTTGTTGTAGGATCTGATGATTTCTAGTTTTTCACTAAAAACTTTGCTTTCAATTGGAGAATGTATATTGGAAAGCATAAAAACGTCTCTCTTATCCTTCCAACATACAGCAACGAGGCCATTTCCCCATAAACAATTGGTTTCGCCTGCTTTTAATTTTTTTTTTTCCCCAATTCTTTAGGAAAATCTTTTCCGTTTATTCGTACAGTTCCACAAGAATTAATTTTTTTATTCTCAAGAAGATCGCAGAGTAACTTCGGAGAGCTAAAGAAGTTGTCCATATATAATTTATGACCTTTCCCCTGGATGGTGTTTGCCATATTATAAACAACATTATAAGAAGCAGATAGATGCGGTTTATCTTTCTGCTTATCTTTTCCAAGATATACTTGCATATAATAAGTATAGCCTCTTCTATCGGCTACTTTGTAAAAATTTAATACCCCATTGCTTTCTTTTTTTAGGTATGTATTGCCGAAAAATGACTCTACCTTTGAACTTTATAATCACCTCATCTATCCCAAGTAGCACCTGATATTAGATATTACCAGAAAATCGGCAAAATCTAACGTTATCCTGCACAACTTCTAAGATTAGAAAGATACAAGAGGTCGCTGTTTGCTCAGCATCGTATAATATTAGATTCAATGCAAGCTAAGATTATCTAGCGTTCGTCATAGTATTATTTTGCATTAGTTTTAACGCTTTATAATATTAGGTTTTGTATTTTCTGATATTATCTTGCTTTGCTCTTTATTTTTGGAGTAAGCAGAGGAGGACTTGGGTGGTAGTAGAATAATTCGGCGATATAATTTTATTTAATTTTCTGTATTGCTGTGAAGCAGTAAAACATAGAACAATAGTTTTATAATGTCATTCCATGCATTATTACACAGCAATGCAGAAATACTAAATAAAATTATTTTAGCGAACTCTGCTACATCCATTTTCCTCCCTCTTACTCCAAAGTATATCTTATGTTCTGCAGATTTTTCTGAATATTTCAAATTTATTTAAGAAATAATACTATATCACAACTTTTATTGATATTTTTTTCCTTTCTTCATGCAATGGGTTTTCTGACAAATTTTATATCATTAATAATTTTCAAGTTTTTAATTTTAAAATGTACTCTTATTTTTTTTTTTTTTTTTTTTTTTTTTAAATGAGCTTATTTTAACAAAATCTCAATTGAATTTGTTAGTTTGTAATATATATAAAATTTTTTTTAAATGTGTAACTTAAGCCATTTGAAATTTCACAATTATCATGCATTATTTATATTCTGAAATTGTAAATTAAGAAAACAACACCACATAATTGCTAAGTTAAATTTACATTTGAATTGAGTCGAAAATTTAGCTTAACATTTTTCTCTACTATATAACTAAGTCATTCATTTCCAAAAATATTACAATAAAATTATATCTCGAATTTTTAAACTGTTATTTTTTGTAATAACTGAAACAATAAAGAAAATTAAAAAAAAATTCAAATTACTTACTTGCATAAATTACTTGCATACTTACGTAACTTTATCCTTTTAGAATCTGAAATTTTACTTACAAAACACTTGAAACAAAACCTAAAGGCACCTGTAGAAATATTTTCAGGGAGTGGAAACAAAAAAAGCCTTTATGAATTTCTTTTAAAAAAATTTGCAATTATTTTTTGTAATGTAAAAATAATTTTACATTGGGACATCAGAAATTTTTAGCGATTCAATAATTAAATAAAGTACTATGTACTTTTATTTACTTAAAGATTAGATAACATTTAAATATCAAAACCAAAAAAAATTTGTAAATATTGTATTTTATCAGAATTAAATTTGCACAAACATTTAAATGCATACAAGAATGAGACGAAAAAACATAATACTTTTTTACTATAAGTTGCTTTTATATTGATCCAAATTTGACTACCATCATCAGTTACTTTTGAAAAACCTTGCTATCACAAAATATTCTTTAATAATATTCTTTAAAATATAAGCAATATTCTTTTCTAAATTGATCAGGAATTTTTATCATAATATAAATGCTATTCAGTCAAAAGAACTTTTTACGATTATAATTATTTTACAATTATATTATTTTAAACATGATAAAAATAAAAAAGCAGAAATTTTTGTCTCAAATTTTAAATGAATAATTATGTGAAAGTTTCCTAAATTAAAATAATAAACACAATGTTGATAATGAAAATCCTCAAGAGTTTGAGTTATACTTTAAAATCAGCATTAAAAAAAAAATTGCTTCTGATATCATCACACAAATTAAATGGAGAAATACTTACGTAGCTTTATTCTTTAAGTATTTGAATTTTTATTGAACAAAACACCTAAAACAAAACCCAAACACAAAGTGGAAATTTTTCCAGAGAGTGAAACCAGGAAAATAACTAATAATAGGAAAGTTGCTATTATTTTTTGTAATGTAAAAACTACTTTTAGGGGCACATCAGAAATTATCATCAATTCGATAATTATTTAAATGTGTTATGTACTAAACCAACAATCTTTGCAAACAATTTACATAATATTTCAATTTCAAAACTGTCAGTAAATATTATGTTTAATCTAAATTAAATTTGCACAAACATATAATAGCAATCAAGAACGAGACGAAAAAATAATAACATTTTTAACAGTATCTTTTAAAAGTTGCCTTTGGTATGAATGATTAAAATTTGACTACAATCTATTACTCTTTTGAGAACGTTGCTATAAAAATAACGATTTTTGTTTAAAACAATTCCATTTCTTTCATTTCGCTGATAATAGATTATGCGTTATGACATAAATAGGTTTAGAAAAAAGCAGGTGTAATATGTAAACATTTTAAACAGAGCTTTTCAGAAAATAAATTTTAAAAAATTAAGCAGACGCTAGAGTCAATTTTTTGGTATTGATGAATTAGGAGAAATTTTTACTATTATCATTATTTTAAACACCATAAAAAAATATATAACACTTCTTATCACAAATTTGAACTAAATAATTCAAAATTAAAGTAAAAATACAATGCTAGTAGTATAAATGCCCATAAGCTAGAGCTACTGTTTAACAATGATGTTAAAATAAAATTGTCTCCGATGTTTTGAAAATTTAAAAGAAACAAAATTTTATCTACCTCTAATTTCAAAATGCTTAAACATTACTATCATGACTATAAAAAAATTTCCAACATTATATCTTATTAAGTTTTATTAATGAACACATATCTGCCTATCCCATTTTCTAAAATTTCGAAGATTTATTACAAAGATGCAGTATAAATTACACAATGCAGTAGTTAAGAATAATAAAAAAATTAATCAAACCAAATCATGACAAACATTATTTCACAATTTAATTATATTATTTTAAAACAAAACACAAAATAAAAATTTCACTCAACTATAAAAGCAATATATTCTTACCGTCATTGTTTAATATAAACATAATCCTTAAGAACACATATTTGTCATTAAATAAAATAATTTTTTTTTTTAATGCAAAAAGCAACAGTTTGACTATGTGTTATCATTTTAATTATTATTTTTAAATAGAAAGAATTCCAAAACTTTACAGTCATTTATTTCATGCAGTTCAAAGTTCTTTTCCCTTCACTTGCAATTTTTTGCTTATGTGCAACTATATTTCAGAGCAATAAACTGATGAATCGTAGCTTTAGTGAAAGATTTTATAAAATTGTCAGCAACAGTAAACAACGTGTAAAATACACAGCAGGGATGAATCACACAGAGATACACCTTTCGTCAAACTTCTACACAACAACAAGAGGAATTTCAGCTCCGGCAGATTTAAAGAGAATCGAACAGCATATACACAGCAGTTGTTTTGCTTTCTGTCAGGATCGAACTTACGGGCCCTCGTCTTCTACCAGTATGTCATTCTCCATTTGCAATATCCAGCAGCCTCAGACGAAGCTAAGATTATAAGAGAAGAAGAGTTAAACTTTACATAGAAAACACTAAATTTAAAACTCTACATTACTTTACTACTTTGAAAACATTAAATTAGTAAAGTTAAAACTATTAAGCGTTGAATATTTCTTTAAAACTTAAATCATTTAAAATAAATTTTAATAGGTCTAAAATTTAATAGGAAGATTTCAGTAACAATACCTGCATCAAAAATCTTAGTATCACTGCGCAAGAATCGAAAAACATTTCATTTATAACCGCTCTCAAGTAATAATTTTATTCATTCTTAATTTTTTTTTATTTTAAAAAAAGAAGAAATTATAGTTCCCTTAAGCCCTATTTAGTTGAAGTGAATATTCAAGTATATATACAGATACAAAAATATATCGAATTCATTTTTTTTTTTTTTTTTTTTTTTTTTTTAATAAAGTACAATGATACTTAACTATCAAAATATTTTTGTACATTGTATAAGCTGATAGAGCCAATAGGAAATATTCACACTTTTATTAAGAACTTCCTAAATAAAAATTTTAACACCTTTTCAGCACTGCTCTTCATTTAACGTAAACACAACTTTGAATAAACCATATTTTTGCTAATTGTTTAACCATTTGCTATCATTTATAAATTCATATAATTAATCATGCATCAAAAACATGCAAATCTGTCTATACTCAAGAAATGAAAATCAAAATGTTTAACTCATTATTTTACAATATATTAAACAGGAATCTTTAATTAATGTAACAATAGTGTTCTTGTTGTGAATAAAATTTCAAACATTCTAAAATGTACCTAATGGTTTTAACTAAAAAGTAGCCGATTAATTAATAATTATTTTAACATGGCAAACTTCTTTACTAAATATTATTTTTTATCTTTATCATTGTTGCAGTGAAATTCTGTCAGATGCGAATTACCAAGTAAACATTGTTTTTACGAGCCTATTCTAAACTACTACAATATTTGTAATTTATAGTCGGACAATACGTTTTAACAGAGTAGTCAACTACTACAAGCAAACATTATTAAAAATGAGCACAATCATAATATTTAATAAGAGATTTATTAAATCATTAAATTAATTCTTGAATGTTTTGAAGAAGCGGTCAAGATTATAAAGTACACTGAATGTTTCTACAGGAAAAACACTACCTACGATACTACTTTAAAGTTTTATGTATCTATCATTTAAACTTATAAAGTTTACTAAAAAATTACTAAATTATAAATACCTTTGAAGTTAAAAATGTCATTCTAGCTGATTACCATGATCAATGGCGGCGGCGATGTAAACATTCCCATTCCAAAGGAAGTTACAACTCAACAATTGCACTGGCGGAAACAGCTTATTTCTGCTAATATTATCGTTATGTTTTCTGGCATAAGTTTGAAGTGGCCAAAAATGATATTTTAAGTAATACTTAATTTATTGTTTTCTTTCATAAATAAATGTTTATTTATTAATAATATGGGATAACCTTTCGCAAAAATGTGGCGCTGTACCAAAAGTAATGAAATAGATGATTATTTTGAAATTTCGGATGTTAGATCGAATACTATATAATTTTATATCAAATTAGTTCTAACATTAGAAGATAGGATTCAAGAGTATTGCGCTTTCTAGCACGGCAGTATTATATTGCATCCTGGCAGTATTAGATCATATCTTTTTGCTACCTGGGAAGTTCAAACAAAATCATCGACCAATAAAACCACAAGCTAATACCCACTTCCTTACTGAAATTGACAACACAACTTTCTAGCTACCTTTTGTACATTCTAAAAAATGCCAATTAACATCACTTCCTGGAATTGCCGAAGTATTAAAAACAAGCTCCACTGGCTTAAAAGAAAAAAATTTTCTCAATCACATATAATTGCTCTTCAGGAAACGTTTCTAAGTTCAGCAGACTCACTTTTTGCTCCGGCCAAAACAATTTTCCGCCAGGACCAAACGAGAGGTCGAGGAGGCGGACTTGTCATCGCGGTTGACCGCGACATTTCAACGAAAATCATTCCAATACCAAATCTACCAACATCAGATAATGAAATCTTAGCGGTGCAAATCACAACGACAGATCTCTCATTTTTACTAGTGAATATTTATTCCCCGAAAGGTCAATTTTCAATAGACTGGCTGCAATCCCTAAGAAGAACGTTAACAAGCCCTTTTTATTTTAACAGCGGATTTCAACGCACACCATGGCGCGTTAGGAGCTCAGACAACATCAAGAGATGCGGATAGGCTCCTCGAGTGGATTCTAAATGCACAATTCTCTCTACTAAACACGAAGGTCCGAACATGCTTCAAACCAGGGTGCCAACCCTCCCTTCTAGACCTCACAATCACGTCAGCTGATTTTTTCCCCAAAATGAATTACGTAGTGTCCCCAGACACATTTGATAGCGATCATGCCCCTGTGAGCATGTCCCTCAATACCCCGAATAGCAACCCCGCTTCAAACAGACAAACTCGAGTGCACTGGAAGAACCTAACCCGAGACCTTGAAGAAACTATTCTAACCGAAAATACCCTCTCAACTCAAAAGTTTCAAACTATTTTCCAGCAAAAAATAACGAAACATACCTCTTTCAAACCAGCGATTAATCCACTCTTCTGGAACAGTCTGTGCTCCTATTTATTAGGTAAGAAACGTAAATATCTAAGAATCGCGCGTAGATCCCTCAACCCAGATAAGTGGAATACATACAAAAAAACAGCAGCTGAGCTACGAAAAAGAATACACTCAGCCTGAAGGCAATATTGGAATAACGTTTGTGTCAACGCAGGCCAAACCAAATTCATTGGAAAAATACTCCGATCAATTATTAACCGCCCAGAGAACCAAAATATATCGTCGAACCTAATCATGGTTAACAATACAGAACTTCACAGCCCCTTGTCTCAAGCAAATGCATTTGCAGCTTTCTATTCCAAACCACCAAACAAAAACCCACTCCCTCTGGATTTCAGCGGAGGTCACCAAGAATACAACAAGCCATTCTCTTTACAAGAACTTGACGACGTCTTCTTGGCTTCAAAATGCAAGCCCCCCGGACCAGATGGCATTCCTCTAAAAATTCTTCACTCCCTTTCGGAAGCAGCTATTCAGAAGCTACTCAACGAGTTAAACTATATCTGGGTCTCAGGACAGATCCCAGAAACCTGGAAATTAGCTCACATCATCCCTATCCATAAGAAAGAGAAACCACCTGACCTAGCATCATCATATAGACCCATATCGCTTACATCAACCTTGAGCAAATCCCTTGAACGCATGCTCTTAAAGAGACTCGTCGATTTTTCACTAAAAACTGGACCTTTCCCCCTATCACTGTGGATTCCTACCATTTAAAGGTGTAGACTCGGGTCTCACCATTCTTCACCACGAGGTTCTCCATGCTCGGTTCGAAAAAAAGTATGTAATATGCCGCTCCCTTGACATTCACGCTGTGCATGACAGTATAAACCAAAAATTTTAATCCTCAAACTCTTAAAGTCCGGAATTACAGGTCGAGCTGCCAAATTCATCCACAACTTTGTCAACCAAAGAAAAATAGCTGTGCGATGGAGGAAAGTGCTTTCAGCCAACTTTCCTATGAATAGAGGTGTTCCGCAAGGATCAGTTCTTTCCCCATTCCTTTTCATGATTTACATGTCAGACCTGCATCCCATCCTCCCAGGTGACATATCTTGCCTTATTTTTGGAGATGACATCTACCTGATAGCAATCACCGAAACCACCCACGAAGTAAGACATAAGATGTAATTTTCACTCCACCTTATTCAAGAATGGTGCAAGGACTGGAGCTTTGAAATCGTATCGGAAAAATGCGCTGTCATCAATTTTTCAAGAAGACGCTCAGGTGATAACTTCAGTCTAGACATCTTCAATAAACCCATTCCGTAGGTTCAAAATCTCCAAATCCTCGGGCTCCCCTTCTCCAATAACCTGAGCTACCACCACCACTTCAGAATATTAACACAAAAAATTTTAAAGAAACTCTCACCTCTTCACTGTATTGCTACCACTCGTTGGGGAGCTCACTCAGAACACCTTCTTCAAATCGTAAACTCTTGCATCAGAAGTGTTTTAGACTTCTGTAGTCACATCTTTACCTTTTCAAGTGTAACAGGTTTACGTACCGAATTTGATATGTATAACTTAATATTAAAGCGAGTTACGTGGTCTTGAAAATTGACCCGTACATACCTATTTTATGTCATTTTTTATTCCATTATGCCTTCTTTATCGATGAAAGAGGATTGTTTTTATACAGAGAACATACTAGGCAAGTCAAACTATCGAAAGTATTGTAAATAATATGAATAAATTAATTTTAATTGATTTTTCCTGTTTTTAAGCTCTGTTCTCACTTTCCCGAACTTAAAAAAATTATTTTTAATGTATAGTTCCTTCTAAAATAGGTATGTACGGGTCAATTTTCAAGACCACGTAACTCGCTTTAACATTAAGTTATGGATGGATATCAACCTAACCCCCCTCCCCCCAAATATGGGTATGCGGGAAAATTGGACAGACTCGTCGCCGCGAGAGGAGATACATTTCAGACACCGGCACAGGCACCGGTCGAGGGGCCCGGCGAAGTACCCCCGTGGCCTTCATTGAGCAAAACAGAAAATTTACAAAATTACAAATCTGATGACAGCAGGTCAAAACAAGACAACACATAAAGATTAAGTTAAAAGATTTAAAGGGGTCAAAAGACCCACAACGATTTGAACAAAGTGCAGCCAGGGCAGTTTATAAATTCAGATCAAAAGACCCTTATATCTACAGGTCAACAGACCCTTATAAAAGATACACAGAAATAAAAGCAATACACTACCTGGATGCACAAAAGAAATATAAGATCATGAGCACAAGAAGTTATGAGCCAATACAAGTAGAAGCGCAAGGCCATGCACATAGTGAGCAAGGTGCCGGAGCTGGTAGCTAAACACACAAAACAGTAAAAACAAGTAAAACACTAAAATCACCAATAAGGGTGAGAAGAGTAAACAGCTAAAATTATCAAAGTTAGAAATACAAGTTAAAATTTGGTGCATCAGACCAGCCGACAACACCATTAAAAGAACCATCAAGGATTTTATGAATCCAAGTGGAGCATTAAAAGCATCAAAATTATTAAGAAGCAGAGTTAAAAAAAACCTGTTCAAAAGAACAGTGAAGTAAAACAAAGTACAAGCATAAAATAGCATGCTAAGCGCAATCAAGGCGGTCAAAAGTCACAGCCAGTATAGCGCCCAAAAGACATATCAAACAAGATTGCAAACACACACTCCTGATGAGATAAAATCAGCTAATAAAAAAAAACCAGTATAAACAAGAGTTAAAATGCAAATGGTCATAAAAATACGCAAGGTAAAAGTTAAAAATAGATACAAGGTAAAATACAATAGATAAAATAAGTAAGACGTGTAAAAGTTATCAAAAGTTAAAAACTGGCAAGGTGGTCCCTGAAAATTTGGCAAGGCGGAAGGGCTGGTTACACAAGATAAAAGGAGAAATGAAAGATTACTAAATATTATTTAAGGCCAGTTGCTCTTCAAGAGTGCTTTTAATTATGATTTTAATAACATTTCTGCAAGCATTACTGGCGAAAATCTGTTGTTCATTTTTACCGAACAAAAGGTTTTTCCGGAGCGCCCGGAATCTAACACAGTGATACAAAAGATGTTCAACTGTCTGTTGTAGTGTGCAGTTGTTAAAGGTATCAGGTTTATTAAAAAATTTGTTCTGATAGACCCCGAACACTCCATGCCCCGTCAAGTATTGATTAAGATAAAAGTTGGCTTGGAGCCTAGTTAATGACGGGGTCTTGATAAACTTGTGGGTCTGTCGACCCTTATCGGAATTTTCTCAAATAAACTCCCGCCTAGCCATTAAAATTCTTTTATTGTCTGTTTTGGGGTTCTCAATACCTGGAGGTCCACATCATCAGAACTGATGGCGTCTTTAGCCGCTCTGTCTGCATCCTCGTTGTCCTGGATTCCCACGTGAGCTTTAACCCAGTTCAGTGTAAAATTTACATTCCAGTGTGATTTTATTTCTTCGATGATTTTGGAATTTGGCTCTGGTTGTTTTTTAGTTAACATTAAGTTATGTTGCAACATTAAGTTATAAATCTCAAACTCGTACCAAAATAGGGTACCATGCCCCCAACCCCTGTGCCCAGGAAAATATTTATAGCTTAATTAGGAGGGCCGCAATGGGTCCCCAAAGTACATCGTTCAACTGACCGGGAGAGTGCTTTTGAAGCCATGCAGTAGCACGCTCACCGTGTAAGCGGGGTGGAGCAGATAGCGTGATAGCAGCTAAGCGAGACGGCGCGGGTTCGAATCCCGGTGTGGACAATTTTTAAAATTTGTTTACTTTCTTTTTCTTTTGTTAATTTTACATTATATTATTTATTTATTGTGTTTTTCTATATTTTAGAATTAACTATGTATGAAAAATAATTTTTTTAAGTTCGGGAAAGTGAGAACAGAGCTTAAAAAAAGTAAAAATCAATTAAAATTAATTTATTCATATTATTTACATCACTATCGATAGTTTGGCCTGCCTAGTATGTTCTCTGTATAAAAACAATCCTCTTTCTTCGTTAAAGAAAGCATAATGGAATAAAAAAAATCATAAAACAGGTGTGTACGGGTCAATTTTTAAGACCACGTAACTCGCTTAAATATTAAGTTATAAATCTCAAACTCGGTACCAAAATAGGGTGCCATGTTTCCAACCTCTGTGCCAAAGAAAATATTTATAGCTTTATTAAGAGGGTCGCAATGGGCCCCCAAAGTACATCGTTCATTTGGCCGGGAGAGTGCTTTTGAAGTCATGTAGTAGCACGCTCATCGTGTAAGCGTGGTGGAGCGGATAGCGTGACCACGAGCGAGCAGCTGAGCGAGATGGCGCGGGTGCGAATCCCGGTTAGGACAATTTTTAAAATTTGTTTCTTTTTTTTTCTTTTTTTAATTTTACATTATATTATTTATTTAATGTGTTTTTCTATATTTTAGAACAAACTATACATGAAAAATAATTTTAAGATCGGGAAAGTGAGAACAGAGCTTAAAAACAGGAAAAATCAATCGAAATTAATTTATTCATATTATTTACAATACTTTCGACAGTTTGGCCTGCCTAGCATGTTCTCTGTATAAAAACATTCCTCTTTCTTCGTTAAAGAAGGCATAATGGAATAAAAAATAACATAAAATAGGTATGCAAGGGTCAATTTTCAAGACCACGTAACTCGCTTTAATATTAAGTTATACATCTCAAACTCGGTACCAAACTAGGGCACCATGCCCTCAACCCCTGTGCAACAGAAAATTTTTATAGTTTAATTAGGAGGGTCGCAATGGGCCCCCAAAGTACATCGTTCATTTGACCGGGAGAGTGCTTTTGAAGTCCTGTAGTAGCACGATCACCATATAAGCGTGGTGGAGCGGATAGCGTGACCACGTGCTAGCAGCTGAACGAGACAGCAAGGGTTCGAATCCCGGTAAGGATAATTTTTAGAATTTGTTTATTTCTTTTTCTTTTTTTAAATTTACATTATATTATTTATTTAATATGTTTTTCCATATTTTAGAAGAAACTATATATGAAAAATTACTTTTTTAAGTTCGGGAAAGTGAGAACAGAGCTTAAAAACAGGAAAAATCAATTAAAATTAATTTATTCATATTATTTACAATACTTTCGATAGTTTGGCCTGCCTAGTAAGTTCTCTGTATAAAAAAAATCCTCTTTCATCGTTAAAGAAGGCATAATGGAATAAAAAATGACATAAAATAGGTATGTACTGGTCAAATTTCAAGACCACGTAACTCGCTTTAATATTAAGTTATACATCTCAAACTCGGTACCAAAATAGGGCACCATGCCCTCAACCCCTGTGCCACAGAAAATTTTTATAGTTTAATTAGGAGGGTCGCAATGGGCCCCCAAAGTACATCGTTCATTTGACCGGGAGAGTGCTTTTGAAGTCCTGTAGTAGCACGATCACCATATAAGCGTGGTGGAGCGGATAGCGTGACCACTAGCGAGCAGCTGAGCGAGACGGCGCGGGTTCGAATCCCGGTGTGGACAATCTTTAAAATTTGTTTATTTTTTTTTCTTTTGTTAATTTTACATTATATTATTTATTTATTGTGTTTTACTATATTTTAGAAGGTAGATGTAGTTAATTTACGTCGCACTAGAGCTGCACAATGGGCTATTGGCGACGGTCTGGGAAACATTCCTGAGGATGATCCGAAGACATCCCATCACAATTTTGATCCTCTGCAGAGGAGATGGCACCTCTGCTTCGGTAGCCCAATGACCTGTACGCGAAGTCGAGCACTTTACGGTAGAACAGTTTAACGAGGACCAATACCGCACACACACAGTTTCTACGCAGACTGATCCAAGTGGTCATCCAGCCGCACACTGACCGCAGCCAGTGATGCTTGACTTCGGTGATCTGCTGGGAACCGTGTCTAAACGATCAGTCCACTGCGGGACATATTTTAGAAGGAACTATATATGAAAAATAATTTGTTTAAGTTCGGGAAAGTGAGAACAGAGCTTAAAAACAGTAAAAATCAATTAAAATTAATTTATTCATATTATTTACAATACTTTCGATAGTTTGGCCTGCCTAGTAAGTTCTCTGTATAAAAACAATTCTCTTTCATCGTTAAAGAAGGCATAATGGAATAAAAAAATGACATAAAATAGGTATGTACGGGTTAATTTTCAAGACCACGTAACTCGCTTTAATATTAAGTTATACATCTCAAACTCGGTACCAAAATAGGGCACCATGTCCTCAACCCCTGTGCCGCAGAAACTTTTTATAGCTTAATTAGGAGGGTCGCAATGGGCCCCCGAAAAACATCGTTCAACTGACCGGGAGAGTGCTTTTGAAGCCATGCGGTAGCACGCTCATCGTGTAAGCGTGGGGGAGCGGATAGCGTGACCACGTGCTTGCAGCTGAACGAGACGGCACGGGTTCGAATCCCGGTAAGGACAATTTTTAAAATTTGTTTATTTTTTTTTCTTTTGTTAATTTTACATTATATTATTTATTTAATGTGTTTTTCTATATTTTAGAAGAAACTATAAATGAAAAATTACTTTTTTAAGTTCGGGAAAGTGAGAACAGTGCTTAAAAACAGGAAAAATCAATTAAAATTATTTTATTCATATTATTTACAATACTTTCGATAGTTTGGCCTGTCTAGTATGTTCTCTGTATAAAAACAATCCTCTTTCTTCGTTAAGGAAGGCATAATGGAATAAAAAATGACATAAAATAGGTGTGTACGGGTCAAATTTCAAGACCACGTAACTCGCTTTAATATTAAGTTATACATCTCAAACTCGGTACCAAACTAGGGCACCATGCCCTCAACCCCTGTGCCACAGAAAATTTTTATAGTTTAATTAATAGGGTCGCAATGGGCCCCCAAAGTACATCGTTCAACTGACCGGGAGAGTGCTTTTGAAGCAATGCGGTAGCACGCTAATCGTGCAAGCGTGGTGGAGCGGATAGCGTGACCACTAGCGAACAGCTGAGCGAGACGGCGCGGATTCGAATCCCGGTGTGGACAATCTTTAAAATTTGTTTATTTTTTTTTTCTTTTGTTAATTTTACATTATATTATTTATTTATTGTGTTTTTATATATTTTAGAAGGTAGATGTAGATGTAGTTAATTTACGTCGCACTAGAGCTGCACAATGGGCTATTGGCGACGGTCTGGGAAACATTCCTGAGGATGATCCGAAGACATCCCATCACAATTTTGATTCTCTGCAGAGGAGATGGCACCTCTGCTTCGGTAGCCCAACGACCTGCACGCGAAGTCGAGCACTTTACGGTAGCACAGTTTAACGAGGACCAATACCGCACACCCTCGGTCCCTACGCAGACTGATCCAAGTGGTCACCCACCCGCACACTGACCGCAGCCAGTGATGCTTGACTTCGGTGATCTGCTGGGAACCGTGTATTAACGATCAGTCCACTGCGGGACATATTTTAGAAGGAACTATATATAAAAAATAATTTGTTTAAGTTCGGGAAAGTGAGAACAGAGCTTAAAAACAGTAAAAATCAATTAAAATTAATTTATTCATATTATTTACAATACCGTCGATAGTTTGGCCTGCCTAGTATGTTCTCTGTATAAAAACAATCCTCTTTCTTCGTTAAAGAAGGCATAATGGAAAAAAAATAACATAAAATAGGTACGCACGGGTCAATTTTCAAGACCACGTAACTCGCTTTAATATTAAGTTATGAGAAATTTACCCCGACCTGCCTTAATTTAGGGCATACGGGTAAATGTTTATTGAAATCTAAAAATCATTACAATACATAAAATGCTTAACATACTAAAAATTCATAAAATACACGGCAACAGCCCATATGCATGACAGGCGAGTAAGATTGTATAAGAAAACAATTAAAGCATAAAATAGTTTGACATATTCACTAATTGTGCGTATTGCCAGCTAAAAATTACACCACAGGACCCTGTCCAGGATCAAAGGATCTCTACATAAAAATGAATTACTAACACAACACGTAATAACCCATGAGAAAAAAAAATTAATTGATTTAAAACTATAGGTCAAAGGACCTTTATAGAGTTAAAAGAAGTCAACATTTAAAAATGTTAAAGCAATAAATCACAGTAAAAGTGACAAAAACATCACAATGGTTAAAAGCAAATTTAAAAAGGGATTGGCTAAAACTGTAGTATGTAAAATTTACAGCAAGAATTACAAAGAACACTGAAAATTTAAAATTAAAAAAAAAAAAAAAAAGTTAAACACGTATAAAAGTTATTAAACAGCAAAATCCCAAATATTTAAGATTGAGGACTCAGAAATAAAATTCAAAAACACAAATACAAAATTTACAAGTCTTGTGGCAGAAAAGCTGCTCCAGAAGGAGATATCTAAAATGAAGCATCAGTAAAATTCAATTTTAAAAGTGTCAATTTAAATGCGGCGCGGAAAGTTGACGTTGCGGTCTGAGGTTCGGCACTGTGCTAAAAAGAGAAGATTTAGTTGTGCAAATTGTTCAATGTGTCTTCTAGGGTCACTTTAATAATGTATTTGATTGTTGTTCTGCAGGCCAGGTTTGAGAATAATTGATGGTCGGTTTGAGGTTGGAAATCGTTGCCACGACGTGCCCGGAATTCAGGACAATCGCAAATTAGGTGTTTGATGTCCTGAATTTCTCCACAATAACTGCAAGTTGGTGACTTTCTGAAAAATCTAGATTGGTGTGTTCCGAACACGCCATGGCCAGTTAAAAATTGATTTAGATAAAAATTGGCCTGCAGTCTGGTGACCCTTGGGACTTTGAAGAACTTATATGTTTGCCGCCCTTTATTGCTGTTTGTCCAGTCTCTCCTCCATCGCCACATAATGTGATCATGAATTACCGACTTGACCTGTGTGGGAGTTAACTGGGTGTGGTAATCTATGTGGCCGAGACTGATGGCATCCTTTGCGGCCTGATCCGCCTCCTCATTTCCATGCGTCCCCACGTGAGCCTTAGTCCAGTTTAGGCTGATTTTCTCATTAATTAGGCTTTTAATCTCTTTTACAATATCGTTTTTGTGTGTGGGGTTTGCACTTTAATATTAAGTAATAAATCTCAAGCTCGGTACCAAAATAGGGTACCATGCCTCTCACCCCTGTGCCAAAGAAAGTATTTATTGCTTATTTGGAGGGTCGCAATGGGCCCCCAAAGTACATCGTTCAACTTACCGGGAGAGTGCTTTTGAAGCCATGCGGTAGCACGCTCACCGTGAAAGCGTGGTGGAGCGGTTAGCGTGACCACTTGCGAGCAGCTGAACGAGACGGCGCGGGTTCGAATCCCTGTGTGGACAACTTTTAAAATTTGTTTATTTCTTTTTTCTTTTGTTAATTTTAAATTATATTATTTATTTAATGTGTTTTTCTATATTTTAGAAGGAACTATGTATGAAAAATAATTGGTTTAAGTTCGGGAAAGTGAGAACACAGCTTAAAAACAGTAAAAATCAATTAAAATTAATTTATTCATATTATTTACAATACTTCGGATAGTTCGGCCTGCCTAGTATGTTCTCTGTATAAAAACAATCCTCTTTCTTCGTTAAAGAAGGCATAATGGAATAAAAAAAACATAAAATAGGTATAAACGGGTCAATTTTCAAGACCACGTAACTCGCTTTAATATTAAGTTATAAATCTCCAACTCGTACCAAAATAGGGTACCATGCCCCTAACCCCTGTGCCAAAGAAAGTATTTATAGCTTAATTGTGATGGTCGCAATGGGCCCCCGAAGTACATCGTTCATCTGACCGGGAGAGTGCTTTTGAAGCCATGCGGTAGCACGCTCACCGTGTAAGCGTGGTGGAGCGGTTAGCGTGACCACGTGCGAACAGCTAAGCGAGATGGCGCGGGTTCGAATCCCTGTGTGGACAATTTTTAAAATTTGTTTATTTTTTTTTTCTTTTGTTAATTTTACATTATATTATTTATTTATCGTGTTTTTCTATATTTTAGAATTAACTATGTATGAAAAATAATTTTTTTAAGTTCGGAAAAGTGAGAACAGAGCTTAAAAACAGGAAAAATCAATTAAAATTAATTTATTCATATTATTTACAATATTTTCGATAGTTTGGCCTGCCTAGTAAGTTCTCTGTATAAAAACAATACTCTTTCTTCGTTAAAGAAGGCATAATGGAATAAAAAATAACATAAAATAGGTATGTACGGGTCAATTTTCAAGACGACGTAACTCGCTTTAATATTAAGTTATAAATCTCAAACTCGGTATCAAAATAGGGTACCATGCCCCCAACCTCTGTGCCAAAAAAAAATTTATAGCTTAATTAGGATGGTCGCAATGGGCCCCCAAAGTGCTTCGTTCAACTGACCGGGAGAGTGCTTTTGAAGCCATGCGGTAGCACGCTCACCGTGTAAGCGTGGTGGAGCGTTTAGCGTGACAACGTGCGAGCAGCTGAGTGAGACGGCGCGGATTCGAATCCCTGTGTGGACAATTTTTAATTTTTTTTTTCTTTTGTTAATTTTACATTATATTATTTATTTAATGTGTTTTTCTATATTTTAGAAGGAACTATATATGAAAAATAATTTTTTTAAGTTCAGGAAAGTGAGAACAGAGCTTAAAACAGGAAAAATCAATTAAAATTAATTTATTCATATTATTTACAATACTTTCGAAATTTTGGCCAGCCTAGTATGTTCTCTGTATAAAAACAATACTCTTTCTTTGTTAAAGAAGGCATAATGGAATAAAAAATAACATAAAATAGGTATGTACGGGTCAATTTTCAAGACGACGTAACTCGCTTTAATATTAAGTTATAAATCCCAAACTCGGTACCAAAATAGGGTACCATGCCCCCAACCTCTGTGCCAAGGAAAATATTTATAGCTTAATTAGGAGGGTCGCAATAGGCCCCCAAAGTACATCGTTCATTTGACCGGGAGAATGCTTTTGAAGCCATGCAGTAGCACGCTCACCGTGTATGCGTGGTGGAGCAGATAGCGTGGTGGAGCAGAAGTCATGCAGTAGCTCGCTCACCGTGTAAGCGTGGTGGAGCGGACAGCGTAACCACGTGCTAGCAGCTGAGCGAGACGGCGCGGGTTCGAATCCCGATGTGAACAATTTTTAAAATTTGTTTATTTTTTTGATCTTTTGTTAGTTTTACATTATATTATTTATTTAATGTGTTTTTCTATATTTTAGAAGAAACTATATATGAAAAATAACTTTTTTAAGTTCGGGAAAGTGAGAACAGTGCTTAAAAACAGGAAAAATCAATTAAAATTATTTTATTCATATTATTTACAATACTTTCGATGGTTTGGCCTGTCTTGTATGTTCTCTGTATAAAAACAATTCTCTTTCTTCGTTAAAGAAGGCACAATAGAAAAAAATAACATAAAATAGTTACGTACGGGTCAATTTTCAAGACCACGTAACTCGCTTTAATATTAAGTTATAAATCTCAAACTCGGTACCAAAATAGGGTACCATGCCCCTAACCCCTGTGCCAAAGAAAGTATTTATAGCTTTATTGGGAGGGTCGCACTGGGCCCCCAAGGTACATCGTTCAACTGACCGGGAGAGTGCTTTTGAAGCCATGCGGTGGCACGCTCACCTTGTAAGCGTGGTGGAGCGGTTACAACATCTGCAAAATGAAACAGAACTTACTCACCAACCATAAAAATCTGAGTTTTTTTCATATAAAGACTGTCACAATTTAGCCAAAACTTAGTGTACAGTTTATTATAACTCTATTCTACACGAAAATCGACCGTTATCACTTCAAAAATTTAAGGAAAATATAAAATTTGCTCATTTTTTACAAAATGACATCAAAATCCCATTGACCAGGGGTAGGCAACGCGGCTCCCGCGGGCGCCATGTCGCCCCCGATCGATTTTTAATGCGCCCTCGCTGGACTAATGTAAATGTATAGCCAGAGCGATTTACTTACTCTTGTCAAACGGTAATATACAGCAAGTAACCTTGAACGTATCTAATAACACGCACGTATTTTTTGTTAGTGTGTGATTGTATTTCGAATAGACCACGCGTAGACCGTGCATTTAAAACTACCAAGTAATCCGAAATAATTCTTTTCTTTCAAAACCCTTTGTTGAAAGCGATGAACTGGATCCTAAATTAAGATCCAATGATCTAGTTTGGATGGGTGATCTAGTTTCGCCACTGATGTAGTTTCTGACGCATCAGCTAGTTTAACTGTGACTGTACTGTAACTTGTCGTTTTAGTTTCAGTTTGCTTTTATGTTTGAGCTTCTGTCTGTTTATCTTTGGTGAAATACTTTTTTGCTATGCTTTCGTTATGTTTTAAATAATAAACGTTGTTAAGTTTAATAACGTTGTGTTTCGTTTTAAAAAAGAGTTGTTATAGTTCTAGTTTTTTTGTGTTTTAACACCCTTGATGGATAAATGTAAAAGAAAAAGAACATATTATTTTAACGATGAATGGGAACATCTATATTGTTTCGTTGATTACAAAGGGAAGTGTATTTGTTTGTTGTGTAATAATAGTGTTGCGATTCCCAAGAAAAGTAATATTGAACGACAATTTAAGACGGTTCATACCAATTTTGATAGTGACTATCCAATGAACTCTGAAATTAGAAGAAAAAAAATTATTTCTTTAAAATCTTCAATAACTAACCAGCAAAGTTTTTTTACTAAACCACTGCAACAACATAAATCAGCAACGATCACGTCATATAAAATATCGCATTTGCTAGCTAAGAATAAAAAACCATTTACAGATGGAGAATTAGTGAAAGAAGCCATGTTAGAAGCTGCTGATTCACTTTTTGAAGAATTTAAAAATAAAAAGGAAATAGTTTCAACTATAAACACGTTGCAATTATCAACACGAACTGTTACTAGAAGATCTTCTAATCTCGAAAAAACTTCGCTTACGACGTCGATCGATGTTCTTCCGAAACATCGATCTATGTAAAAACGTCAGATTTTTTTTATATTGTACGACATTGTAAAATTTATATAGATCGATATCTCAATAACGCCGTAGAATGTCGAGTTTGAAAAAACCATATTCCACGGCGTTTACGGATACAGTAGAATGTCGATGAATATTTTTATCACGTTATTCGTAAAACAAATACTAATAAGCATTTAAAGATGCGGCAGAACGCCGATCGATTATTTTAATACGTTATTCAAGAAATTTTTTTCACTGGATATTGTAGGATATAGGTACACGTCTGTTAATTATTTTATGTGGTTTTGCACTTCAGATTTCATTTCGCTAATTATACTCCAGGCTGTACAGTTGCAGATTTAATTAATTTGATTTATAATGAGTAAAAAAAAATTCTTCATTTTTTGTCAAGGATAACTTGAAAAGAGCTACATGCTCTGCTCAGTCTATGCCTATTTAGCAGAAAATTAATCATTTCCTTGCATGCTAGACAATAAGCATTCTGCAAACTAGTGAGCAAAGATTTAATATTGCCTTAGAATAAAATATCTGCAAGTATTTAAGTCATACTTTCAAAGTTCAAGGTGTGTAGCCAGATTTTTCAAAAAAATAAAATAATAATAATAAGCACCCAAAAATATTTTTAATCAGTTTCCAAACAATAAAAATATATATATAATTAGGACTTGAGCAGTAATAAGCTTAAAAATTAATTAAGTGTAAAATAGGTGAAAAGGAATAAGTGTGAGCACTGTAGATGGAATGTAAGAAGTGAATATTAATTTAAGGCATGATAATTATTTTCAGCTCAACTATGATTTATAAATCAAAGACAATTTGCTTGTTTAAAATTTACCACATTTAACATGTATGTAAATTAGTTTTTTTATTTTTTAGCATTTGCAAGGTACATTTGATCTTCAGACAGGATTCAGTCACTGAAAATTAATAATTTAATATATTGCACAATAGCACTAAAAACTCAAAAAATATTATAATTTTATGGGTTCAATAAAATTTACACTTCTGATATGAACGTGCTTTGTAATATAGAAGGTGTGAATGCCGAGGAATAAAACAAAAAGTAGCTATGAATATTTTATTTGAATAAACATTTAAAAATTTATTAAAACAAATTGGCACATTCTTAGGTCTCCAAGTCCAAAGAATTGGTCACGTCAATTATCTTAGGTTTCCGTCCTTCCCAATCAGTGGCTGAAGCAGACCTTCCCAAATTTTTCCGCAAGCTCTTGGTCTCAAAGCGTTCGAGAACTGTAGCTGGAAGCAAAACATTGAGTAATATTATAACATTTAAAAAATAAAAACTGAAAGACTAACAAAACACAATTTATTAATGAGTATATAACGAAACTTAGAGAACTAAATTGAATAAGGGCTTTGAGCAATGATTCTCAAAATTTTTTTGTTTTGTTGTTACGGCACTTTTAACCATTTCGAAATTTGACGGCACACAATGAAAAAAATTAGATTAAAAGTTGTTTACTTACCTACAACACACTGTGTTAAATAGTTTGTGATAATAATAAGTACTACAAAAGCACGTTTATTAAGGGATTATTATTTCTTTTTAGTGATTTTTTATTAGTTAGTAACAGTTATTTTTTCTTCTTCTTTTTGCTAGTTATTAATTGTTAGCTTGTTTTCTATAGTTATAAACTGTTATTTTTTGTGATTTCTTGTTTACTAGTTTATTGCTTATTATTAATTGTTAGCTTATTTTTTTTGTTAGTTATCCTTTCCTAATTTGTTTTTTTATATAGGGGAGAGTCGGGTACCCCCGACCAACGTCAATTTCATATGTAGAGAATAATATTTTTTTCAAGTCAATGGGCCATCGGACAAAAATTGTTATATTAAAAAAAGATTATTTTCAAAGTTTCAAGTATTTATGCAGCTGGTAACATGGTAAACAATAGTTTTTAAAATATGTTGAATACAGTTGTCATGATATTAAGAAAAATTGGTTGAATGTTTCGATTAAACTTCATTTTAATATTAAAAAAATAATTTTTTCTATACATACAGCATTAAAGTATGTAGTCTTAAGTTTAGTTTGCACAAAGAACGAAGTTTATTTGTGTAAAATTGTTCGAGTAATTACAAATTTACAAAAAAATTGGATTTTGGGTAGCCCCGCTCACATGAATGTTAGGTATCACAGCCCACTTTTATTTCGTCGATAAATGTACGGTTCCAAAGATTTACTTAAATTAAATTATTTTCTTTAAATATTTAATATAAATATATATTAATATTATAATATATTAATATACATTAATAATAATAAAAAATATAACATTTGTTGTTAATAAATGATAGAATTCACTAAAAGTATATAAATATGTAATAAAAAAAATAATTTTGTGATAAAAATGATAAATAAGGTTTATCTATTGTCAATACATTGGTCATTTTCATTTACACCTGGAAAAACAATCAAAAAACATAATTTTTGTAACTGGGCGGGGCTACCCGACACATTTTGAAAAGAGCTGAAAACATGTTTTTTAAATTTCTATTTTAAGTTAAACTATTCTTTTTTTGGTTTATTCTTTTTGTATTATTTAATTAAATGATAAAACAATAGAAACATACAAAAATCTTGATTATTACTCCATATTATACAGAAATATAAGCAATAGTCCTTAAGTGGGCGGGGCTACCCGACTCTCCCCTATTTGGTTTTTTTTTTAGTTATCCTTTGTTAATTTGTTTATTAATTGCATAGCTTACTTTAATGATTAAGTTTTATTTCCATCTGTAAGTTAATATTTAGCTTGCTTTCCTTAGTTAATTAATCATTTTAAATTAAAGTCATTAAATTTCCTACTTACTTCAAAAAATTTTTAAAACTATGTGTCAAAGACAATTTTAATTCTCTCATCTATTTTAAGATGGTCAGAGACAAGGCAATCGCCAACAAAGATGCTAACGCGGTTAAAGCTTAGAAAAATTATAAAAAGTATATATATATATACTTTTTAAGAACATTTCAAGAATTTGGCAGCACAAAAAAGTACCGCGGCACAGCGGTTGAGAATCACTGGCTTAGAGAATCGACACACGGATCAAAAAAAGGCATGCTGCATTAGACACTGTTTTGTAAACTGACTGAATATTCAAGCGGCAATGCTGTATCTTTGATTAAATAATAAATCTTTAACAACAAAAAATACTATAATAAAAAGCTAGTCAGTTCAGCTTTAATTGTATTTCTTAATATTCAATTTTACTTCTATGTATTAAAGAAAATTCTCTTAAACTAATGTGAATACACAAAAAGTATTGAAGTTGAAAATAAGATTTATTTTTAGAATTTAGATCTGATATTGATTACTTATGATTGCATATACTTAGAAGTATAATTAAACAAAAGCTCAAACTTATTATAAATACACTGCACTTCCAAATGCATTCAATTCCTTAATGTAACCGTTTTTTTTCCCTTCCTTCTACAAAATTACTTTTTTTGTGTGATCAGATCCAAAAACTATTGACTTACAACTGTGTTAGACTTAGAAAATTAAGTTTTTCAAGCCTCTCTCTCTCATTCACTCTTTTGGTTTGGATTTCTGAAACTTTTTTGCAATATTTGGTTTCCTTTACATGGGAAAAAATTTTTATTTTTTATTTTTCAAATAGAGAGAATCTCTATTAATTGTATGCTGCCTTTAACTAAAGCTTGTAAAGATAAATATAAACTGATGATATATATATTAATACATATTAAAAAATTGTGAGTATACACGAAAAATCCTGAATAAACTTAGAAATGTTAAGGATTAACTGCAGATCAATGTTTGTAAAATTTAATACAAAAAGGAGAGGAATTCTAAATATTTTGATTTATTATTAGCAATTGGAATTGTTATTCAGATTAAAAATTTTTTAAATTTTTTTTATTAAAGCATTTAAAAACTGGAAGGAAAAAAATATCACATATATATATTAATAAAAATAAATAATATTTTAATCAACAATTTTACCCAAACGACATTAGTGATGGCAGGCACTCTTTCAAATGACTTTTTTTCTTTTCGCCTCAGTCAAAAGGATCCAAAGAGCAATTGTAATTTTTTTTATCATAATAATAATAGCTCCATTTTTAATAAAATGCTTTCTATGGAGAAAAAATTTAGGGAATGATTATACTTACTAATACATAAACTAAATATATTTTTGTAAATATTATAACATGCAAATTTTTCATGAAAAATAAATTAGGAAAAAAAATTGAAAATACAAAATGTTACTCAAGGCTCCTAAATTTATACTAGTTTTCTCATCTTGCAATTGTTCTGTGCAGTGACAACAAAATAAAATAGTCTGATGTCATAATTTATTTACTTATTTAAAAGCTAAAAGGCTGAGTAGAGCAAAATATACACCTATGTTGGTGAAATTGCAACACAATGAAAGAACTGTCTGACATTTATTCATTAAATTACTGATAGTGGTATAAATAAACAAGTGCACTCATTTTCTAAATAAATTCTAATCATTTACGAGAAGGCATTGAGAATAAGATACAACAGTAACAAACTGAAAGATAAAACAGTAACAAATTATCACATCAAAATATAAAATTTCTACTTGATATATATTGTAAATAGATATCAATATAAGATTAGACATTACAAAATTAATTTCTACACATTAATTTTAGAATGAATCACAGCTAAGTTATAATCTTATTTAATAAGAATCACATATAGACCTGTTGTGTTATATATATACTTATACCATGTATATATATATATATATATATATATATATATATATATATATATATATATATATATATATATATATATATATATATATACCTGGTCTGTCTAGGTTTTTCTGAGAGGTACCCGTTTCGTGAAAAATTTAGACATAATTTGTAAAAATTAAAAAATCAACACAAAAATATGGATTTATCATTTCTTACGAGACACAAAAATAAAATTTTAAGAAAAAGTATTTGCTGAAACTATATCTAATTTTATTCAATTATATGTAATTTTAATTTCACTTTCTATTAATTTTATTATAAAAACATGGAAGACCATTGAGTATTTATTTCAGTTTTTTATTAAATTCAAATGAAATTTTAGTTTTTACTGATTATAAATATTTACTGGTTATAACTTTACAATAGGTAAGATATATATATATATATATGTTTAGTAAATACATGTGCGTGAAAACGAAAAAATTAATAAACTTGTTCCTTTTATAATACTGTATTTATATTTTATAATGCTTGGGTTAAAAATTGTGAAACGTTATGTATTTAACAGTAAAGAAGATTCAACCTATGTATTAGTGATTATGTGTTATTCAAACATAATAAAAAATACATATAATAAAATTAAAATAACTTTTCAGATTTATTTCTATTTTTAAGCTTATATAACACTTTTTAATAAATAAAAATATTTATACAGTAAAACTTAAAGTTTATGACCACAAAATGAAAAAACCCAATTTCCCCCGGGTTTTTTCAAAGCCTGAAAAACAATAAAATATTTAATTAGAAAAGCTTTGATCAATATTTTCTAATCATTATCTTAGAAACTTATAAGTTTTAGTTGTTGTGCTCTTATCCAAATTATACTTCAGTTTTTAAAGTTATTTTAAAGATTAACACATTTTGATATTATTTTTGACAATTAAATTTTCCTTTTTATCAATAAATTTTTTTAATAATTTTCAGCAAACAAAAAATTCTTTATAAAGAAGTTTTAATAAACATATAAATCTCTATTTTGATTTTGAGCCTTTAGTGTCTATTTTAATTTTCCTTTAGTATACTCTTGTTACATAACAAACACATATCTTACTTTATACATAACACATACCTTACTTGATATCTGACACATTTAAAAAAAATTTTTTAGTAGTAACGAATAACAATCATTCCTGTACCATAAACTAAATCTTATATTAATAACTTTTATAAAGAGAATTATATTACAAGACTGGATTAAATTTAGGTAAATAGAATATCATTGTTTTCAGAAATTGAAAAGTTAAAACTTATTTCTTTTTTTAAAATTGTTTAATATTTTCATACTGCTTATTTTACTTTTAGACGTAATTTTAAAATCTATATAACCTTTTACAATTCGCTTACATTAATATTTTGATAAATTATGTATACTTATATCATTTTGAGCACAATTTTTAATGTTTTAAAACGAATTAACTGTTAATAAGCTACAGAATTAACGTTGACAGACTTAATTTTTATGAAAAGTATTTATACACTCATAACTACAATGCTATGAACCTTGTTCACACAACAAATGACATTAGAAACATTTCATCTTACATAAAATTATTTACGAACTTAGTGAATTTATTTAATAAAAATTAGATAGATTGTAAAACATAACATTTAACATCCCAGCAAACAAGAAGTAAACAATTCAGAACAAACAACTTTGACAATAAATTTACGTCATTAATTAGAAATTATTCCGATAATAATATTTAAAATTAGCGAAAAGTTAAAAACTACTTACTTAATTATAATTCAAAACCAGCTACATATGATCTTTTATAATGGAATGTTCTTTCGGTAATGTAGGCTTAACCTAAATATAAAAGTGAAACATTGCAATTAGAAATGAAGACCTGACACGATATTAATAGAGTTTATATAAGTAAATAGAAGATGAATAAACTTTGCTTACCTAAATTAAATCAGTAAGGTGACTTTTGACGACAATATTACGCTAAAAATTCATGGATCATGGTAAAAACATGGATCGTAAAGCGCGACGTCAGAGCTGAAGATCACGTGACAAGCGAATAAACTTTGTTGATAGCAATACTGAGATCGCTTCACCTTCCAATCCCGTTCCATAAAGTTATCACGGCATTCTATTTTTTACTTTCACTATTATGAGCAAGTATAAAGAAATTTTACTCCTTTTTATCTTTCTAGCAAATATTTTGAACTATGGAACTAAAATATATTTAATATAGAGTGTTTTAAGAAAAATACTTTTAAAGTTTTATTGACGGAATTCATTCAATAACTTGTTCACAGTATCTATATTCCTCCGCTTTCAAAATATTGATAGGAACGGCCACGGTATAGATCGATGTTTCTGTGCTACTTGGAGAATTGAAGTAATTGCGGAGAATTTGGAGGCAGAATTAGCAAATGATATGGAAAATTGTATTTTCTTTTCGCTACAGATGGATGAATCGACAGACGTGACAAATATATCACAATTAGCAATTTGCGTGAAGATGGTATTTTCTGATTTTACAACAAAAGAAGAATTCCTTAAAGTTCTGCCATTAAAGGGAAGCACCAGAGTAGAAGATATCTTTTCTACTTTTAAAAAGTATATAACAGATGTAAAATTACCTGTACAAAAGTTATCGTCAATTACAACAGACGGAGCACCAGCGATGACTGGTAAGAAAAAAGGATTTATTGGCTTATGTAGATAGACAGGATTCCTTATTCCCGAAATTTATTTCTTATCTTTGCCTCATACATCAGGAAATGTTAAGCGCAAAAACAATCGTTTTCAACACGTATTTACGATAGTAACAAAAATTATTAATTCCATAAGATCGGGAGCTATGCAACACAGATTGTTTAAATTACTTTTAGAAGATGAGGACTATAGCACGTGTGTGCTTTTAAAATTAAAAAAAATAACATGCTATATTAAAATTAATTAAATATAGTAATTACAAAAAAAATAAAGAATAGAAGGTTTAAGGAAAATAAATTTAATTCACAATAAAATAAAGAGAAACATATAATTAAACTTACATCGTAAAAATTAAAAAAATAGTTGGTTTGGGAAACGCGTCCCTTCTCCACGAGTGTCAGTTTGGAAGTGAGTATGAGGGGTTCTCCAACCGGTTTAGCCGGCTGGGTTTTCCTCACTTCAGTTCGTTTTTTGGGAGTGGACTTGATGGTTGCCGAGGCACATACAAGGGGACTGGATGGTTGCCGAGGCACACCACAGTACTCCCCCCTTAGTACCAAAGGTATGAAACAGTCTATAAAGTCACTAAAAGTCTATAAAGTGATTTAAGAAGAATTACAAATACCTAGGATTAAACTTGACTTTTCTACCAGAGCGAGTCATAACAGGTAAAGGTTTACCCTGCTCACATTGAGCTTGTGGAGTTGAAACCGCTGAGTCTGTTCTTTCCTCTAGTATGGGATCTGATGGTGCTGAGTCGGTGTTTAATAGAAAAGCTGGTTTGAGACGGTCAATGCTTATGGTGGCCTCCTTCCCATTTTTCTTAATCGTGAAATGTTTTTCAGTTCTATGGAGAACTTCGAAAGGTCCATCATAAGGTGATGACAGTGCAGGTTTCAAGGCATCGATTCTTACGAACACATGGGAGCACGTTTCTAAAGCTGGATGTACGAAACATGATGATTTTGAATGGCAGGACGCAGGTGTAGGTTTTAGAGTTCTAAAGGTTTCTCTAAGTTTCGAAATATAAGTTGAAGGGTCACTTGGAGCATCGGAAGACGGCTCGAAGAACTCTCCAGGTAAGACGACAGTTTGTCCATAGACCATCTCAACACAAGATGCATTGAGATCCTCTTTGAAGCACGTTCGCAGTCCTAGTAAAACTACTGGTAAAGATTCAGTCCATTTAGTGTTGTGGCACCGAAGAGCTTGCTTCAGAGAACGGTGGAACCGTTCAACCATACCGTTTGAAGAAGGATGGTAAGGGGTGGTGCGGATTCGCTGTATTCCAAACATAGACCTCAGGCAGGAGAAGAGATGTGATTGAAATTGTCGGCCTTGGTCTGTAGTCAAGATGGCAGGAACTCCAAAGCGAGATATCCAATGAGCGACGAAGGCCTTGGACACTGTTTCCGCTGAGACGTCACTGAGAGGGATGGCCTCCGTCCACCTAGTGTAACGATCAACACACGACAGCAAATAGTTAAAACCATCAGAGGGTGGAAGGGGTCCTACCAAGTCAATGTGCACGTGTTGGAATCTCTCAGAAGGTAGGTTGAAAGGCTGTAATGGACTTACAGTGTGCCTTTGGACTTTGTTTCGTTGGCAAGCCAGGCAGGAACGAGTCCATTCTGTTACGTCTTTCAACATTGACGGCCAGATGAATCGATCTTGGACCAGGCGCTTGGTAGCGCGTATTCCAGGGTGCGACAAGTTGTGCAATGAGCAGAATACTTCATGGCGAAGTTCTTTGGGTATATAAGGTCGTACTTTTTCCTTACTGACATCGCAGAAGATTTCGAGATTATTTCCCATCTTAAAAGGTTTTAAATCTATTGATAAGTTATTGGAAGAAACTAAAAATTTGAGTTCCTCATCAGTCTTTTGACAATCTGCCAAGCTTTTAAGGTCAGTTGTGGAAAGGTTAATCGCGTTTATTCTAGAAAGAGCATCTGCAACAGTGTTATCTGAACCGGAAATGTGTCTGATATCTGTGCTGAACTGTGCGATAAAGTCTAACTGCCGAAGTTGGCGTGGAGAACAAGATTCGGATTTTTTATTGAAGGCGAAGATTAAAGGGCGATGATCAGTAAATATGATAAACTGTCGGGCTTCTAAAATATATCTGAAGTGTTTTATTGTACAGTAAATGGCTAATAACTCTCTATCATAAGTGCTGTAGTTTTTTTCTGTTGCGGTTAGTTTACGGGAATGAAATGCTATTGGGCGAATGCCAGATGGTGTGTGGGATTGCAAAACAGAACCTATGGCCGAATCAGATGCATCCACCATTATTGACAAGTTATGATTAGGTGAAAAATATGACAAAGTAGCAGAATTAGCTAAATTAAGTTTACATTTATTAAATGCTTCCACTGCGATATCGTTCCAAGGGATCAAAGTTTTATCATTTTTCTTGGAGTTTTTCAAAAAATCATGCAATGGGGCTTGGGTTTGAGCTGCATTGGGTAAAAATCGTCGATAAAAATTGATCATTGCTAAAAATCTGCGAAGCTCCGCAATATTTTTTGGTTGGGGGTAATCAGTGATCGTTTTTACCTTTTCAGGTAAAGGCTTAACGCCTGATGGTGTAATTAAGCACCCTAAAAATGAAACTTGCGGTTTACCGAGAACACATTTTGAAGGGTTGAGTTTCAACCCGTGTTCTTCAAGTCTTGTGAAAATTTGTCTTAAATGTTTTCTGTGTTCATCTGAATTTTTGGATGCAATAAACAAATCGTCAAAATACGGGATGCAAAAATTAAACCCTGACAGAACTTGATGTATATATCTTTGAAAAGTTTGACCAGCGTTTCTCAAGCCAAAGGGCATATATACATATTCAAAGAGGCCAAATGGCGTTTTAACCGCTGTTTTTGGAATATCCCCAGGAAAAACAGGAATTTGATGGTACGCTCGGGTTAAATCTAGAGTTGAAAATATTGTCATTCCTTCAAATTGTTGCGTACAATCTTGGATATGAGGAACGGGATATCGGTCGGGGACGGTTATTGCATTAACACGACGATAATCCCCACATGGCCTCCAATCACCATTTGCTTTCTTTACCATGTGGAGCGGACTAGCCCAGGGGCTTTTTGATGGACGAATAATTCCCTGTTCTAACAAATACTCAAATTCTTTCTTTGCAGCCTCAAGGATATCAGGCGAGAGTCTTCTGGGTTTCGCATAAACGGGTTGTCCGAGAGTCTCAATATGATGATAAACCAGCGACTCTGAGTTTAGTTTACCTACTATTGAAGGGTTTGTCAATGATGGAAATTCATTTAAAATTTGCTGAAAAGGTGAATTATTTAGAACGGGAGTAATTTCAGTAATTTGAGTTGATTTGTTTGAGGGGAAACCAGTTGATTTTAAATTAGTTAATTTATCAATTAAACAGTTGTTACGAACATCGACCAATAAATTGAAATGATTTAAAAAATCAACTCCAATGATTGCCTGAGTTACATCGGCTATAATAAAGTTCCAAGAAAATTTCCTGCGTAAATTTAAACTAAGATTTATTAATTTAGTACCATATGTTTGGATTTTAGAACCATTTGCAGCATATAGCACCAAAGTTTCTGGATAATTAGCTTTTGAACAAAATTTCGGAATGACTGAAACATCTGCGCCTGTGTCTATCAAGAATTTTAATTTCGTAGAGGGATCGGCCAAATAAATACGATCAATATGGCGTTCGCCACTCATGGCCGGGAGTGGCTGCCCTGTTGGTTTCCCGAATTTTGAAAAGTACACGGGGGTTTGCATTTTCTAGCTCTATCTCCAAAGTTAGTGTGATAAAAACACATGTTATTCTGTGGTTCACGGTAATAATTTTGTCTAGAACGTGACCTACTACGATTTCTATTACCCTGATAGGTATTAGTGCGCTCACGTCCTTGTCTATTTTGCTGGGTTTCCTGAAAACTCATTTTTAGCTCATTAATTTGTTTGGTAAGTTCAGAAATTTGATCATAAAGTGTAGGATTAACGCTAGTTACAACTGATTCAGCAGAATTTATTTGAATAGGGCTAGCGAGTTCAATAATCTTATCAGCCATTGCAGCTACTTGAGTCAAATTTTCGTTTGACGCAGCAAGAATAGCTTGTATATTTTGAGGCAATCTGGCTAACCACAGCGATTTAAGAATGTTTTCGCTAAGATGGGATCCTGCTAGTTCTCGCATTCGAGCTAACAAATAGGAGGGACGCTGATCACCTAACTCTAGTCCTTGCAAAAGTGTTCTAATTTTTGAAGCTTCGCTCTCTGAAAAAATACTAATTAATCGTTTTTTTAACGCTGAATATTTGTCTGCAGCAGGAGGGTTTAAAACTAAATCCTGAACAGAGTTAAGTATACCAGATTCAATAGCCGCTACAACGTGATGAAATTTGGTAGCGTCGGTAGAAATTTGAGAAATTGAAAATTGCGATTCTAACTGTGCAAACCATAACACTGGATTGTTTTTCCAAAACGGAGGTGGTTTAATTGCTACACGAGAAATTTGAGAAGGTTGAATGTTAACTGAAGCTCCTTCATTCACCACGTCTCCTGGCTGTTCGATTTCCGGCATTTTTTGACAAAGAAAAAAAATCAAAACAATAAATAGAATAAAGGTAAAATATATAAATTAATATGGAAGCATGCCCTACGCTATATAAACACTAATCCATGAGATAAAAAAAAAAACGCGCACAGTACTACCACAAAATCAGACACAAACACGTGGGTATAACATACAAAGTTTTGAACATAAAAAAGAATATAAATAAAATTAAAATAAGCATATTGCTAATAGATTTAAATCCATAATATTGCTAGGAAAGTTCCGATTACATAAAGATTCAGCTTAAATTTTAAGTCCGGGTCTACCAATTATAGCACGTGTGTGCTTTTAAAATTAAAAAAAATAACATGCTATATTAAAATTAATTAAATATAGTAATTACAAAAAAAATAAAGAATAGAAGGTTTAAGGAAAATAAATTTAATTCACAATAAAATAAAGAGAAACATATAATTAAACTTACATCGTAAAAATTAAAAAAATAGTTGGTTTGGGAAACGCGTCCCTTCTCCACGAGTGTCAGTTTGGAAGTGAGTATGAGGGGTTCTCCAACCGGTTTAGCCGGCTGGGTTTTCCTCACTTCAGTTCGTTTTTTGGGAGTGGACTTGATGGTTGCCGAGGCACATACAAGGGGACTGGATGGTTGCCGAGGCACACCACAAGGACGTTCAGTTCAAAGATCTTCTTTTGCATACTGAAGTGAGGTGGTTGAGCAGAGGTAAAATGCTTGAGCGGTTTATCATGCTTTTGCCACAAATAAAGGAATTTATTGCATCAAGAGGCGAATTTTACGAGCAATTAGAAAATAAGGATTGGCTAATCGACCTCGGATTTCTGACAGGTATAACGGCAAAGTTGAATGAATTAAATTTAAAAATACAAGGGAAAAATCAGCATATCACTGACATGATTAGTGCAGTAAATGCATTCAAATGCAAGTTAGTGTTGTTGAAATCCCATCTATTGAAAAAATCATTATCACATTTCCCAAATATAAAATATACTGTTGAGACTTTAAATTTGAATAATGAAAATTTTACTGCTACATCATATTTAGAAATTATAGATAAGCTAATAAAAGAGTTTTCTTCTAGATTTGAAGATTTTGCAGCATTAGAACCCGTTCTAAGATTTTTCATAAATCCATTCAATGTTACTGAAGATGATGTCCTTGAAATAGTTTCATTGTATTTCGAGCTTCATAATATCGAAGACCTAGAATTAGAAATAATAAACTTGCAAAGTGATATTATTTTAAAAGCGCATAGTAATGATAAAATGTTTTGGAACTTAGTCGATGAAAATAAGTATCCTATTTTAAGGAAATGTGCGCTAAAAATTTATTCATATTGTGCAGCAACATACAATTGCGAAACTTTGTTCTCAAATATGAAATATTTGAAATCAGAATACTGAACAAAGCCTAATGACTCACATTTAGATAATTGTTTAAGGACCGGGAACTCTAAATATATTCCCAATTATAAGAAATTAGCTGAAAATATGGACACCCAAGTTTCACACTGAATTATATGTATCATTATGTATGACACCAACAAAATAAAGTTATAAAAAATCTGTTTTTTTTAATGCCTATTTATACCAGTTGATTATCTGTAAAATATGCGCCCTCAGTGATTTTCAAATTTAGTATTGCGCCCTTAAGGACAAACAGGTTGCCGACACCTGCCATAGACTTACATTAGAGTGCTCGCCACCCAATTGATTGTAAACAAAGATCTTGACGTCACGCGCCCATGCCCCAATGTGCTTCGCTTTGCATAATCATAATACATTAGTGCAAGGTAATCCTTCATTTTATTGCCAACAAAAAGTAGGTATATAATTTCCTTTAAATTTAAACTAGTATATGCAGTCTTCAGATATGTTACTACAGACTCACTCGTATCTCCACGTACACCAGCTGCGCAAGAAACGCATGCGCCATTGACGAAATTTTGATGCAGCAGCCAAGCGTATACAGCGTTAAAGAGCCAAATATTGTAAACTTCTATCCGTTCTACTGTCTACGATACTGATTTTCAGCTTTGGCTGGAGACGTATGTTCCATGAAAGTATTTGCATAAAAGTATTTAGACATTATGAATAAGTTAACAGCACTTCACAACACGCCGAGTACAGAGCACCATAGTTAGGTTACACTTTTTAAATATCATTTGGTGAAAATAAAGCCAAGCATACTTTTGCGCATGCGTATTTCACGCAGCCGGTGTACGTGGAGACAAAAGTCTCTCACTCATTAGTCTATTTGTTTTGGTTGTTAGGGTTTTTAAAACGGTAGGTGTCTTTTATTTATAATGTTTTTTTAAGTTGGAAGGATTAGCTGTCTTACTAAATTAAGCTTTATAAAATTAACATTATAATTTACTATAGGATATATTTACTTCTTCGCACTTCTTAAATATTTTCATTACTGCGTTATCTCTTTTGGAACCAAAAATTTCAGAGAGTTTGCAGCAAATTATTACCAATGAAACTTAATGTACTGAAACCGAGAGATAGAAAATTAAATTTATTTTAATTAAGAACATTTTTGAAAATATTTTTTAGTATATAGCTTTCAATTATTTGCATCATTAATTGATAATATACGTGATCAGAAATTTTTGACCTACGAAGATGCTTTTTAGTTCCATAGTTTTTAATATTTTGAAATTCATCGCATAAAATCGAGCATTTTTCTGTAGTTTCTATGAACACCTTTTTTTTTTGAAATTTTGTCTATACGGCTGCTGTGTTTACAGTAAAGAAATTTTAATTCCTAAATTAAGAACAGTAATATTTTAATTAGACTTGATATTCGGCACAACGGAAATGAGGAATAAAAAAACATATTTACTATTAGCGTTTTTCAATTTACTAAATGAAACACATGTTTTTAAAATAAAAGTAATGAGAATTTATAAAAATAAAAAACATGAATAATTTTTGTTTTGTTATAGTCATGAAATTTTATATAATACTTTTCATATTATTCATGCAGCAAGATTTCCATATCCTGATCTGTGGCAGAATAATCGCCAAGTCTTTGCAACTTCCGCACAGTGCCCCATGAGAAACTAAAAAAAAAAAGCATCACCTCCTGAGAAACTAAAAAAAAAAGCATAACTTGTAGCCACCTCCGGAAGAACTTCTACTGTTTGTCTACGATAGGTACTCTGACCGCCACAAAGTCTTTGACAGTCTAGTGCTATGGAAACAAGAAGAGGGCATTTTAGGGAGGGTAGCTTCGATGATAGCTTTTATGGGAAGTATACCAGATTAGCTGATTCAGCCACCAGTAGGAGACTTATTTAATATGATTCAATAACTTTTTAAAGAGGATATTTCTTTCTTACTTAAAATGATTCTCTTTACTCAATCGGTTGCTATTTTTTATATATAAAGGAAAAAAAAGTGAACAAATTCTGACATTAAGGGTAGAGCAGGTTTTTTTAATGTTACTTTATAATTTTACGTTATTTATTATTAATGTTCATTGATTGTTAGATGGTTTAATTTCTAAAGTTTTTTTTTGCTTAAATTACGTTTAATTACTCATATTTAAATGTAACCCGTATAGTTTTTCTCACTATTTATTTAAAAAAAATAATTCTAACAGTTTTTTATTAGCAAATGAATTTTTTTATTCTTAATAACCAATTTACTATGTATGATAAATTTATAGATGAGTTATTTATTAATAAAACATTGAGCTTGCTTTAAACAATTTTATAAAATTTCCATACCTATCCTATTTATCAATCATTACATAGAAATAACAATTTTAATTTGTCATTTAGTCAAAATTTTAATAGCGGTTGCACCCAAAATTTGATATTATAAATTTGGTATTTTTTGAAAAGTATATATTATACAAAACAATAGCCCAAAACAATTTTTTTTTATTTAATTTATTTTACAAGATGTTAACAATTAAATTTTAAAGCTCTTTTTAATTAAAAAATAAATATCTAAGGATAGAATAAATGGATTTTAAAAAATTTTATCTCATTTTACGCATCATCTCATTGTATCTCATTTTCAAAATTGTTTCTCATTTAAAATATATTTTTTAGTTCCAAGTTTGAACTCAAAAAATTATGTAAATAAATTATAAATAACTAATTATTCATAATATTATTAACCTAAAGTTATAAATTTTTTATTTAATATAATGTTTGTTATTTTGTGAAACTTTAGTTGAGGTTTTTAAATTCCCTCCAAATCAACTGATACAGCGCGATCAGCGGAGTGGAGTGGCAGAGAGCGCCGTAGTGCAGCGTTTCGCAAAAAAAGCTTTTACGGAACTTTTTATGGAATTGTGATCCATTTTTTTTGAAAAACCATTTTGCTCAGTATGAAATTTACTTTAAAATGGGTTTTGTTTGAACTTTGTACAACATTAACAACATTTTTGTTTTTCATTTTGCAACTTAATTTTGTAATAAAAATTAAATTTTTTAAACATTTGTTTCATTATAATTATTTTATCAAAAACTTCAATTATTTCCGCATAAAATGAGATACATTTTTTTAAAATCCATTTATTCTATCCTTAGATATTTATTTTTTAATTAAAGAGAGCTTTTAAATTTAATTGTTAATATCTTGTAAAATGAATTAAATTAAAAAAAGTCGTTTTGGGCTATTGTTTTGTATAATATATACTTTTTAAAAAACCACAAAAATATGTAAAAATTATGATATAAAATTTTGGGTGCTACCGCCATTAAAATTTTGACTCTTTTAAAAAAGAGAAAATCTAAACGATGTTTCAGGCGCGAATACTTATTTCTCTTCACTCTAGAGCTAACACAATAGACCAAAGAAAGAGGTCTCATTTTCTCTCGCCAAAACCAGGGACCTGCACCCCTACTTGAAATAATCATACCTCATTACCATAGTCACCGCCACACCTCCAGATGAATGTCTGTCAGAGTATACCTGTCGTAGACAAACAGTACATGTTTATTTAAATTTGCAATTTTAGACTATTTGGCTTCTTGGCGCATCAGATCATGATACTGAAATATCTTCATTCATCTCAACAGTGAGGAAAACAAATTAATTAATAAGCGGCTTATACATTTCCTTTCAAATTTTGAAATAATGCACGTAGGTAAAGTGTGTTTATACTTTTTTTGAGGGCATTATTATTAATGTTAAAAGAATTATTAGAAAATTGGATACTAATCAATAAATAGCTTGGCATAAGCAATAAACTGGCCAATGTAAAGTCACGAGGCACCAGTAAATTGAGTATTATCTTCATTTTTTGTGAAACAGCTACTTTTTTTTTATTTAACAAAGAAGGAAAAGAAAATACAGAATTTGCTTGAGCTAATAAAATGGAAAAGTGCCAAATATTGTTCATTTATTTGAAGTTAGATTACTTTTACTTTATTGATCATTTAAATATATTATTTGAGTTATGTAACTGTATTATTATGTAACTTAAAATAAACAGATAATCTTGGTGATCCATCAGATAATATCGATGTTATGTATGTTATTATTGCCATTGAGGTTTTTCAAATCATTGGAAGTTTCTAATTACTTTTTTTTTATGCATCGTAGACTTCGATATCTTTACCTCCTTTTCCATTAAAATTCGTAAACTAGTACTTTATGCACTTTTAAACATTGATGTATATGACTATAAACTCATCCTATACTACATATATTTTATAATTTTTTATTTCAGATCTTGCAGAATTGCTTTTCCAGTTATTCAGAATGAGTTCCTCATTTGAGCTAGGTAAAGTTATTGTTGACTGTTTATCTGAAAGAATTTGTACATAATTGTTTTTTCTTTTTTTTAAAAATTACTATTTATATTTGTTGTGATGTGGTAGGGCTTTGCGCTTCCGTGTTACAGGTCCTGGGTTCAATCCTCGGGCCAGGCAAGGCTGACTCAGCCTTTCATCCCTTCAGTGGGTTGATAAATGAGTACTAAGCATGCTTGGGAACTAAACACTGGGGGTTTCGCATTCGGCTGACCACCTAGCCGGAACATCTGCTTTTGCACCCCAGAGCCCAAGGTCAAGAAAACTGAGATGGGAACAGTAGGCCTTGGCCCTCTATGGGCTGTCGCGCCACTGAGTTTAGTTTAGTTTTTTAGTTATTTATATTTGTTGTCAAAATTGATTTTATGTGTGTATGGGCCATTCTTTTGGAATGTGTATTTTTGCATTCTAAATTTTTAATTTTCATTGGAGGTGTTAATTTCCATTTTTAATTTTTATGGTTAGATATATGTATTTGCGATATTGCTATTTTTCATAAAATATATACATTTATTTGGTTATAATAAGGATTAACTTTATAAATTTGGCAAAGACTACCATTATTATCCTTTGTTATAAATCATTATTAATTCAACAAATACAGTTTATTTGAGTTGTTTAGAAGATTATGATCTGATGCAAGTAATAACCAAAGACAAAAAGCAGATAAACTATATTAAGCTTTTTTCTTTTTTGCATAAACTTACAAAAGTTGGAGTTAATTCCAATTTTTGAGACATAGAGCACATATTATTTATTTTTATTTAGTAATTCAATGTCTTATAACCCAAGTTATATTTATTTCATGAAATACTTAGTTTTTAAAAAACATGATATAAAAAATTCAAGCTTGAATAGTGTGAGGACAAACCAGGATTGGCTAGTTTAAACACAGTTTTAGCAAATTATTTTTATTAAAAAAAAAACAAAAGCTTGTTCTTCTTTTAAAAATGCTTTTTAAAAGTTTATTTCTTAATTATTAATGCATTTAGTAACAGTTTAAATAGAGAGCCAAATGAAAAAACTTTAAATTGTCTCAAAAAATTTTAAGTTGAAATGCTGATGCATATCTGTATTTAAATATAAATAAATGTTTAGTTTTTAAATGTTTATGTATGATTGGGTTCTTACTTAAATATCTAGATAAAATAAATTAATCTGAACAATTTTAAAAGCAAGTTATGACATCTCTCAAATAAAATAAAATAAGGCTTCACCAAACCAATCATCTGACAGTTTTTAAAATTAGTTATTCCTAGAATTTCTTTTTCTGTTATCAGTGTAAACAAATTTGTATTGGAATAAGATTTTATTCGAATATTTTCAAAATGCATTATTTTTCATTAAAAAAACATTATTTTGAAAACAGTAAAAATTTATTGACTACTTTAACTGTATCTAATTTTATTTAATACAGCACCATCTTGTTAAGGATATTGCATACCTTCTAGGATAAAGAAATAACTAAAACCTTTTTTTAAAAAAAATCTTGCAATTTTTTTATACATTATACACAAACCAAACTCCTTTTAAGAAGGGCAAGCAACAAACTAAACAGAGTATAATAAAGACACATTATATCGCAAGTACAATATAGTATATGGTTTTTCCAGAGTTGTTTTGTTCAGAGCAGAAAGTTTTAAGTTTTTTTCATTTTTGTTATCTGTGATTTATTATGGACAAATTATTGTTCTATAATTTCTGACAATACATTATTATTACAATTTAAAACGTTTTTTTATTTATTTTTTATAGTAGTCTGTTATATTTATTTATTTGACACTAATTAACGAAACAATATTTTTCGATTATATAAATTCAGACTCTTTCGTTTCATCATGATTTCTCTTCTATTTTCAAATTTTGCTTGATGTGGAATCGCATTTGCTTTCCTTAGAAATCCTCTGATTTTATCAAAAAAATAATAAACGGAAAAGATTGTTTGATAATGAAGCATACAATAATTTATTACTAAAATCAGACGATTATTTTATGAGGCAGATTGCAGCTTTCTATTTTTAAAAGCGATTTATTTCTGATTTCAATACCTTTTTTTTCCCCTCCCTTCGTTCACAATAAATTTAGTACTTCATAAATTATGTCTTTTTATTCATCAATTTTAAGATAGTTTTCTTTTTAATTCAGTAGATTTTATAATCTCCCGGTTTTAATATTTATGATAGAGCCCTTTTTAGTTATTGTTTCCATTTGGTAATTTTCTAGCGTTGTTTTTTTTATATTTAATTTGGTTTTATTTAGTTTATCATAATTTTCTTCAACTTCAATTAAATTAATAACTTCAATTAACTTATTTATTAGTTTCCTTTTGTGTTTGTTTGGGATTATGATCAAAATAAGTTATCTTTATTAATTTCGCTGTCTTACCATCTTAATTTATATTTTTCTATCTATCCATCTTATTTATGATTTAATTTTTGTTAATAGGAAATCTAAATGTATTGCATTTTTATAAATTTTTTCCCTTCTATTTTTACAAACGTTCGCAAGTTGATTAAATACATTTTTATTTCATTTAAATATAAATAAATTGTTGAATATTTCATTGATTTAGTTGTTTTGGAAGGTGACTGTTGAAAAGCTGTTCTTATAATTTATTGATTAATTAGTTCTCCCTTAAGATTTCGTTTTTTTTTATTTTTATTTTTATTTTTTTTTATATACTTCAGGGGATAACTTATTTATTTTATACCTAAAGATTAAAAATATACGTTTTATAGTTTATTTATTTTTAATATTTATTGATTTTCTTTTGTTTCTTATCTGTTAGTTAAATGCATTATTTTTTAGTTATTTATTCTTTTTGTGATTTAACTTAATAAATAAGGATTAACTTTAAGTATGGATTGTTTAAATATTTGTTAGTTTCTTTATAGGACGGTCTGATATTAAATGCTAAAAATATGCTTTGTTTTACAGTCTTATTGGTGCTTTTCTTTCCAATAATATATTAGATTTTAATTAGCGTTTAAATTTTAGTTTTTTTTTTTTTTAATCAGTTTTAAAATGACACGCAACATAAATAAAATAATCTTGCTATTTTTAGCAATGTAATTTAACAACTACTTGACCTGTCTTAATCCCTACCAACCTCCTTCTGTGAAATGGATGACTCATGGGACTAGGACTGGGCGATGTATGAAATTTTATATCGTGGTACATCGTCTGTTAGACATTGCGATATAGCGATGTATTTTGAATTAGCATATGTTCAAAAATTATCTATCAGAAATCTTTAAATTAATCAAAAAATAAATAAAAGGAATAAATCGATTACAAAACTAAATGTCTTAAGGTATCCGAACACGTTCGGAGGACTTTTTTAAAAATATTAAGTTTCAGAACACTTTAATTACGTTTTTATATTTATTATATGTAAAAACTAATATTAAATAAGAGAAATTAGACATTTATATTATAATTTGTTTTTAAAAGCTAAATAACAAGAAAAAATTGATGTTTTTTTCATAAAACTTGGGAAAGGATACACTTCACCAAAATTATTGTATTAAAAAAGTGTTATTATCAAAATAAAGAGCAGAATTTTGTCTAGTGATTTGACTACAATCATAAAAATATTTGAAAAATTAAATTTTATATAGAAAATCGAAAACTTTTTATGAGATTTTTGTCAAATTTTTTACGTCATATTTAACATTTTAGACCAATAATAAAAAACTATTAAATATTTTTAAACAATTGTAGCACAAGCACTAGAGAACATTATACATAATACACATAAAAATTTTTATTGAAATATATCAACAACTTTTTTAATAATGAATTTTTAAAGTTACTATTTTTGCGTGAAATTACATTCTGAGAAAAAGGCATTTAAAGTATAAATTATATCATTTCTATTTTAAAAATCTATTTTAAAAATGCTATTCCCATGAAACTTCTTTTTTCGTCCATTATTTCGATTTTTGGATTACCCATATTGCAAAGCACTTAAACATAAAATTTCGAAAAGAAATTCAATTACGTTTCAATAAAATGTAGTCAAAATAATATTAGAATATTCGAAGAACGCTGCTTGTAAACAAATCCACAAGAGAGTGAGAATGTTGCCAATTTTAACCCAAAAACTACTAATATAAATGATAAATTGGGAGGCTCATTTCTAGCAACATTAAAATAATAATTATTTAAGTGAAAGAAAGATAATTATCCCAAAATAAAAATAAATATAACTGTTTTTGTCCCACTTCCGGTTTCGGAATGCTATTTCCGGTTTCATTTTTTAATCATCGACTAATATTCTTTTAATCATAACTTTTCTTCTAATTGACGCACAATTAAAATTTAAACTGTTTTGAAAACTAGAATAAACGGAGATTCGTAATATAAAATTTTAAAAAATTGTCAGTTTTAGCTAAAATTCACTTTTTCAACGTGTACGGATACCTTAAGTAAAAACAAACCCAAGCTTTATTTTAATTTTTTTTAAAACTAAAAATGACTTAAGATTTATTGGTTTAAAAATAATAAAACTAAAAAAATATTTTACATACATACATTAAAAATTAAAAAGAAAAAAAAAACGAAAGTAAAGAAAACTAACTAAAGAAATGTTCTCTTTAGTAAAACATTTTTTAAATTATTTGTTTAAAAAAAAAAAGTGCTTTTGAAGCATTGTTAGACCTTTTTTAATTTATTTATTTAAAATAACAATGTATTAACTAATGGTCTAATTCTATACTTAATGAATGTAAAAATAAATTTAAGTTTTTTATTTATTAATTATTATTTTCTTTTTTGAAAATAAAATCGACGATGGATTTATTTGTTTAAAAATGATACTGACTGTCTAACAAATTATGAAACAAACAAGTATTGAAAGAATTTTAAGAAATTTTTTTTAAAATATATACTTTTGTACTATTGTTAAATTATTAAAAAGCGTCAAAGCATTGCTTAACTTTTTATTCAATTAACAAAAAAATATTTGTTTTATCTAATAGCCAAATTTTTTAAAATTAAATATGACTGAAGATTTATTTGTTTAAAAATAATCAAATTATTATACTTATGTGCATTAAATAAATTAAAAAAAACTAACTTTTTAAAGCAAAGTTAAATACAAAATACCCCTATTAAATTGTATCGCTTAAAATGAAAAGCAATAATTGAAAAAACAAAGAAATGAAGAATCTTTTTTTTTTATTCATGTTTTCTCTTCATTAATAGATTGAGTTCAGAACGAAAATTTAAGATAATAGCGATCGCCAATAACAGTAGATCTACTAAAAATACTTGACAACAATCGTTAAATCCCGACAGACAAAAAAGAAAGAAAAAGTGACGAAATAATGCACAATGAAACGATCACTAAGTAGTAAAGTGCACAGCAATCACAAAATAATGGTAAGTCCAGGTGAAAATAATCTTCAAGAAAAGTAAACATCCAAAGACAAAAATGGCGCATAAAGAAACTATGCATAGCGTTTTATTTCAACACCGATCCTCGCACGAAACCGGGAGTTCTGATTCAATTCGCTTTTCGTTATTCGACATCATGAAACTAACATTGTCTTCGTAGCTAGATGCTACCAACAACTCCGCAGTTAGACGAAATCAAAATTTTTGAAAAATAGGAGCCATTATTATTTCAGTTTCTGATATTGAAAATAATCTACTATAAATAAAGAATTCACTTCATAGAAAACTATATTTATTGAAGACAAAATTTTAAATATAAAGAAAGAAAAACTACTCTTAATTAAACTAAACATAACTCTCTCTCTAAACATAACATAAGAGAAGGAACATACTCTATACCAAAGCAAAACATCAACTAACTAAAAAACAAAAACACCCACTTCCTTCTAGATGAGATAACAGGAAGTGACCCAACTTCCCACAGGAAGTGACACAGCAAAGAGGAAAACACTGCCCATCTATTTATTTACATTTCCAACATTCAGCCCCCTTTTCACCTTTGCTGTGCTAAAAAGTTAAACACTCAATTATAACCATGAGCTATTAAGTCCTTAAATATATTTTATTACAAAAAGATCTAATGTGCTCTTTAACCGCAGGTTTTGTGAATAAGTCCGCTGTATTGTTCAAACATATTTCAGTTCAAAGAATTTGTCATTAACATATTGTCTCACAAAATGGTAACGTACATCGATGTGTTTACTTTGAGAGTTCTCAACTTCAGATTTAGAAAAATCAATAGCAGCACTGTTATCACAAAACAATTCACAGCTTGGTATGTCCAATTTGAGTTTCTTATCAGTTAGCACATTTTTTAACCACACTAACTCCTTGGCTGACTCCGATAAAGAGATATACTCAGCCTCCATAGTAGAAATTGAAACACTTTTCTGTTTAAAGGTTTTCCACAAGATAGGAATATCACCTACATATCCAATAGTTCCTCCTATTGTCACTCTGTCATCTCTATTTGATGCATGATCGGCATCAGTGTAACACTTTATTGACAAATCCTAGATTTTTGACAAATCTAGCATATTTTCCTTTGTATATTGCAGATACCCTAATAGTTTCAGAAGAGCTTGCCAATGTTTGATACCAGGATTTTCTTGATTGTGATAAAATGTTAACAGCATAAGATGTTTCAGGCCTTGTCCTACTTGCTATAAAAGATACACATCCAAGAACACTTCGGTATGGAATATTTTCCATTTCAGCTTTCTCAATCTCTGTTAGTGGGCAATCCTGCATCGACAAATTTAATCCTTTAGCTATTGGCAATGAAACTATAGGTATATTTTACCTCTTGCTAAAATGCTTCACTGTATTCTCTATATATTCTTTCTGATGGATTACTAAATGACCATCAATTTTCTCAAATTCTATACCTAAAAGTTTCCTTGTTTCTCCCAAAATCTTTAATTCTAAAATTTGATTCAACTGTTTTAAAATTAGATCTATGTTCTTTTGACTTTTTCCAAATATCACGATATCTACATATAACAATAGCAATACATTATCTCCCGTGAATATTCCGTTGCACCAAACTAATTTTTCAAGTTTTAATTCGTATAACATGCTAGTTACTTCAGTGTACCACTCATGTCCTGATTGATGTAATCCATATATTGCCTTTTTTAATTTACACACTTTTGATGGATCTACTACAAAACCTTCAGGTTGTGCCATATAAATTTCTTCTGTTAAGTCTGCATATAAATATGCACTTTTTACATCAACATGACAGTGAACCGAGTTCATCAAACCTACAAAAATAGCAAAAAATAGTCTTATGAGAGAAAAATTTACCACAGGACTGTACACTTCGTAATAGTCAATACCCTGTTGTTGCTTAAATCCTTGTGCAACAAGTCTGGCTTTATGCCTCACAATTTTATTCGATTCATCGGTTTTTAGGTTGTATACCCATCGACTACCTATCACTTTAGTATCTCTCGGCTTTTCCACCAATGACCACACTTCTCTTTTCTTCATCATTTCAATTTCCTCTTCCATTTTTCGTAATTTCTTGACTCAACTGCTTCTTTGTAACTTTTTGGAATATTATACTCAATTAAATTTGCTTCATTTTTTTGTACTATACCGACTTCATTTCTGGTTACTTTATTAGAATATTCATTCCTACCACTAAAATCAAATATATCTTTTTCAAATTCAATTCCATGACTATTACAATATTTCTCTATGTCATTTTATGACCTAAATCGGTTTTTAGACCCTTCTATGTAATAATAAATATCATTTCTAGATCCATCTGATCGTTTAGTTGCTTTTCTTAACCAGTTTAAATCGGATACCTTCTTGATGCTTTCATGACTACAACTTGAGTCAAATTCTGGCCTAGGAACAATATCTTCATCATCTGATTCTTCTTTATCATTCCATTCTGTTCTTCTAGGTAGTTTTCTACTTGGGTCCAGGATGACTTCCGCTGCAAATTCATTTTCATTGAATTTAACCTTTTTTTGTTTCTATAACTTTACGATCTTCAGGTAAGTAGATACGATAGCCCTTGGTTGAAAAAGCATAACCTAGCATACCTTCTTTGGCACGCATTTGGAATTTATTTCTCTTTTGCTTAGGTACACCAACATAAGCTTTACATCCAAACACTTTAAAATACATTACTGGTGGTTTCTTTCCATACAACATCTCATACGGTGTTTTCTTTTACTTTTCTTGAAATTCTGTTCCATGTATGAACAAAACAACATCCCACCATTCTTCATTCATATTACTATCCTTCAACATAGATTTAATGGCATTCAGAGCAGTTCTATTAAATTTTTCACATACACCATTTTCTTCTGGCGTATAGTAATTAGTTCGCTCAGCAGAAATTCCATGCTCTTCTAAGTATTGTTCAAATTGGTTATTGCAGAACTCACCGCCATTGTCACTCCTGATACGCTCTAATTTTCTTCCAGTCAAGCGTTCCATCTTTGCATGATAATTTTTAAATTTCCTAAATGCTTCACTTTTATTCCTCATAAGGTATAAAACTACTGCACGGCTGTAATCATCTATAATTGCCAAAAAATATATATTTCCTTCTTTTGAAGTTTTCGGCATTGGACCACAGATATCCATACATACTACTTCTAGTGGCTGAGAAGTACGACTTGGAATTGACTTAAATGAGATTCTATTGGATTTGGCTAAGAGGCAAGTGTCACAATTTTCATCTGGTTTTTCTATATTAGGTAATCCCCTTACACTCTGGTTCCTGCTAGTTTCTCTAAGGTAGTCAAAATTAATATGACAATATCTCCTATGCCACAGTGTAGCTATATCTTTTCCTGATTCACAGGTGCCAACATTAAATCCACTATCTTCAGCAATTGGAGTTCTAGTATTTGTATGGCTTCAGGTAGTATAATCCATCTCTTCTAGTGGCATAAAATAATTTTAACCAATCATTTGAATATACCCACTATTTTCCCTTGGTTCCAACAAAATTAGCTCCTGCAGTTTATAAGCGTGAAAGAGATATTAGGTTTCTGCGTATACTTGGGTTGTACAAGACATTTGTTAAAGTTATATTACTCATTTCTTCTACTTTAACTGAAAATTCAACAGTTCCTTTTCCTAGTATCTTACTGGAAGTATCCCCAACAGCCAAAGCCATGTTTACATTATTTGTTTCTTCATAACTTGACATTAACATTTTGTTTTTACAGAACTGTGTAGTTGCAGCGGAATATAAAACCCAAATTTTATCATCATTTCTAATCATGGTTTCACCAACTTCCACAGAGTGTGTTGTATAGGTCTCAACTAAAGCAGCTGACTGGTCATTGAAATTTCTTTTCTGTTTACTCCACTTTGACTTTACATTTTTGGCACATCTATCTCTACAATTTGCAATTAAATGTCCATACTTGTGGCAGTGATGACATGGACCAATGATTTTTCTATTATTTTCTGCTAGTTTACTTTGAGATTTTCTTCTGTCTCCATATCTTTCTTCATCTTTACTTATAGAAGAAATGTTAAAAGCACTAACCTCTGGACGAATATCAGCTTTCACTTGTGTAATTCTGCTTTCTTCTCTTATCAGTTCCTCAGCAATTTTATCAATCGTGAAGTCTTCATCTTTCCAACGATATATTAACTGAACTATACCGGAGAATTCAGGTGGTAGATGCCTTATTGCTTGAAAGCCTTGAAACAACTGATTTAATTCATGACCTGCTTCAAAAAGCTTTTTCACTGCTGTTTTAAGTCTAGCAACAAAAATGCCTATACTTTCATTAGCTTGATACTTTATGCTAAAAAACTCATCAAGTATCTGAATGAGTCTAGCTCTTGTTTTTGGCTCAAATTGTTGAACCAATTTCTCCCAAGCCCTTTTCCCATCTAAACAATCTTGGATAAGCGGCCTGAATTCTGGCTGAATTGCATAATACAATGTTGAAAATGATCTATCTTTTCTTAATTCAAATTCCTGTTTTTCCCTTCTTGTAGCTGAAACTTCTAACTCTTCTTCTTTTCCTTCAATAAATTTCCAACAGCCTTTATCTAATAACAAAACTTTAAATGTCTGTTTTCCACCTGCCCCAGTTATCATGACTTAATAAGTTAAAGCCTTCTGGTAGCAAAGCCATTCTCTATCAAAGTTTTTCAATGTATATTTTAAATTATCAATACTCACAGCCCTCTTCTAAAATGTCCTGGCCCATAACCAGTGTTGAAAAATAGGAGCCATTATTATTTGAATTTCTGATATTGAAAACAATCTATTATAAATAAAGAATTCACTTCATAGAAAACTATATTTATTGAAGACAAAACTTTAAATATAAAGAAAGAAAAACTACTCTTAATTAAACTAAACATAACTCTTTATCTTAACTCTCTCTCTAAACATAACATAAGAGAAGGAACATACTCTATACCAAAGCAAAACACCAACTAACTAAAAAACAAAAACACCCACTTCCTTCTAGATGAGATAACAGGAAGTGACCCAACTTCCCCTAGGAAGTGACCCAACTTCCCCTAGGAAGTGACCCAACTTCCCACAGGAAGTGACACAGCTAAGAGGAAAACGCTGCCCATCTATTTATTTACATTTCCAACAAGAATAGCCTTCGTCGCCACGATTACAGCATTAGCGTAGGCAAGTATTCTCACATATCAAATCGCTATATCGTTAAACCGTGAGCGCCATCTTACATGACGGCTTAAATTAGACTTCAGATGCATCGTCTAAAACGAAAGTCATTATATCGGGTTGCCTATAAGCATTAAATCGATATTTCGCGATGCATCGATTTATAGCCCAGTCCTACATGGGACACCTGGTCTTTACTGTTAGAAAGCATAGTTTAAAATAATATCACATCTTGACCTTCACCTCCAGATGGGCACATGTTTTACACACAGCTCCATTTATTTCACATTGGTTCCACCCCCTTCTCTTCTATCTCTGACATTAGTAGATCATCCATCATTTATGTACTTGTGCTAGAATTAGTTAAAGCGTGTTAGGTGAAAGCTTGGAATCTTTTTTAGTGTGGAGAATTTATTTTAATTTTGGAATTTTATAGCACATGTCATATATTTTGTGATCTTTAGAGAAAATGTCTTCGTTAAATTATATTTCAATGTCTAAAAAAAGAAAGCGTGTGAGTGTTTTAAAGAAGCTGATCGACGCAGCTAATGAAGGAAAATCCATCCAAGATTTTCTGAGAACATTCACAGTGAAAGATGCTATATGGTTGTCAGCAAAAGCATGGGAATTTATTTCACAAGATACACTAACTCATGCCATCAGTATAGAACAATTGACATCCCTGCTGCAACGGCGTATTTAGTATAGTATATTTGATGATAAATAATAAAGAATTAACATTGTGAATAGAATAGCAGTATAGATAAACAATAAAACATTTAGAATTGTTTATTCATATTAGAATACTGTTGTATATACAGTCGAACTCGTGTCTAACGAGCTCGGATTTAACGAGGGAAACGAGAATATTTGGTTGGATCAATGTTAAGTCTATGGAACAGAAGTCGCTTTTAACGAGCAAGACCCGGTTTTAGCGAACAATATTTTTCTGTCAATCTTTTTTCTAGTCTTTCTGTCTCATCTTTTTTTCAAAATGATAAGAAATGTGCGCGAAATAAAAAAAAGCACGAACTGAAACTTAATTGCCCTTATCGCTCTAATCTAAAGCATAAGAAAAGTCACGCGAAAGTTGGCGGTGACGTATCGATTTCGCACCTTATCCGCTAGTTGGGGGGGGGGGGTTAGTTGTCATTAAATTAAGAAAAGTATTTAATTAAATTAATTAATGTAATTAAAGTAAGTATTAATTAAATTATAAGTAAATGCAATCATTTGACCTCCCAAGCCCCCCCCCCCTCTTCTGGTTGCACGCCTGCCTTAAGGACCCGTTTATTACGAGCACTCGGATTTAACGAGTACATGTTACGGTCCCTTTGTGCTCGTTATAAACAAGTTCGACTGTATAAATATAAGAAACATGTCTACTGAAGAAATAGCTAAGCTAAAGAAAAAACGAAGTTCTCTAAGAGCTACTGTAACGAAATTGATGAACTTTTGAAATTAGAACAAATTGATACTAATGATTTAGAAGAAACTATAGAATTTTTAATTAGTAACTTTGATTCTTTAACTAAGATTGATTCAGAATTAGAAAGGTTATTTAAAGTTGAAGAATTTGATGCGGAATTCTAAAAATCAGAAGAATACCGCCAAAAAGTGGTTCGCACGAAAATTCACGCCACTAAAAGAATAAACGAACAAAAACAAAAGTTAACTACTAATTCTGCTAGTGTAAACGAAACATCATCTTCTCTTGATTCTGAAAATGTTTGTGAATTTAAATCTAATGATTATTTAAGAGTTAAACTCCCTAAAATTACTATTAATAAATTTTATGGTGATGTAAACAATTGGTTAACATTTTGCAATAGCTTTGAATCTGCTATTCACAACAATAAGTGTTTAGATAAAGTAGAAAAATTCCATTATCTTAAAGCACATTTATCGGGTACTGCCTTTAGTTCTATTGAAGGTTTACCTATATCTGATACTGCTTACGATACTGCTATTGATTTATTAAACAGATTTGCTAAAACTGATTTGTTGATGCACACACATGAACAATATTCTCAATATTAAACCATTAAGAAATTCAAATGATGTGTTTGCTTTTAGAAAATTTTATGATAAAATAAATATTGAATTAAGAAGTTTAGAAAATTTGGGTCAATCAATAAAAAATTTATCTAGTGTATTGTGTACTACAATATTAAAATCCCTTCCCAGAGACATTTTAATTCAAATGGATAAAACCACAAACGAAAGTGCTTATAATGATATAAACACATTGCTCACTTTTCTTTCTAAAATTTTGCCTATAAGACAAAGAGCGGAAATAATAAAAATTAAACACCAATGAATTGATAGTCAATCAGCCGCTCCCTTCTCGAAAATTTGAGACGAATTGCAGACACAGTGGCTCTGTCGGGTCTTCGAAAGATAGAAAAAAAGGGGGTATTTTACATGATTCAAAAGTTTGTTCTTTCACAATGGCTTTAAATAATGAAGAAAAGGTTTCTTTATTAAAGAAAAGGGGAATTTGTTTTCGATGTTTACAAAATCACCACATAGCATTGAAATGTGTTTCAAAAATTACATGCAGTTATTGTGGGTTCAGACATGTATCGATTATGTGTTATAAAATAAAAAATGCTGATGATAAAACCGAAACTCAAGATAGCGAAAAAGTACTTTCAAATCAAATGAAATATTCTCCAGTATTTTTAGACACTTATCGTGGGGGTAAAAGGAGGTAATTTAGAGGGCTATTGCCGTTTACTGATCGATACTGGTAGTCAAAACAGTTATATCTCCCAGTATGCCGCAAAAAGGTTAAAATTAAAGAAGATAAATTCCGAAGTTGTTAAGCATGGACTGTTTGGAGGTGTAGAGAAATCAGAACTACATAATCGTTATCAATTGAACACTAGTAGTTTCGAGGGAAATTTTAGTTTCGATATTGAGGTCCTTGATGAGAAGAAAATCTGCTCTTCTGTCCCGAGGGTTCAAGATGAAAATTTATATGGTCTTTTAAGAAATAAAGGGATAATTTTAAGTGACATTCAGAAAAATGAAAATCGATGTTTATTCCAAGATAGCCCGGATGAAATTCATATACTTTTGGGGGCAAATAATGTTGCACAACTGTTCACTGAAAGAATAGAGCATTTCCCAGGTATTGGTATAGCAGCATTTGAGACAAAGATAGGCTGGACATTACTGGGGAAAAGAAGTGACACTGATATTTCGAATAGTACATTTTCAGGCCTCTCCTTATCTTTACATGTTTCCTACACAAATTTGTCAGAATTATGGCGTTTAGACACAATAGACATTTCTAGTGAGGAAAACAAAACTACAAATATGTTAGAAGAAGAGGCCCAAAACCATTTCTTAGAAACTGTAAAACGAGACAATACCGGAAGGTATGAAGTGTCTTTGCCCTGGATTACTGACAGTTCTGTTTTGTCAAGTAACCGATTTATTGCTGAAAAGTCCCTATTTAAAACAGAAACTAAATTAGTTAATTCGAGTAAAAAGAAAGATTACGAAGAAATATTTGATTATTGGGAAACTAACAAAATAATTGAAGTAGTAAATGACAAAAAGAAAGAAAGGGTTTATTTTTTAGTCGACAGGCCAGCATTCAAAAAATCGAGCGAGACCACTAAAACCAGACCAGTTTTTAACGCCTCTGCTTGCACTAAAGACTCCTTCACTGAATAACTGCCTCGCTAAGGGTCCTAACTTATTAGAAATAGTCCCTAGCATATTAAATCGATTTCAAAAATATAAAGTTGGATTGTCTTCAGATATAGAAAAGGCTTTCTGCTAAATAAAGATCGTGACTTTTTAAGATTCTTGTTGTTCGACGCAGATAAGGATTTAAAGATATACAGGCACAACCGCGTGGTGTTTGGACTTACATCCAGTCCTTTTCTGCTAGCAGCGACTTTAAATCATCTGCTGAATGCTGTTCCCGAACATTTAAGTGAAACTTCACGGATTTTAAAAGACTCTTTTTTATATTGACAATTCTCTGGTTAGTTTAGATCAAATCGAAGAAATGAAAAGTTTATTAGTGATGCCAAAGAAATTTTGTCCTCAGCACATTTCAATTTGAGATGCTGGCGATCAAACATGTCTGTTCTGATGATCGACAGTACAGAAAGTAAACCACAGCTTGTACCTGTGTTAGGGTTAATCTGGGATACACAAAAAGACACTTTAAACTGCAAAATTACCGAACCAGTTCAAATAAAGGAACCATACACTAAACGACAAATTTTATCAGCAACTCAGAAATATATGACCCAATTGGTTTAACAGCTCCTTTAACTTTAATTCCTAAACTTATCTTACAACAGACTAGGATTCAAAAAATAAAGTGGGATCAACAACTTCCTCCAAATTTGAGTAAACAATTCAGCACTTAGATTAAGCAATTAGATTTACTACTGAAAATAGAAATTCCTCGTTGGCTCAATATAGATTACCAAAATGAATACACCACAACACTACATATTTTTTCTGATGCGAGTAAACAAGCTTTTGCCACTTGTGCGTTTTTGAAAACTGAAAATAAAGAAGGTGTTCAAGTACAGCTAGTAAATGCTAGAAGCAGAGTTGCACCGATTAAAGAAATGACAATACCACGACTAGGGCCGGGATAGCCTGGTCGGTTGGGCGCTGGGCCCATGTCCAAGAGGTCGTGGGTTCGATCCTCGCCGGCCGAAGACTCCCCGTGTAGTAAATGGTGACTGATGCACGTTAAATCTGTCGAGTCTCAAAGTCCTCCATGTTCCCATAACAAATCAATACCTCTGGGGGTACTGATCCAGGAGTTTCCTTGTCTTCTGGATTGGTTCAAAATTACAAGGCTACGGAGTTGAACATTAGTAGTCGTAAACCCATGAAATTGGGTCGGCTGTTCAACGACGGTTATAAAATAAAATAAAATACCACGACTAGAACTCCTATCATGTCTGATTGGAGCCAGACTTGCTAGAACCATCTTAAGACTTGAGTATTGTAGAACAATATTCTGGAGTGACTCATCCATAGCTCTAGGATGGATAAGAAGAGATCAAGCATGGGGAACATTTGTTCGTAATAGAATCCAGGAAATAAGAACTTTAACGAACATTTCTGATTGGAAGCACGTACCAGGAAAGTACAACCCAGCAGACCTTCCTTCCCGTAGATGTTCTTTTGAGCAGTTATTGGAATCAAGATGGTGGGAGGGTCCCATATGGCTCTATCTACCAGAAAAAGAATGCCCTAATGCAGAAGAACAACCCGATGAAGATGTTCTAAACAGAGAAAAAAGGAAAACAGTTTTGAGCCTCTTAGACAAAGAAAATAAGCCTGACTGGTACTACCGCTATTTTTCGTCATACCAGAAAACAGTGAGAATTATAGCCTGGATATTGCGACTTCTCTACAACTTTAGAAATGCTGAAAAAAATTTATCCTCAGAGCTTTCAGTTGGTGAATTTGAGAAAGTAGAAAGAAGACTCTTCTAGCTCATCCAAAACGAATCCTTCACTGGCACACAAGATTCGTCCATCAAAGCATTAAGACCTATTGTAGATGAAAATGGTCTATTTAGAACAAAAACGAGTATTATACAACGAAAAGATGAAAAGAACTTTCTTTATCCTGTCATCCTACCATCGAGTCATCCAGTAGTACAAAGACTGATTCTCGAGAAACATGTAGAAAAACATCACGCATGTTAATGGCTCACCTTAGAGAAAATGTTTGGATATTGAAGACTAGGAAGACCATAAGAAATGTCATCAGAAAATGCGTCAAATGTAAAAGATTTCAAGCACACAGAATTGAGATTGAACCACGCATATCACCTGAAGACAGAGTTAAAGAGGCAGCGATATTTGAGATTGCTGGAGTAGATCTTGCAGGCCCTCTCTATCTCTCTAATAAATCTAAAGCCTGGATTGTATCACTATCAACCGAAACTTTCCTTCTATCTTTAAGGCGATTCATTCCGAGACGTGGCAGACCTTACGTTATTTATTGTGACAACGGCACTAATTTTGTTGGTGCCAACAAACTTCTAGAAAAGTTAAATTGGAAAGAAATAAGTGCTGCTACATCCACACAAAAGATCCGATTCAAGTTCAATCCACCTACTGCTGTGTGGTGGGGGGGGGGGGGGGTTGGTGGGAGCGACTAGTGCGCATGGTCAAAGAAATCTTAAGAAAAGTACTAGGTCGCACCTCTTTGCATTATGAAGAACTGAACACAATTCTTTGTGATTGTGAGCAAGTCATCAATTCTCGTCCAATCACCTATGTGTCTGCAGATAACAAAGATCCATCACCCTTGACACCCATGATGTTCATGCAAGATTTGCCTTCCTCTGGAGTTCCTGATATCAACAACATTGATTCTAAAGGATTAAATAAAAGAGCCAAATATCGGCGGAGAATTAGAGATGATCTTCGAAAAAGATTTCGAATTGAGTACTTAGGTCAGCTATGATATCAAACCTCAAGAGACAACAAGATTGATCAACTTAGTGTTGGGGACATAGTGAAGACATCAACAAGCGTCGAATCCATTGGCCATTAGCTAAGATCCTTGAACTGTTGCCTGGAAAGGACAAAGTTGTGAGACTTGCCAAAGTTAAAACTGAAAATAGAACATTTATAAGACCTTTACAATGCTTGTTTCCTCTTGAGATAAGTGAACCAAACACTGATCCATTTCTCTTTCCAGCTTCTTCCTTTAAAAATTCTCCTAGCAGTTCCTCTGAATCGATGCAACTTGCTGCCAGTCAGGCCCGTCGCTAACCGATTCGAGAGGGGGGGGTGTCGAAGTTTATTTTGCCGACTGTCATATATATATATATATGGCTAATTTGCTCAATTTGTATATGGCTAAAGCTTGATGATCAAAGGTAAAACAAATAAAAGAGTTCAAATGCGCCACAAAACTTGAGCCTCCAAAGCTTATTTTGAAATCATCTCGACTAGTTATAAACATAATGCTATTCATCGAAATAATTTTTACAGCACTTAAAAATGCAACCGCCATAGGTGAAAAATGTGGTATTATTGATAACTAAATAGTAGCAGTAATTATTCAAAATAATACAAAGAAAATATAGTTTTTACATTTCTATTACTTTTAATTATTAAAATGGTAACGAAATATTAAAGTAAAAAACTATTTTTGAATAGACTGAAACTTATTCAATTAAAATAAGTTTTCAGTAATAGTAAGCAATAATTATTTGTGGAAATAATTTTAAAAAATGAAGTTGTAAATTTAAATGTTTTTCAATACACCTTTGAAATACTTTTTACTTTATATTTAAATATTTTTTGAAAAATCACTTAGTAATTAAAATGTATCTTTCGTTTCATAAAAACGTTGTTACCATAAGCTAATTACAGATACTGTTTGAAGATAAGAAAGTAAGTCATAATCAGCAAATACAGTCTTCTATTAGATATTGATTCAAAATAAAATTCATTCAAAAGTAAATTAGCCTTTCATTTTTAAAAAAATAAGAATAATGTAGAAAAACATTGAAAATATTTGCCATTTAAATTATAAACGAAGAAATTCACATAAAAATGATAAAAAGTGAAGATGTTATCAAAGTTACGTTATATTAATTATATTAGCTACGTAAATTTACTTTGACGTTGTTTTAAAAGTGAAAAATATTCTGCCAACTTGTCAAGCTTAATATTGTCAACAATATCTTTTTCTGCTTTGAGTAAAAGCAGTGACTTTAGGCGTTCAGTGGTCATTGTTGTTCGAAGATAAATTTCATCTTGCTGAAAATTCTTTTCATTTATCGAAACTGTCATTGGTGCAGTTAACGCTAATAGATTTAATAATAAAAACTTATGAAAGCATATATGCTAAAATGATTATTCTGCATTTTTAATACAAAACTGTGAATTGAATTTTTACATAATTACAAAATTATTAAGTTTTTTTTTATTAATAATTAACTTAAACAAATGAAAAACTGTTAACTTTAGTCAAAAAGATAATATAAAAACATTAAATACATAAGAAATACAACAAAACAGCTAAAAAGAATTATTTATGAAAAAAACTGAAATTTTTCTATTTTTAAACACGTTACATTTTCAATAAAATTAACATTAGTACATTTTTGTTCATAAAGGATTGCAGTTTGGACTTATAAAAACAAAGCCTACGAACAAATATAGAATTTGATTTGATATTTGAAATTTCAATTAAATAAGATCTATAAAAATAATTTCAACTGAAAAAATCTAAAAAAAATAAAAAAAATACTATTTCAAACACAAAATAAAAAGCTTAGTAAAACGGAAAAAGAATTCCAATTTTCAAAATTCAAATGTGATTTATCTTTTTCTGTCCCTAGCTCCTACTAATGAATACAAATAACATAACATTTTTAATTGCTTTTTTTTCTTTCTTTTAATCATTTTACTGCACAAAAGAGATTAAAAAAATAATTTTATCTGCTTCATGAAAATCAATTTTTACCCATATATATATTTAAAAAAAAATCTTTTTCTGAGAAAGTCTCATACCTAAATTTTTAAGCAATAATTGAGGAAATAATTTAATTGGAAAATAATAACACATTTAATGCAATTTAATTAAATTTAATAATTAAACAATAAGACTGCAAAAGATAAATATGTATTCATAAAAAAATTATACTTGCATTCAAAACTTAAGCTGCAACAGATTGGATGATCGTTGGCTTGTGAACGGATTTTCTATTTTATTCAATAATAATATGAATTTATAAAATACGCTTTGAGTAACTACCTAAGTACCCGTTCTAGACAGTTAAAGACAGGTCAGTGAAGTAATTGGTACCACAGCTGAATGTGCATTGAGCTCCTTTCTTTCCCTTCTTAACCACATGGACAAAGATATTGTCTTTATTCTTGGAAAAAGTAAGAGAAAACATAGCTTAGAGGGCATTTCTAGCTAACCACTTTTAAAACACCCTCGATTTTTCAAGTTGACAAAAATATCCGGGGCTTTTGTCTGCTGCTTCAATAGATGGGAGTCGCAGCACCATCCTTTTTTTGCGCCTTTTCATAGTGCCCGTAGCGGCTTGATTAGTCAGAATTGCCACTATTCCCTGAATATAATTTCTTTGAACTCCACAACCATCCACAAATTGTGTGAAATGAATGAAGTGTCGATTCGATTGAGTGTAACTCAATTTAATGTTTCAGAATTCTTGGGATTCTTGAAAAAAAAAAAAAAAAAGCAAAATATAATATTTTATTTTCAAAACAGAAACTTTTATAAAGGTGAATTGAGGATCACATATATGTTTACTATTTTCCATAGAGAATATCAAATTTTGTTGTGATGATTAATTGTTTTAAAGATATGAATTGGTTCCTGAACAATTTATTTTAGGTTAAAAAAAGTTTCTCTCAAATAATAATCCAATCATCATAGAATTTTAAAAGTTATAAACTGAAGGGTTAGTTAACAAATTCTTACAGGTTTCTATAAGTTAACAAATTAAATGTTATATACATTTTTTTTTAATGTTTAAAGTCCTTTGGAGTTAGTAAAATTCTTCATAGTAGAAAAATAGCTTTTACTAATTAAAAGTATAAATTATTTAATAATTTGTGTTATTTAAACAGAATTTGACAATTTAAATAAGATATTTTGAATAATAAAGGTACTCTTATTTGTAATTTTACCCCAATATTTTGAAAGAAAAAAATAGTTTGCACCACAGGCACGATTATTTCATTTAAAATTTATTAATTCTTTAAAAAAAATTATGTAAGTTCCTAACTTCCTTTAAAAAAATTACTTAAAACTCTTATAAAGAGTTAATATAATTCAGAGAATTAATATCTGAATTTTATGATACATTATTAGCTAAGTAACAATTAAGGTCAGTAATTTTTTTTTTTACATTTATGAATGTGTAGTTGGAATAATAATACAAGAGAAATGGTTTTCGAGAGTTTGGCTTGTAATATCGGTCGTCTTGCTTTGAATTGTCATAAATGGTTACTCTTGGAAGTTAAAAAAAAAACTAAATTTAAAAACGCATTTCACGTAGAGATTTGACGAGTCGGGTCTGGGATCCCGAAACGGACGAAATTCAGATAACATTAAAATCTGTTTAAATCTCATCACTAGAGCCCTGGTTTTGATGACCTAAAAAATCTCAATTAATGCCCTTAAAAAGTGCAAAAAATACCCTTTAAAAGTGCAAAAAATGCCCTTAAAAATGCAAAAAATGCCCTTAAAATGTGAAAATTGCGCTAAAAACGCCTTATGACATGACTTAAATAAAATAAAAATATTGAACTAAAACAATTTTTTACTCTTTATTAGTATGAGTCGTTTAAAAAAATATAAAGCAATGCAATACTTGTTCTACGTTCATTAAAGTTTGAAAAATATGTTTTATATCCTAAAATAACAAAAAAAAAAGGAAAAATATATTGACTCCAAAACATTTTCATTTTGTATAGAAACTTTAATGAATATAACAACTTCCATCTCATATTACTAAATATCAGAATTACATTGGATTGTTAATTTTTTTTTAATATTTTGAAATGTAAACGAGCGTTTCTTGTCTGAAAGTTAATTTTTATACCTGAAGAAGCTTCTTTCAACGTCTACTGATGTTATTGGTGCGTACTTCAAAAAGACGGTCTCACTTACTGACAATTCTTTTTCAATTTGAGAAGATGTTGCTTCACCTGTTAATATCCTAGAGATTTTCTTCATTGTTTGGAAGCCAGTGTAATAATGAAAAATGATAAAAAATAATAAAAATTGGAAAAAATTAACAAAGAATTTAAAAAATGCTTTAAAATGCAAAATATGCCCCAAAATTTAAAGAAAAATGCCCTATAAATCTAAAAAAATGCTCTAAAGGACAAAAAATGTCCAAAAATGCAAAAAATGCTAATGTCATCAAAATCCGGGCCTTACTCATCACCAATGAAATATCCGACAATGATAGAATTTCGGCAAAGTCGGGATTTTGGCTTGTATTATCGGTCATCTTGCTTTGAATTATCATAAATGGTTACTCTTGGAGGAGAAAAAAAACTAAATTTAATAACACATTTCACGACAAGATTCGCCGAGTCGGGTCTGGGATCCCGAAATGGATGAAACTCAGATAACATTGAAATCCGTTTAAATCTCATCACCAATGAAATATTCGACAATGAAAGAATTTCGGCAAAGTCGGGATTTTGGCTTGTATTATCGGTCATCTTGCTTTGAATTATCATAAATGGTTACTCTTGGAGGAGAAAAAAAAACTAAATTTAATAACACATTTCACGACAAGATTTGCCGAGTCGGGTCTGATGGGATCCCGAAATGGATGAAACTCAGATAACATTGTAATCCGTTTAAATCTCATCGCCAATGAAATATCCGACAATGAAAGAATTTCGGCAAAGTCGGGATTTTGGCTTTTAAAAAAAAAAAAATGCCGACTCAGCCTGAATTTGCCGACTGGATGATATCTCTGGGGGGTGAGACACCCCTCTCACCCCCCGTTGACGACGGGCCTGCTGCCAGTGTATCCAGAGCCGTACCCTATGTATCCAGATACAGCAGAATCATCAAACCCATTGATACATAAGATTTGTTTTCTGCAAGTAAATAAATCGGTGGGAGAATGTTACAACCTCATCGTAAGATGTAATGAAAGGGAGCCCTCTAGCGGTGGTAGAACATGAATAGGACTAGATATCTTTTTAAAAACAGTAGATGTAGAAATGTGGAACGCGCCTTGCCGCGCTAATAACTTTAAAGAACTTATCATCATCTCTTAGCTATTATATCATTTTAATGTAAATTCATCATCGTCATATTTGTTAATCAATCCAATAAATCTTTTTATAGTTATTCAAATTGGGGGTCATTATAGATATTTATTATTAAATATATTGAATGCCAAGCCCGGAAACAAAAGAGTAAGGTTGGTCTTACTGCTTCGAATTATTAAGAACAGCACAGCAAGGTAAGTGATACCTAACCTTGTTATATTTTGGAAGTAGTGACGCCATCAGTTACAACATATGGCTTTCAAAATTTTGGGCATTTTCAGCATATTTATTATTAAAGTTAATTTCCTATATAAAGAGCCATTGTTATTTTCTCATTTCTATGTTTAAATGCAATTTTCCTACAGATTATCTGACTTAAAAAGAAAAAAAAAAAATTAGTATCTAATCAGATTTTTCTTATTTTCTTTTGAAATCTTTTAAATAAAAATATTTTTATTTTTAAATCATCTGATTGTTTTTTTTTGTAGGAAATGGTTTCCTAAGCTACGCAAATCCTAACTATCAACGTGTTCCTTCAGATGAGAACTGCAATGTTGAAATAGATGATCTCTATGAAGAATTAAATGAACGAATAAATCACAAAACAGGTGTACGGAGCAGACGCAAGTATGCAAATTTGGAACCCTCATCTATGGGTGTAGATCTTCATTTAGAAAGTGAAAATTCTGAGTCATCGTGAGTTTTAATATATTTTGTTTACAATTTTACCTTTTTATATATATATATATATATCATTTATGTATTTAAATCTGTTGTTACGGATAGCAAAAAATTAATAAATATAATTTTGGTAGCAATTAAAATGAAGAATAAATAAACTATTATTAGGAATTAACATTAAAAATCTGACAAAAAACATTTCACTATTATTTTATATTAATTTGTAATGATAAATGCAAAAAATGATTTTAGTTTTATTTCACTAGACTCTAGAACTAAGACTCTATTAATGATATAGAAATTTTGCGATCTTTAAATTTAGTAAAATAAATTTTTTTGTGGAACAATCAGCTTTTCTTCAAGATATAGATGTTATGGCACCACAATATAAAACCGCCAAAAAATGGTTACATCACAACAGACGTTATAAATAGCTACCAAATATTTAATTTTCATGTTCAAAATCAAATAGTTTCGCAATCTCATTAAGGATTCAGAAATCAAACTATAAGATATTTCTGTAAAAAACCCAAAAAGTCTGGGTTTTTCATCAGAAGGTTTTTTTTATTTAATCCCAGTTTTTTTTTTTTTTTTTTTTTTTTTTTTTTTTAAAGAAAGAAAGAAGACTGTTTTTTTTTAAATCCCTGCTTCTGACTTTTTCAGTTTTATTATTATTATTTAACTCATTGCAGTACATAAAATTAGGATCTGGAGAAAAAAACTTAATGTGATCCATATTATTTAAATACCCTTTTTAAAATTTCTGAATATAGTTTAAATTGCTTTAAAAATAAAATGTTTGAGAATGAATAAAAATACATTACATTATTTTTTTTATCATTTTTTAATTTTAAAAAACTAAGAATGTTTACAAATAATATTTACTAATTTAATGCTAATTAGATTTCATAAGAAGAGCAACATAAAGAATTATAGGATTCTCTGAACAAAAGTGAAAAATTAACAATAAAAAGTTGTTCTTATTAAAATAGAAAACAATATTAAAATATGGGTCAAGTGACATATAATAGTAAATTACCGAAAAAAAAGTTATTCTTATAGATTCTTTACAAATAAGTTATCCAAATATAAAATATTTTGATTGCACTTTTGATAAAAATTGAGTAGTTTTTTCTCTGTTTCAATGTATATATACATAATCTTACGTTATTCTCATTTCTCACTTTTTTAAAAGAAAATCTCAGTTAGCAACCTTTGTAATAGTTCGTATTTTCTTTATTTATTACATTTTGTGTACAATGCAGTTAGCTGATTTTGTTTCTGAGCAGCTATAATAATAATAATGATGTGATGTTTATTAACATATAATAAGCATTAAAAATATTAAGCCTGGTGGCAGAATTTTTTCTGGCTTTCTGCAACAAATTTCACTTGCAGCAATATCTCTCTGCAAGATATTTTTAATAGTATTAACCCTTTTTGGCCGTATGTCTACTCTCAGCCACAGTTGCATGTCAGCTCTAAACCACAACATAGCAAAGATGTTAACAACAGCTTAATAGCAAACTACATATGTTGCGGCACTGTGAAGATGTAAAGATTGTTGTGTATGTTCAAAAAGAAACATTTAAGGCGAAAGACGTCAAAGTAAATATATTTGTGACGCATGTTCATGAAAACCAGGGCTTTATATTGGAGACTGCTTTGAAAGATACCACATGATGGAGAACTATAAAATATAATTTTTACATAAAATTAAGACTTATTATTTTGTTATATATATCTAAAGTTTAAAAAAGAATTAATAAATTTTATTTTTCTTCATGATATTGCGTATTGTGTATTACTGTTTGTTCAACGAAAATTAATTCTGACCTGCATCACACCCATGTATAAAGTTAAGATGACCGCAAAGGGTTAAATGTATATGCTGGACTAATTTATAATAACGTAAGGGATTTGTGTTTACAGAAAAGGCCTACTTATATAGAATGGAACTGCATTCTGTATTTTTTAAATTACACAATTTAAGTTTGAATTTTTATTGGAAGTTATCTTTTTAAATGAGAAAAAGTAAAATGACTTATCTTTTTTAAATAAATAATAAAGAAAAAAAAAATGCATCCACATACAGATAGAGATGTAAACATTAACATAAAAAGTTACCTACTTCCTATATAAAGGTAGAACTATTAAAATAGTTAAGAGTTGATAAAAGGATTAAATTTGTGATACAAGCTAATCATATTTGAAATATTAGCTTAAAACAGTAAGGTTTTATTTTGGTAATTACTAGAGGTATAGAAGCAAATTAGGTGAAAAAGTCAGTATAAAAGTAGAATATTACGTAATATAAAATATTTTTTTAATCATTTAAAGCATGGCAAACAATTTGCTTTTGTATTCATTTTGTTTACTACTTTGAAAGTTATAAACTTTTTAATGATCGTATTCCTGTGTAAAATTTGAAAAATTTACTGCATTATTGGGTCCATACTTTTCAATTAAACCTGCTTTTTATAAACTTTCATGTATTTGTGTATCTTGCTGGTGGTCCATTTATTTAAATCAATGTTCTTTTATAACTTGTTCCAACATCCTCTTCATTTCCCCCTTTCAATCTTAGTCTCTTTATTAACACCATCAGTAATTGAGTCCCATGTCTACATATAGTTTTTGAAATTGGTATTTTAAGCGAGGAAGCAAAAAAATTAGTAAAAGTAGGTATCTGTTTAATTGCTGGAATGTGGTTTTGAATGGCAAATGAGAACAAATAATGTCATGTAATTTTGAATACATCCTTTTATTATATATAGAAAATTCAAATTGAAGAGTAACCCTTGTATGTTTGGAAACAAAAAAAAAAATTTCATCCAATATCATATTAAAATGCTCTTCATTTAACACTTTGGTTTATTCTCATTGATTTAAGTTTGCATTGCTCTGGAGATACAGTAGTTATTGAGTAACAAGTTTAAATGCTTTTGTACTATTAAAAACAAGACCATTTTTGTAAAAAATTACATAAAGTTTTTTGTTTTGTGAAATTTTATTTAATTTATTACTTATTTTTTCTGAACAACTTTTTTTGTGTTAGTCTCTGAATAAAGAATGCACCTTGATAAAAAAATTATATTTGGGAATAAAATTTCAAGTGCTTTGAAAAATTACTGTAGATGGTACAGTTAATGTAATCATAATATTTGTTTGAATTTTACAATTTTGAAATAATTAAATTTTTACTTAATTTTTTAATGTTTGCTGAAATGTGTTTAGTTTGAATGTTACATTAATTAAACGATAGTTCATTAATTTTTAAAATAAGTATATGTTAACTGTAATCAAAAATTATAATAAGTAATGAGCATAACTCAATGAGTGGCCACAAGAGGTGGAAATTTTTTTATGAAATACAGTGGAAAGTCGCGTATCCGGTATCGGCGGGACTTCCCAAGTCCGTATATTCGATTTTTCCGTATAATAGACCCCCAAGATAAACAAAACTTAAATTGATCTGAATCTAAGAAGCAAAAAATTGAATATTATTTTTCGGGCAATAATGTTTTAGTATTAGAATGATATCTAATCAATCAAAAACAAAATATTAGAAAATAAATAATTATTGCTATTATAAAAATAAATATAGAAAACGAAAAATATTAATTGCTCTCTCCGCCATTTTGAACTAGAACGATTCAAGCCAGAAGGGGAAATTCCCGTCATTCACTAAGGTGGGTAGGTGGAGAAGAAAATTCATTTCCTCCTTATTTCTCATTCAAGTTGAGGGTGGGGCAGTGACAAATTCTTATTTTCTCTCCCATCAGTGACTATCAATCAAGCATAAAGGCGTGGCATGCTGATTGGGTTCTCTTTATTTTTTCTTGTTTGACTGAAAGTGATTTTCCCTCCACTTTTACGTTTGCTTTGTTTACCCTTTTTCACAGTATTTCTTCTTTGCCTTACATTCTAATAAAAAGGTTCCAGGAAATGCCTCTTATACTAGCCAGCTGCATAGGAAAAAGAGGTGGAGGGGACTCAGTTGTGCTCCTTTGAAAACAAATCCCCCCCTTTCCTGCATTCCAAAGGAGGAGCGTCACTAACGGTATGGTCTTGGTAGATCTTCTGTTCCCCTTTCTGTTGATTTATGGGTTCAATGCATAAATCACTAGAAGCTAAGAAAGGAAAAAACCTGTCCAAAGACCTCTTTTTTTTATTTTTTTTTTATTCCCCTTTTAAGAGAGGGGAAGGTAAAGAAATGTTTGTTTATTTTGATTGTTAAAAAGTGTCCGGGAAATTTACTCTTCCGGAAAAGGGACGTCCGGATATGGGATGTTACACTGTAGTGGACAAAATGAGCAGATGAAAGAGATTTGGCCTGGCTATCATCTGGAGAAATATCATCAGCAGAGACGGCAGACCTCCTATATTTCCTATTATTTTGGCACCTCTCCTTTTTTTCCCTGTAATTTCCTATTTACTACTTTTTCTTATTTTTTTTTAAAATCATCTTTTTTTTAAAAAATCATCTTAAAAATCATCTTTTATTTCTGCCATTCCCCTTTTGAACATAGTGACAACCTAGGAAATTGAATAATGACTCAAGATCAAGTATTGCAACTGCACCTGTTTTTCAATCCATTCGTTTTGAATTGGTGGGAGGAGAGGGCAGAGCATGGTATAACATGAAATATTTTTAGTACATCAGCTTCTGTGTCTGCTTGCCAATTCATGTTCAACTGAAGTGGAGGAGAAATGAAATCACACAGCATAAGGAAGAATAAGATTGTTATGGCTATATCACGCGAGAGAAAAATAAGTGAAACCGTAAGTGTTACTTCAACTCTATCTGCAACTCTAAGCGCAATTCCTCCTTTCGGAGTTACCGAAAGGGTTGCTTAATTGCCTGAACGGTTGCATGTAATTGGGTTACCATATTTTATTATTTATCTTTACTTTTGGCTCATATTTTAATTTATCGTATATATCATAGTTTCCCAACGATGTTCGTAAAGGTAGGAAAAATCACAGACGCTGTAGAATATTCATTGATTTTGATTTAATTTCGGTCATTTTGAAGTTTTTTTTTCAGCTGCAAATAAAAATTTTGAACACTTCATTTCCCCATTAGTGAAGTAGCAGAGTATAAAAAGGATTATGATTTCTACCTCATAATATAAGATGATACTAAGATATCAGTGAATTTCACGTTGCATCCCTAAAAGGATAAGAGGATAAAACGGGGTTGGACTTAAATACTATCTAGAATTTTTACGATTTTTTTACGTTGAATCGGGTAAGTAATGTATAAAGCATGGTGCGTAGTGTTTCTAAAAAGTGCTTAAAGGTGCTTATTTTCGATTTTTAAAAGCCCTTAAAGACGCTTTTCTTAATGGGTGTTTTTAAAAAGTGCTTAATTTTCCCTTTTCGAAAATGAGCTTTATGAAAGGTCTATTTTCACCACGTATTATATAAAAACGTGATTTTTATATTTTTCTATTCAGCGTTTTCAGAATTTATTCAACCACAATCAATTTCAGCGTACCGTCAGTCCATAGCGTATGAAAGCACCAATGATTTTACAGGTTTGGGGAAATACTTGAGAATCCGCATGTGCGTCTAGTGAGCTGGGTTCAGTGAGATTCTTGCACTCTCATGTGCAACTCTGCTGCATTTTGCAAGATATTCTCAATTTCAGGCTTCATTTTCCACCCTCTGAAATCGAATCGAAAAATCTCCTGATCATTTTTTAATGGCTAATATAATTAAGAAAAGAGGTATTTGTCAAATTCTAGTTATTTTATCATGATCATGTAAAGTCTTTGCATTTTGAAAATTATTTTGCATTTTGTCAATTTAAATAGTGCTTAAAAATATTTTTTGAGTGCCTAAAAAGTTCTTAAAAGGTGCTTAATTTTTGTTGAAAGATTTGGCTAAGCACCCTGTTAAAGCATAGTTTATTTATACATATTTAGTATCTAACATGCTAGCTAGGTAAGTGCGGTATCATTATCTATGTATACGCTAAATCGAATGAGAATAAAACCAAGCTGTCTGATTTAATAGTTTAGCAATTCGAAAATTTATAAAAGTTTCGTGTGGAGAAAGTACATTTTTATGACTTATACCACCTCATGCAACTGACTTTGCTATCTAAACAAGTAAGGCATTTCTTCAAATTCTATTTTTCAAGCTTAATTTTAAAAAAAAATAGTCCTTTGAAATAATTCTTAAGAAGAAATTAGGGTTTAATGTATGAAATATATAATTTTTGACTTACCTTTTACTCACAAAATATTTATAACATCAAAACTATTAGATCTATCAAATCAATTCTTTTTTTTTTATTTTAGTCTAAAAAATACATAATAAATAATGTCAGACTTGTCTATACTACAATGTGTCAGAATTTTATTATCATAAAATTAATTTACATTAAGGGATCCTCAATTTTATTGATCTACACATTGCATTTCAGGAAGATTGCTTTTATGAAAATTATTTTTTCCAATTTCTTAGTAAAATTGCTTTTTAAATATAAGAGGATTTTCAATGTCGTACTTACAATTTACTATTGTAAAATTTAAAGTATTCATTATTGGTATAAGATAATTTAATTAAAAATTATAGGATTTATTTTAGGACAAATTTATTGTAATATATACAATATATAAATTCAAATTTATTAATAAGTAAGAAAAAAACAATATTTTATTAAGAGCATACTTTTTATGTATCATATTATTTTGATATGGCATTTTACGTGTTTTGTTTTGCATTTTAAATAATACAAGAATCAATTTTTAAAAGAATAAAACATTTTAATATCAAGTGAAACATTTAGAACATTATTCATTTACATTTCTTGTTTTTTAATTTCATACATAAAAACAATATTACATCTCTTTCCTTCTTCACCAGACAAACCTTACAGGATTATACATAATATCTGAAATAAAAGAAAGAAATCACTATCATGATAAAATTTTACCAACATATTATTAGAATAAGGGAGATTAAATACCATTAATTTGCAATCATTTAAGTCTTTAGGTGTCCCTTTTTAACTTATTTTAAGTTTGACAGATATTTTGATTATACTTCTAAGATTATTCTATACACTAATGAAAGATGGCAGGTGTCTTTGGTTTGGTTTTTATGTGTGGATTGAAATTTGTTTTAAGAAAAATAAATTGTATTTATAAACGAAGACTATTAAAAATGTAAGCATATTGAAAAATTAGTAAGGTACACTTACATACTTACTATCATTGTAGAAAAGTAAAGTATCAAAACATGAATGTAATGTATAAATAAAAAGTACAATAGTTAACTTTGAATAATTATAAACAAAATATTATGTAAATCATCATACTCTTAAAAAAAAAAAAAAAAAATGGAGGGGATGACTGTAGAAACCGACAAGGAGATTGGGAATTTGCATTTTTCATAATTACTTCTTATATATAATATTACTACCTTTTTTTTTTAATACTTTTCAATAATTACTGAAAAATGGGATAACTTTGTAAGAGGCAAGATTTATATTTTAAATAAATATTTGCCACACATATTTTTTAACTTGTTTTAAAATAAGCTTTTCAAAAATTAAAAGAATTCTTAGGGAAGAATAAAATAATTATTTCACAAATAATAAAAAAAAACTTTTTTCATATAATCAGACACATGCTTTTACAATCTACAGGAATAAAGATTAAAATTTAAAAAATAAAGAAATATAATCATTATTATATTTTATGTTATAATAATGCAAGAAAGTTTGGCGAGTTGCTTGGCGAATATTTCAAAGTAAAGCTTTTCACCAGTATAAATCTTTACATAAATAAAAATTGAAATTATTTCTATCCAAAGTAATTAAAACTTTGATCGGAACAAATTATAAAAAGTTTTAATTTTATTAGTTTAAAATAAATAAATATTTTAAAAGAAAATATATCTAAAAACTAGTGTACTAAACTCACCGATACTAAAATGATGTGCAGGTTCCTATGATGGTAGTACATTAACTGCATTGAGATGGTCATCTCATTGTGTGAAAGTATTTTAAATGCCTTATTTTTAAAGGAAATGTTATTATTAAACTAAAAAACTGTTCCGTTTCATCTATAAAAAAATTTCATCCGATCATCCTCTTCATCAGCATCGCCGCCATTTTTATTTACATTTGTATATGTCATCACATAAAATTGAAACGTCATAAGCTGCAGACGATCTGATTGGTTCGTGAAAGAAATTGCCTGAACGGTTGCAGATATTTCGTGCAACCGTGATTTCTATATCACACGAGGTTTTTTCGAGCAATTTTTGGAGAAATTGCCTTTAGAGTTGCAGTTACACTTGCGGTTACACTTGCAGTTGCACTTATTTCCTCTCGTGTGATAAAGCCATTATACACATGTTTTCTTTCTGATTTTGATTAAATTCGCAAAATGGTGAGACCAAAGTTCTACTCGAGATAGTATTAATAATTAGCATTTGATATTTGTGAATGGATAAAGATTATCATAGTGCATAAAAAATTACTTGGAATAACTTTTGACTTAGTAATCAGATTTCAAAAAGTCTGATTTTTTTAAATGTATTTTTTCAGAAACTATTCAACTAATTTCTTTTAACTTTTATATTTTAAAATAAACAGGGTGCATAGCGTTTTTAAAAAGTGCTTAAAGGTGCTTATTTTTATTTTCTTTTTTTAAAAGCCCTTAAAGGTGCTTATTTTTTATTTACTTTTTTTAAAAGCCCTTAAAGGTGCTTTTTTTTTATTTGGAATTTGTAAAAAAATGGTTAATTTTCTATCTTTTAAAAAGACATTTTTCTTTGCCGTGTCAATTGCCCTTCTAAATTACAAAAAATGCATGATTTTCACAATTTTCTCTGCAATATTTATCAGAAACTAGTCATTTTATCATGGTTATGAAAAGGTTTAGAAAATGTTTTTGAATTTTATAGATTTTATGTTTATAAATTAAGAACTTTAAACGATAGAAAATATATTTTTGATTACTGCACAGATTCTAATTTTGATTTTTCTTTTGGAAAGTGATTGAAAATATTTTTTAAGTGCTTAAAAAGTACTTAAAAGGTGCTTATTTTTTGTTGAAAAATTTGGCTACTCACCCTGATCAAAAGTTGCATTCTTTTAAAAAAATTTATACCTTGCAATTCGAACTTTTTTCACCTACTAATAATAAAAAAACAAATAATAAAAATCATTTTTTGCATAAAATTATTTTTGGATAAATGAATTTTATAATTTCTTGCTAAAATGTTTCAATCGAGTTAAAAGTTCTTGAGATATGGCGAAATACGCAAAAAGTAACATTAAGAGGTCTCAAATTTCGACTGCTCTCCTGACCAAATTATTAGGACTATATTTCTCAGATTATGGCTATCCACTATATTTTGAGAGTCAGGAATCATGATCCGTCAAAAAATTAATTCAGATAAGAAAGTTTTTGTGCCTCACTTTGTAATTTAAAATATTAACTGCTTAAACTAACTAGCATATTTGAGGCCTCTCCCTCGAACCACTAAGGAGACTGTCCTAATACCTAAAAATCCGATCAATGTCCTAAAGTATTAGCCTGCCGCAAAGTATGTCTGCCAACTGTAAAAATAAAATCGATACAATTATGAAAATAAAATTTCAAATGCGCTTTGTGCCAATAATTATATAAATCTTTATCAACAGAAAAATAAGAAAGTTAATAGAAAAAGATTAAAAATTTGATGGATTGAGAAAGATAGAAAACTTAGTACAGCCGATGCGTGTAACCTCTTCGTCTTTCTTTCTCCTGAATTTATTTACTACCTTCAATATTTTAGACGAAATAGAGAAGAATTAGTATAAAAACAAAATTGCCAGGAAAAGGATACTATTGAAATTAAGTATTATGGCTTCAATATTGTAAAAATTAATTATTAAAAAATTTATTTTCATAATTATTGCTAACCTAATATATTATGTTGCTAAACTATATTTCGTGAAAATAAAATTTTACTACTCACTCTTATAAAAATCATTATAAATAAAGAATGATTTGAGAAAGAATGGACTAGCAATCGAGCTGAAATAGAAAATGCTAAAGAAATAAAGAAGAATTGAAAACGAAGCAACTGCCTTAAGAAGAAAATTTGTATTTAATAAGTTGTCAATTTAAAAACTCATTTGCCAAAATTTTTTGTAAAAATATTAGATTTTTAATATTTTCTAACAATAATAATTATTTTTTAATAATTAAAAACGTGGTCTATCTGCAAAATAGCAGCCTTATACAAAATTATGAATGTGAAAATTTTATCCATATTGGAGGAATGCAATTCTTCAGATTTAACAAAGATAAGATTTATAAAATAAATAGGTAAAAAAGTAAATAAATAAAAAGACTTATCGGAACAGATCAAAAACTATCTTTTCTTCATCAAGACAAAAATGATTTCATATTATTATAAAATAACAAAACATAAATCATCCTCAGAGAATCACTTTCTTTTCTTGGATTTGCACTAATTGAAAAAGGCATTTTTTCGTCCTTAGATAGATTCATTGGCGATGAGTTAGTTTCACACCTAGTCACATCGGAATTCATCATGTCAGCACATCGTTGCTTGATGATTTGCGAAGGAAGAAACACTCGGGGGAAAAGATCAGAGCGTCACAGCAATCAATGTTGGCTAGTGAGCTCATCGCACGTACATTGGAATTTCCGATGCTTCGAAAAAGACGCCAACCTAAAAATCTAAACGATGATGATTGCACAACATCCATGTTTTCCGATGCATATATGTATCGTCCAGTCCTATTAGAAAAAGTTTACTTATACATAATCAATTTAAATTATGTTGCATACAAATTATTTAGAATTTCATGTTGTGATAATATCAATGATTTAAATTTATAAAGACGTGCGTAGATTTCAGGATTTTTGAGTTGGGCTCATAATCACCCCTGCATAAAAGAAATCATTTTTACTTTCATGATAATCCAATAATTATTAATTATCATATATTTCATAAATGAACAACATTTTACACCTGGCATAAAATAATCATTCAGTACCCAAATAATACCGAAAAAAAATCATGAAATAATATAATTCAAAAATATCACCCACTTTTAAAATTTTGACCCCTATTTGACTGTTAAAAAAAAATCCCATTTAGGATACAAATACTATTAATATTTTTATGGAAGAAGACAAAACAATTGGAATAAAATACTCAAAATTCATTTAAATAATCACTTCATATTGAAATATGTAAAATTAAATTGTATGTCACAGTTATTGTTGGCAGGGTATTTCTTTTAATTAAGACATTGATGATACAAATATTTATAAAAAGGGATATTATTTCCCACTTTCTACAACAATGCCATACAAACCAAATAAATCACATCGTGCATAAAAAAAAATTCAAACTTAAATGCTATTTATTTTCTTTAATCGCTACTTTTTATCACAACTGTCTTTCTACAGGGTTGTCACAGGCGACTAAAATGCGACTATTTGCAACTATTTTTGGCCTGAGGCCCCTGTGGCAACTTTTTCCCCTGAAAAGGCCAGAAAGGCAACTATTTTCAGAAAAAATAGACTGTTGGGGGGCTTTTCTGTACTTCTACTGATGTTTTTTAGCACAAATTGGGTTGACAACCTGTGGCCCGGGAAGCTTCTAAACACAAAAAGTTTTTTTTTCAACAAAAAAAAAAAAAAAATATATGTATTGAAAATTTTGAATTGCAATTCTATTGTAAGTTTATTTCTCAATCGCCCTTTCAACGGTTATTGCTATTAATTCTTTAAAATCTTGCAATAATTCTGCATGATTTTAAAGAACCCAATTTTTAATACGATATTACGACGCGTGAATTTCGAATTTGAGTAATCACTTTTCACAATATATATATATACCGGATTTTTCGGCGGTAGCGCCGCAGCGCTATCGAAAAATTTGTTGTTTATTTTCCTACATGCGGCGCTTCCGATGCAGCGGCGCTTCCGACAAAAAATTTTTAGCAGCAAAAAAATTTCTCAAGTAAATTTATTTAAGATTAAATAATTTTCTGAGAGAAAGACTATTAGAAAAAATTAATAACGAAGTTGACGAAATATGTGTCCATATCTCGATCTGCTGCAGAACAATTGCCAATTCTTAGCAAACTTTCGGCAGCAGCCTGCAAGAAAATAAACAAACGAAATAATAATTTTAAAAAAACATCACGTAAGGAGAAAATTTAAAAGGTAAGCATCTTGTATCCACCCCCAGCTTAATGAAAAATCGAAAGCTAGAAATCTACTTAGCGCCTTGGCAATTGTAATTGGAGCGGACAGAAAAGGAAGTAATAGGATCCCAAATCCGGCACTCACGGGACCGACGAAATGCCGAACTTCGGATCTCTTTCGGAAATTCCAATATGGCGCTCAAATATTACTATAATTCAATTACACTGTCAATTTTATGAAAAACCAATAAAATTAGTCAAGTTTCGATCGTAGATTATGATGGGGTGAATTTAAAACTGGCCCATCTTAAGAAATTTTATTAATTAAAATAATCATCTATATAATATAATCAAGAAGAAATAATCCGAAGGAGAAATAATTCAAGAAGTAATCGGAATCCTCCGATGAAGAAGAAATAATCGTTTCTTCTTCGAAGCGAGATCATAGTTCTCGTTTTTTTTCTTTTAGATAACATTTTGTTTTAACAAAAGACGCTCACCTCACAAGAAAAAAAAAAAGCTAACAAGGAACTACAAAAAAAAGTAACAATTTATGCTAAGGAACTAACTATAACAGCAAAAAACAAGCTAAAAACTAATAATGATAAGAAGAAAAAAAAAAACAAGCAAACAACTAACATGAAAAAAAAACAAGCTAACTGTAAACAAAAAAAAAAAAAAAATAACAGTTAATAACTAATAAGAAAGCCTCAAAATAAAAAATAAATGAATCGAATAAAAAACCGCAAAAGGGATAGAATTCATTTTGTACTCCACATGGTAGTTTCAATGTCAACTGGGTGTGGCCAATTTATGGTCAAACAGAAGAGGGAAATGTGGGGACAAACCAGTAAAGCACAAGCACAGCTGTCAAGATTGATTGATCAGTTTCTTCCAACTTGCATTTCTTTATTTTGTTCATTGGGAATGAAGGTGTTTTTACTTTTCACTTTATTTGAAACTGCTTTAGAAACAGATGTTTCCTTTGACACAGATTTATTATATATTTTTTCAAGCTTTTTTATTTTTAAAAGATAAAATAAAGTTACTTACTTCAACAAAATAAAATTCCAAATAAAAAGAGAATATAGCTGATATTTTTGTCTCATCAATATATATTTCTTAAAAAAAAAAAAAAAAAAAAAAAAAAAAAAAATCAGATTAAGTGCCGGATTAGGGGTCCAATACTGTATCCCCTTTTCTTTTCCCCAACCCCTTTAAAAATAACTGATTGATTCCTCCTAAACAGCTCCAGTAGAAATGACAAGCAGAGGAGGTGGGGTGCACCCCTCTTTTAAACATTTTCTTCTCTTTCTGAGTCACATTGTGTTATTTCTATAAGGAGAGGACATTCTACCCACTAAAATTCCACTCCCAAAGATTGTGAAAGTGAAACTCATTTCCCTTTCCCTATTATTAGTTATTTCGTTATTATTAGTTTTTCCTTTGTTTGTTAACTGTAATAAATTTTAAAATCTTTTTATTTTAAGATCTTTTTTTTAATAAATTTTTCATTTTATTTTTCTTATTACATTGTTTTACGGATTTCTGTAATCAGTCCAGCATTAATTCAGCTGCTGAGCATATAAATATTTTTTTGCTGTTAATTATTTGCTATTCTGTTTTTTGGTGCGGTGCCAACTGGTAAGAACAGCTTTATTTTATATCGTTTTTTTATTTTTTTTTTGCTGAAGGAGAAAACTTTTTTCACGTCAACTCTTTGTTAACGTAGTTTAGGATATTCTCTCTCCACACCCCAAATAATTTAGAAATTACGTTATTTGATGTATTAAAAAGTATTTTGTTGTACTTTACATTATTTTCAGAATTATTTGTTGTACTTAACTTTATTTTTTGGTGTGGTGCCAACAGATAAGAACAATTTTATTTTCTATCGTTTTGTTGCTTTTTTTTTTTTCGCTGAAAAATAAATTTTTCATTATAATTTAGAAATTAAAACCTTACTTTATGAAATGTATAAAAAAAATTATTTTTTATTATACAGATATTCTAAATGGTAATTTAAAGGTCTCTTGCATAAGGATGCTGATATGCGTGGTGTAGCGCCATTGCGGCGCTTACTATAGCTTTTTTTTAAAAAATTTCATTTTAATTGATGTGCGGCGCTTTCGTCGAAAAATACGGTAATTGATTTAGCATATATATATATGTGCATGCTGACATCCGAGATTGGAATATCGTCTTTGTATGTTAATAAGACAAATAAGAGAAAAACGAAGTTTCTGAAGAAACAAGTTTATTTAAAAACATAAAAAAAATTGTCACAAACAGAGTGACGAAAAGAAAGAATACACAAATGATCTTCAACAGAAGCTTAAATACTGACAACGGGTGACGTCATGATCCACGCAAGAACGACCAACAGCAAATGAAAATAAACTGGCCGATCCCCGCAGACCATGACCTCACCGACACAAGTTGAATGCATGAGATCGAACCTCATACCTTTATTTGTCTAACATGCGGCCCCCTCTCATGCCTTCAACTTTTACAAAAAAAAAATACAGTTTATCAAAATCTTCAATAAACTAAAGAAATATTTAATTTCCTTTAAACTAACACTTAAGTTCTTTCATTCCTGTAACCATCCAAAAGATTAAACTTTCACAAATACTTTTGAACAAAAATTTTCAACTTCTAACTTAGTTAAAGATTTTGTAAAAATGTCCGCTAAGTTAAACTTACTCCTAACGTGTCTAACAGCAAAAAATTTATCATAAATTAAATTTCTTAAAAAATGATACCTTACGTCGATGTGTTTCGTTCGACTATTTTCAATAAGTGAATGAGAAAAATCAATTGCAGATTGATTGTCACTAAATATAATACAATCACTTAAATTTATGTCTTTTAAATTTAATTCTCCACACTCATCTATTATACGCTTAATTCACATTACCTCTTTGGCAGCGTCAGTTAAAGTCACATACTCTGATTCCATTGTAGATAGACTCACACATCTTTGTTTGAAGGTTTTCCAGAATATCGGAGTTTTATCTAAAAACAATATTATACCACCTACTGATATTCTGTCATCCCTGTTAGCAGCAAAATCTGAGTCACAGTGACAATTAACATTTAATTCTCCAATATTTGACAATTTTAAGAAATAATCTTGAGTATTTTGAACATAACCTAATAATCTTAATAAAGTATTCCAGTGCTTTATACCTGGATTTTCTTGAAATTGTGATAATATATTTACCGCATAGGAAATATCCGGTCTTGTGCGATTAGCTATATAAGCCAAACAACCCAAAATGTTCCGAAACGGCAATTTCGCCATTTCATCCACTTCGCTTTTAGAAGATGGACAATCAGCTTTTGATAATAAGTTACCCTTAGTAATCGGCAACGATGACAAAGGATATTTAAAGCTAGAAAACATTTTACAAACTTTTTGGATGTAACTCTTTTGATGTATAAACATCTCACCATCTTTTTGAACAAATTCAACACCTAACAACTTACGCGTTTTACCCAAAATTTTTAAATCAAAATTATCACTTAAAAGTTTAATAACACTGTCTACTTCATATTTTGTTTTAGCAAAAATAATTATATCATCTACATAAATTATAAGAATTACATTTTTATATACATATGTACAATTACACCATTTCAATCTTACAAACTTTAAATCTTCAAGTGTATTATCTAGTTCAAAAAACCACTCTCGACCACTTTGTTTGAGTCCATAAATAGCTTTCTTTAAATGACAAACGTGGTCTTGCTTATTTAAATCAACAAAACCTTGAGGTTGATACATAAATACATCCTCATTCAAATTTGCGTAAAGGTAAGCACACTTAATATCTAATTGGGTATGATACCACCCTAGCATACAAACTAAGATTGTGAAAAACATTCTTACAAGAACAAAATTAACCACAGGACTAAATACTTCATCATAACTTTCACCTCGTATTTGTTTAAATCCCTGAGCAACTAAACGTGCTTTGTATCTTACAATTTCCTCCTTTTCATTTACTTTAGTTGTATAAACCCAACGGCTTCCCAAAATTCTTTTATTTTTAGGAGTTGGAACCAAATCCCAAACTTTTCTTTCTCTCATAGTTTTTATCTCATCTGACATGGCTAATTCCCAATTTTTAACTTGGGGAGATCTTAAACAGTCTTTATAATTTCTAGGAATTTTTATTTCAATATGATTAACTTCGTGTTTTATGTTATGATTAACCTGAAAATTTGAAACTTTATCAGAAAAAGCATTTTTCCCACTGAAATCAAATAAATCCCTATCATACTTTATCTTGTTACTATTGCAGTAATTTTCTACATCGTTATAGGATCTTAATCTCATATTTATCCCTTCAATATTATAATAAATATCAGTTCGACTATTATCTGGACGGGATACAGCTTTTCTAATCCACGAATTGTTTTTACACGGAATTAAATCGGGTTTTACGCTTGAACTACCTGTATCTTCATCTGAAGAACTTTCGTCCAAATCGGGACGTTCCGGTTCAAAACTAGCAAAATTACGTTTAATGGGTTTGGTGCCCAGTACGGCTTCCACTCCAATTACATTTTCGTCAAAACGAACATTTATTGTTTCAACAAGTTTCCTTTCGTTTTTAAGCCAAATTCTATAACCTTTCGTTTGTATTGCATATCCTAACATAATACCTTCTTTAGCTCTCAATTGAAGTTTATTGCGTAACTGTTTTGGTTGACCCACAAATGCTAAACAACCAAATACTTTCAAATGAGTGACTGATGGTTTTCTACCACTATACAGTTCAAAGGGAGTTTTAATTTGGTTTTTGTGACAAACTCTATTAAAAGTGTAAGTAAAGCATAGTAAAGCTTCAGCCCAAAAAGCATTTCCTAATTTACTAGATTTTAACATTGCTTTAATATTGTCTAAGGCAGTTAAATTATAGCGTTCACTAACATCGTTTTGCTCTGGCGTATAAGCATTAGTACGTTCAGCTTTTATGCCTTCATTTTCAAGAAAATCACTAAACTCTTTATGGCAAAATTCCATGCCATTATCAGTTCTAACATTTACAATTTTACAGTTTAAAAATCTCTCAGCTCGCTTTTGATATCTTATGAAACTATTAAAAACATCCGATTTCCTTTTAATGGGAAAAGTAGTAACTTTCCTTGAAAAATCGTCAGTAATAGAAAGAAAGTACCGACTTCCACCATGTGAAACGACAGGCATTGGACCACATACGTCCATATGTAAAAGTTCCAAAGGTTTCTTAGACCTTATACTTAAATTTGGTTTAAACGAAATTCTTTTAGATTTAGCTAATTTACATTCTATACAATTACTATCTGAAAAATTGAGATTAGGTAATCCTTTCACGCTAGAATTTTTACTAGTTTGAATTATATAATCACAATTTATGTGGCAGTATCTTAAATGCCAGACATCTAGATCATTTATCTGAACAGATACATTAAACAATTGCTCATTCGAGTCACTAACATTTTTATCAATAATTAAATCTTTATCAGGCTTAGTATAAGCATTAGGTTTAAAATAATACAAGCCATTTATTCTTTTACAATAGAAAATCTTCTCATTTACTCGATTATACACAGAAATACAATTTTTAGCACCTACAAAATAACCTCCAGCTTTCTCTATTACAGAACCAGAAATGAGATTTCTTCTAAGTTTAGGAGAATACATGACATTTTGTAAAGTTACTCTGTGCATTTTACCATTTAACTTATTAAAAAATTGCACTTTTCCAATACCTAAGATTGGGCTTTCAATGTCACCTATAGCTAACGACATAGAAGCATTTTCTACAGTTTCATATTCAAAGAATAAATCCAAATTATTACAAAAATGTGTTGAAGCGGCAGTGTCAAAAAGCCAACTTTCTTTCTCAATTTCATGACACACATTGCCAACATTTGCTTCAACGATATAAAGACTATTATCTAAAACATTTGTAGTTACATTACAGTAAGAATTATCACTTGCATTTTGTTTAAATTTACTCTTTATATTCTTTGAATTATACTTTAATTTTTGCTTACAATCGGATATTAAATGACCATATTTATTACAACGATAACAAGGTCCTTTCTTAGATTTATCATAACTAGTTTTGAATTTAGACTTAATATTAGCAGATTCTAAATTTCCCTTACTATTAGAAGAACCAGATTTAAACTTATTAGTTACACTTAACTTTTCATTAAAACTTGAATTAACATTATAAGCAATATCACTAACATTATTTAAATCAAAATTTAGTTGCTTAAGTCTACTTTCCTCCAAAAGTAATTCGTCTAAAATGTTCTTAAATTTAAATTTAGTGTCCTCCCATCTATAAATAATTTGAACAATACCTTGAAAGTCCTTGGGTAAGTATCTTATAAGTTGGAATCCTAGGTATAGGTCGTCCACCGGATGTCCTGCTTCTTTCGGCTGAGAAACCAGGTTTTTCAATCTCGCTGCAAATATTCCAACTTCTTCTCCTGGGGTGTATTTCAGGTCGAAGAATTGGTCCAGGAGTTGAACAACTCTCGCTCTCGTAGTTGGCTCAAAATGTTGTTTTAGGATTTCCCAGGCTTCAGCACCATCAGTTGTCGCTGAGATCAGACTTCGGTATTCGGGTTCAATACTAAGAAATATCGACGTGTACGCTTTGTCACGTCTCCAGAGGTATTCTTGACTTTCTTTTCGACTTGCTTCTGTAGGTAGGGCAGGCTCAGTTTTGGAGATAAAACTCCACACTCCTCGGTCCATGAGGATTACTTTAATATTTTCTTTCCATGTACTCCAATTTGACGAATTCAGGAAATCTATATGCAAATTCGATTCCATGATGAAACAGTTTCAATTCAAAGATTCTTAAAGGGAATATCGTTCTAGACTAGATACCAAACTTCGTAATCCTTAGAAGTAGCCATCAAATTCGGATGTGCAGACTTATACTCCGAACAAAAGTTCTTTTAAAAACTCTTACTACTAGTTTTGTCAACTGGAGAAAAATTCTTTAGAAGAGTCATATTTTGATAATGTTCTATTGTTTTTTTTTTCTTCGAATCCTCAGCATCTTTAAGTACACCATAACCAACTTGAGATTTTACTGATGATTCACTTTGCAAAAATGGCGTGTGGGAACGGCCCCCATCTTAAAGATTCTCCATTTGAAGTTGACAATGACTTTGCTGAGTCCAGGCTAAGGAAAATTCAATATTCAAGACGATAGAAAATAAATCCCGGTTATGCCTAAAACTTGGCCCATAACCATGACATCCGAGATTGGAATATCGTCTTTGTATGTTAATAAGACAAATAAGAGAAAAACGAAGTTTCTGAAGAAACAAGTTTATTTAAAAACATAAAAAAAATTGTCACAAACAGAGTGACGAAAAGAAAGAATACACAAATGATCTTCAACAGAAGCTTAAATACTGACAACGGGTGATGTCATGATCCACGCAAGAACGACCAACAGCAAATGAAAATAAACTGGCCGATCCCCGCAGACCATGACCTCACCGACACAAGTTGAATGCATGAGATCGAACCTCATACCTTTATTTGTCTAACACATGCTACATCAATTGTTGATAAAAAGGAACATTTTTTTGAAAAAAAATGTGTTTTTTTTTATGTAAAAGTATTTCTTTGAATGAATTCCAGAAATTAAAAGTATTTAATTTTCTGCAAATATACTATATAAAAATTATCATATTTGCCACATAACTTGACTAAAGGGATAGCGGTATATGACAATTAAGTCATTTAATAAAAATTTAGTAATATTATTAAAAAAATTTTTTTTCTCATTTAGGCAATTATTTTCAGAGTTTTTGGCAACTATTTTCATGCTTTAGGCTACTTAAAGCAACTATTTTGCTCACTTTTTTCTGTGGCAACCCTGTTTCTATCTTTTACAGAATGCATTTCACCACGTCATGAGAGAGGGAATCGCCATCATCTAACGCATTCTATTTAAAGGGATTTTTAATATTTTTCTTGCAACTTTTTTTTTTCTCTGCTATTAACTGTTGACATCTATAAGGTATAACTTCTCCCCTTCATTGAATTGAAGCCATAAAGAAAAAAGAAAAACAATGGAAATAAAAATATGGCCACCGAAGTCGGCGTCTTCAGGGGGTGCCAGCTCCAGGAGCCATAGAACAAAACCTTTTCTATTGAGAGAGCCAGACAAATGTCAAAATTTGCTCCCTCGGTGCCCCGAAGGTTTTGAAAAAGTCTAGGAAAAATACAAGAAATACATAAAATCAAATCTTGAAAATATAATACAAAAATGAAAATTCAAAAACTCACAGTAAACTGGTCAATAGCAATTTTCTGAAACAAAATCAATGTAAAAGAAACATTTGAAATAAAATAAAACTACGCCTTTTATTAAAATGCACAGTAGAAGAAAAAAAGGATAGGGAAGGTAAGGATTGCATAACAGATTAATATAATGCTTAACTGGGGCTGCTCAGTTAAGACTTTAATTTCGGCCTGTTAAAAGAAATAATAATCTAATATTCCTCAATCATTTTCCTAATCAAAAATTTAACATTACAATAATTATAAGGCAAATCATTATTTCTCAAAAAATCATTCGCAGCCTCCTGAAAACATTCAATGTTATTACAAATTTTTTTAACTCTTAACAATTGAGAAAAAACAAAATTTTTGGAAAATTTTATTGCGCAAAGTATTGAAGTTACAGAAAAAAATAACTTTAAATTTAAAAGCCTTTCTCTTATCAAAAACACCAATTTTAATTATTTTATCAACAATATCAATTTTAAAATCTAAATATTCAACTTTTAAGCAATTCTCATTAGTTTTTTTCATAACCAAATTTTTAGGATAAATACTAAAAATAAAATCATAATTATCACAATTAAACAAAATCAAATCATCAATGTATCTAAAAGTTTAAAATCATTAAACTCAAGAAATTTAGCTTCAAAAAATTAAAAAAAATATTAGCAAAAGCACCAAGAAAGGAATTACCTAGTGGAATTCCAATAATGTGTTTATAAAAATCCAGACCATTAAAAAGCACATTCTCAAAAAAATTAAACCTACATAAATCCAACCAATAAGATTTGTCAATTTTCTCATTAAATAAATATTTATCAAAAATGCCACTACAAATTTCAATAATCTGTGCATGTGTAATACTGGTGTACAAATTTTCAGAATCAAAAGTATTAATACTAGAAATGCGTTACTTTCTATAACAATATTTTTTTCTTTTTTAATTTTAAGTATAATAATTTTACGAAATTTAAATTTTTTTTACTAATATCAGAATTGTAGCAATTAGTACCACACACAATAAACCTAAATTTGACCGGACATTGATAAAATTTAACAATAGGAAATAAATATTGAAATGCAATTCTATTTAACTTAAATTTTAATTTTTTACTCAACGCAATAATCCTTTTTTCAATAACTTTCTTATCTACTGTGCAACCTCGAAAATCCAGACTGCTGGGATGTTGGGAAGGTCCGGATTTTAGATACCTTACTTAAATTGATAGAATTATCGAAGTTTCGAATTCGCCAGGTCAATTTCGTGATTAAACGCGCGTGTGTAGACCTCCGACGTCAATTTTAACATAAATATACTGTTTAAATAATAAATAAGAGACATTAAAAATCAATCTTTCGTCGTTTTCCCCCGTAATCGATCGTTTTGAAAACATATTAACAATTAAAACTAAAAATATAGGCTTAAAATGCGAGCTGAATTTCAACTTAAAACTGAAACAGATGCTTCTAGACTAGACTGTACCAGCGGATACTAATCCTTTTTTTGTTGGGGGATGAAAGAGCTTGTCCCCGCCTCCTACACTTCAAGGTTAAGAAAGAACCAGTTTTCTTTCTTCACAAGGGGGAAAAACAAGGGGGTAGAAGAATTCCTCCTCCTGAGTGGATTCCCCTTCAGGAGGAGGGGATTCCCCTTTATGTTCTTTGTTATCTATACAGAGCTGATAAGAATAACTGGAATTTCCTTATCAGCTATGAGCTTTCATTCCCTGACCACCCCTACCTCTTCATCTACTGCTTCATTGTTAGAGAAGAGTTGTGGTTTTGTGCTCTTGCATTTAAATTTTTATTTTAAGTGATTTTTGTTTTTTGAAAATTTTTCTGATGAACTGGACGTATGAGTCCAGATTTTCCAGGTCGTACTGTACGTTTAATTTTAAATAAGTATTATTAGCGTTATATTCTCCAATAATCAATTTTTAAAAAAATATTTACACATTATACAACAATTATTCGATGCTTTATTAACAACAGTAACAATAAATTTATCTTTAAAAATTTTTAATATTTCTAGACAAATCACAATCAATTTGATTTGTCTAGGATATGAACAACCACTAGGATTGTACCACTAGGATATGAACAAAAACTGGTATTAAATAAATTAAATTTAACTCTTTCAATAATTTTAGTTTTCCACTCTGAAAAACCCTCAACAGGATAATGATATTTTCTGGAAATTTTTGCTATAAAAAAATCAAGATCCCTTTTAATGGATAAAATAAAATCTTCGTTTTTCATTTTAAAATATGTGGAACCTTTACTTAAAATATTAATTAAATCTTGATTACCAACAATATTTTAATTTCCCGTAATAATATGACCATGATCTTTATGAATATTTTGAGAAAATTCCATTTCATTACAATAACAATCAAATTTTGAAATACAATTTAAATTCCGACTTAAAAAATTATAATTACATACCTTTTCTCTAAGTTTAAAAGAATATTTATTAGCAGTTGAAACTTTAATTTGCTTTAAAGGAAAAATTTCAGAAAGACTATGAATAATTTGCGGCAACTTCAAAGAAAGTTCTGTTATTATAGATTTAATTATTTTGTATTCTTTCACTTTTCTCCCCTTCATTCTCCTAGTAGTTTTCAGACTAGTAATTAAAAAAAAAAGACTTATTTTACCACATAAGCATGAATCAAAAGGGGCCATTTTCATCCTAGCTGTGTCAAAACTCTACTTCAAAAGTTATTAAAAAAAATTAGTTCCCTAAAACGAGAGTGAGACGCATCTATTGTAATACTTTTCTTTTACTTTTTTTTTATTTACTCACATCTATTCACGTTCTATCTGCCTGTTTCATTTGGGGCAATCTCTCCACCCGACTTCATCATCCTGCAAGACTTATCATGTACTCATTAACCTCGAAAATCCGGACTGCTGGGGGGTTTGGAAGGTCCGGATTTCCGAAATTTCCAGATTTTAGATACCTTACTTAAATTTATAGAATTATCGAATTCGCCAGGCTGATTTTGCAATTAAACACGCTTGTGTAGTCCTCCGACATTAATTTTAACAACTTAACATAAATATACACTTTAAATAATAAATAAGAGACATTAAAAATCAAACAGAGACAAAAAGTAGCTGAAAATAATTAATATACTTTTCTTACTCCTAATTAATCTACTTTAATAATAATTCTACTTTTTTCAAAATTGAAAGAAGAATCATGCTTCCTCTTCTTCGAACTTTCGTCATTTTTTTTACGTAATCGATCATTTAGATAATATAATGTTAGCAATTTAAACTAAAAATATCGGCTTTTAAAACGCGAGCTGAATTTCAACTTATAACTGAAACAGATGTTTCTAGAGTAGGCTGTCCCAGCTGATACTAATCCTTCTTTTTTTTTGTTGGGGGATGAAAGAACTTGTCCCCGCCTACTATGCTTCAAGGGTAGGAAAGAACCAGTTTTCTTTCTTAACAAGGAGGAAAAACAAGGTGGTAGAAGAATTCTTCCTCCTGCATGCCTTATCTATCAAAGAATATGGAGGGGAATCTCCTCTATATTCTTTGTTATCTATACAGAGCTGATAAGAATGACTGGAATTTCCTTATTAACTTATGTGCTTTCGTTCACTTCCCACCCCTACCTCTTCATCTACTGCTTCTTTGTAGAGTTGTGGTTTTGCACTCTTACATTTAAATGTTTATTTTAAGCAATGCTTTTTTTCATTGAAAATTGTTTCTGACGAACTGGACATAGGAGTCCGGATTTTCGAGGTCGTACTGTAGAATGTGGCCGAGTGGGATTCATGAGGGAGAGAGGTAGTGCATACATACTTCAAACCTACTACTAAACATACTTTTTTGAATAATTTTAATACAGTAAAAGACAAGCAATCCACAAAAAATCTTCAACGTTTCACTTTTTATCAGCATTGGCATGATAGCCCTTTGCGAGTCTGGGCCTTCCTCAGAAGCTTTTCTCATTCTGCCCTTCTCCCAGCAATTGTTTTCCAGTTCTTACTTTTAGGCTGGCAAAATCCTCATCCACACTGTCTTTCCATTTCTTTATGGGCCTTCCTCTTGGCCTTTTATTGGAGTGGGTTGCATTAAAGACTCTTAATGCTGTTCGTTCTGGACTCATTCTCACTACATGCCCGACCCATCTCATTCTACTTAGTTTAATAGATTTAATGATATCATCACTATTAAAGATCTTATATATTTCAAAATAATATATTTTTCTCCAGTTGTTGTTATCGAGGATAGTGCCAAAAATGGTTCGTAGGACCTTCCTTTCGAAGGTTGCTAATAACATCTCTTCCCTTATTGTTAAAGTCCATGTCTCTGAAGCATAAGTCAAAACTGACTTGATTAATGCCTTATAAAGCAGAATATTCGTCTTTCTTTTTATTAAGTGAGATTTCAATAATGATCTTAAGCCATAGAAGCAGCGATTCACTTTTTATAGTAGGGAATATATTGCAAGATCCCTAATCATACAACAATCACGCAACTTTGTATATTTTAAAGTCATATATGCATAAAATGACATATATTGGCAGTTAAGAAAAGTGGCATATTTCATAAAGACACTCCTTATACATATCTACAGGGCGGAAAAAAAAAACTTTAGATTTAATGATTGCATTTGATTTAATGAACAGATTTTTACATACTATGCCTAATCTTAAATATTTTAATTACTTAATGTAGACAATATTTAGACTTACAAATTCAAACACAAAAATGTACTTTCTCTGAATGAAGGTAGATTTTGATTAGTGATCCTCAAAATATAGAAGATAGCGGCAATCTGGAAAAGATGGTTCCAACGGTTAAAGCAAGAGAGTGATTAACAGTTTGAGTCCCTTAATGTTACTACTTTTTATGTATTTTGTAAACATTTTTGTACAGAATCATAAAACCTGTTTACCAAAAGACTTTTCATGGGAAAAAATTACTTTTAACTTAATTTATTAATGGTCAAAAAATTTAAATTTTTATGTACACAAACACATATTTGCACCAATTAAATCTACAACTTTTATGTGAAAACATTTATAACTCAGTAATCGGTCAAATAAATTTTGAGAAATATTTAAAATTATACTTTAATTATTACATAGAAACTATTCCGCTGATTTCGTTCAATTTCTTTATTTTGTCATTTGAAATTAGATGGCTTAAAATAATATAAAAATTTGTATACCTTTTTAAGTCACTATTATTTTAAAAAAATATTTTTAACATGGCATTATCTTTGGATAAATGAGTTTTAATATTGTGCACAAAGGTTTTTTTCAATTCATTTAAGATGATTCTGTGATATAGTAAAATACCCAAGAAGTTAACTTACCATTTTAGGACCCAAACTTTCTACCACTGTCCTGACTAAATTATTTGTACCATATTTTCAAGTTTGTTGCTATCCCCATATATTGAGGGTCACGAATTCTAAGAATATGTTTATTCAGGGAAAATAAGTTTTTGTGTCTGATTTTGTAACTTAAAAAATTGTCTTCATATTAAGGCTAAGCTCTTGGTTCATTAAGTTCTATTATTTCAAAATTCATTAAATCAAAATCAAAAAAAAAAAAAAAAAAAAAAAATTCATTCAGTTGAAAAAGCAAAACTTTGGATAACCCAAAGTTTTTGCTTTATTTTAGACACTGTTTATGTAATGTAAGTATGACCGATGCTAATGCTTATTTATTTATTTTAGAAAATTACTATATTCTGGAAATGGAAATTCTGAATTTGATTCTAATGAAAATAAGGACACAGTAAAAAGATCTAGCTTTTTAGATTATTATCTAAGACTTGAAGCAAGTTTTCCTTCTGATTCAGATACATCTTCTCGATCTTGTCGTTCAATGTCTGATAAGTAAGAATTCTCTAATTATTTTTAATATATCTCCAGCTTTTCCTTTTTTTCAGTCTAAATCAACCATTAAGTACTTTGTTTTTATATTTTACTTATCAGAAGTGTTAAAGGTGAAAAAGTAAGGAAAATTAAAAATGTGTGGAGTTTTTAGTTCTGTATCATTTTTATTTTATGAATTTTAAGGGGAAAGCAGACTAGCTACAGTATGAAATGGGCAGTTAATGTATGGGTTTAATGCAATTATTTTATATATCAAATTTTTTTTTTTTTTTTTTTTTTTTTTTTTTTTTTTTGCAAAATATCAAATATCAAAACCCTTTGCACCCTGTTTCCAAATTTTTTTCAAAATCTTCCTTTTTAAAAAAAAGAATTTTTAAAATTTTTAACTTTAACTTTAATGTGAATATTTATTAAAACTTAAGATACCAGACACAGAATGATGAAATTATGCATTTTTGGAAAAATGTGTTTCTTTGCTAGCATTTTTTTCCAATAACTTCCTGATGAAGGAATGCTTGTTCTTCACAACACATGCATTTTTGTTTTTCTGTATATTGTGCTTAAAATTTTAATTAATTAACATTCATATGTTTGAAACTAGTTTTATTTCCTCAATTTTCAAATAATGGTTTCGTTTTAATGTTTTTTACTTTTATGTATGAAAAATGTATTGTTTCTTGTTACTTTTAAAATTATATGTGTATCTAAATTTTTTACTGTATTTTTAACTATTTTTTAAATCATATTTTATTCTAGGATGGATGAAAAAATATTAAAGTGTAACTTATTGAATAAAGCAAATAAATCATGCTGAATAAATTTAGATCCAGTACCCAGATTTTCATGCACAACAAATGCATGTTCTTAGTTCGAATGTTATGTGTCAAATATGCTAAATACTTAATGTTACCAGTTCATTATTTTACATTATCTTATATTAAATAATACTCTCTTTAAATGAACATTTATTTTGATTCATTCAGTAACACATTTGAGAATTAGTTTATTCAGTGGAAAGTCGTGTATCCAGATTCGGTGGGACTTCCAAAAGTCCAGATATTTTATCTTTCCGTATAATAGACCCCCAAGGTACACAAAGCTTGAAACGATGTAACAAACGATCTGAATCTAAGAAGCAAAAAATAAATAAACATTATTTTTCAGGCTATAATGTTTTAGTATTAGAATGATATCTAATCAATCAAAAACAAACTATTAGACAAAAAATAATTATTGCTATTATAAAAATAAATATAGAAAACGAAAAAAAATTGACAGTTATGAAAATATTAATACTCTCTCTGCCATTTTGAACTAGAATGATTCAAGCAAGAAGGGGAAATTCCAGTCATTCATTAAGGTGGGTAGGTGGAGAAGAAAAATTCATTTCCTCCCCAACAAGCACACGACTTTTGGGCTAGTGAAGGGACAATATCAACTCACCAAAAGTGCCATTACGGCGGGCTTTTCATCGCCGTATCGGTTCCGTTAATAAAGTGAAATCTGGGCCAAAATGAGGGCCAGTGCATGGCATTTCAGGTAAACTTCTGGCAATCGTTAAAGGACCGGAACTACTTTGTTGCCTCTGGATTGCTTTGCCATTTTTGCCTGCTAAATACCGGGAAAAAATTTTTATTTTACAGAATAAAGAGAAAATTGCCGTAAAGGCTTTTATTGTACTTTTACGATGTCTTTTTTGCCTTTTTATCAAAAGCTGAATACGTTCACTGGCACACGTCATTGCCTCGCTTGCCGTTAAGGCACCTTAACTGTAGGCTGATTAGAAAACGTCTCTGCCGTTTTCACCCGTATCGCACCTTTATTTCAGGTGCTTAGGCGAACTTCTTTGCTTTATTTGCTGATATACCACCCTTAACTCACCTCACACTTGGTTCAATAGAAAACTTTAATGGCGTCCTTGCCGGCATTTTATGTTAGGTGTCTCGGCAATTTTTTTGTCACTTACTTGCTTTTATTAGAACTTTCTTTAGCTTTAAATTTCAAAGACTTTTTTCTGCATGTTGTTGATAACAATTCTTATTTAGGGAACATATATTGTTTTCTCTTACTCTGCTGATATCAGCTATAGTAATTTATTGTATTTTAATTTTTTATATTGTAATAAAACAATAACTGCCATTACATGCAAAAAATTTTATGCTAATATAAAAAGCAAAATAGTGGAAAAAATTGTTTAATTTATAATAAATTATCATCTAATGAATCTTCTTACACAATAAAATAGATTTCTTTTTTATTTTATTTTAATCAATTATAAATGCAATAACTTAAAAGTAGAAGCACATAAAAACATTGTGTGTTTAATTAAGTGTTCACATTTTTTACACATTATGAAGTAAAATTAAATAAAAAATTTTATTCTAAGATAAAACATATTGCGACTTAATGTATAAGTTATATAAGTTATGAAAAAAATTGAAAATAATGCATTAATTATGCATAAGTTATGAAAAAATATTAAACCTACAATTAGTTTTTCTTTATAGAAACAAACCCACAACCCAGTCATTATTTTTCTATTCAATATTCAATAATAGATAAACAAGATATATCAAATATTTTTTTTTTTAAAAATACTGCGTACCTGTAAATAGCACATCAATTTCTATTATTTTAAATAAATAAAGCAAGAATTTTCCCAAGAATAAAATGCTTAAAATTTAAAATAAAACATGACATTCAGAAAAAAGTATTATTTTATTTTATATAACAAATCAAAATGCAAACAAATACATAAAAACTGTACAATAACTTCTTACAATAACTGCACAATAATAAGCATCCAATTCCAGAATGAACCTAGTTTTCCTGCAAAAAATTAAACAATTCATTTTACTATAGATATATAAAATAATATGTACAGAAACAAAATATCTAATTAATTTCTGACTCATTTTAATTTTGGGTTAAGTTATACTATCAATTAATCTTACGTTATAGAATTTAATAAAGTTACTCCAGCCACCTGTTTTTTTTTTTTTTTTTTCTACTAGCACGCATTTATTGTCACAAAAATATATTTTAACTGATTGTAACAAAAGGTAATAATAGCACTAAATGAATATTCCAGTTTGTAATAAAACTAAGTATTATTTTCATAAAATTCCATAGTACTTTGTAATATTATTGCAAATGTTTGAAATAGCGGATTTATTTGCATAGAAAAAATTGCATCATTAAAACAACTATGAATAATATCCTATGAATTAATAAAACAACATGGCTAAAATTTTTCCTTATAGTATTATGAGACAATTAATTAATTTAAAAATAGAGGGAACTATGATTGACTTTAAAAAAGTTAAAAGTGGTGACCAATCTTCTTTACTTTAATCTCATCTGTTATAAACTATTAACTTTTAGAATGCCTCCATAAGTTAAAACTGCATTTTGTAACTACAGATCAATCCCTTTAATAATTGAGCATAAAAATGTATTTTAAATAAGGAATTTGATAGCAAAGCTTTAATATTTCTTAAATTAGAAAGAATACATTCTCACCAAAATAGTTTGTAGCTATTAATATGTTATGTATTGTTAATATATTTAATATTTAAACAAAATTTTAATTTTTCATCATTAAGAACTATGAACGAATTTTTAACTTTAAACTAATATGTGAAAATATTTAAAGTTTATATAAAATTAAATTATTTCATTAAAAGAAATTTTAACCTCAATGAAATAAAACAAACTAAAGGTTTTTAAAAATGTAAAAAATACATAAGAAAAATTTTTAAAATCTAAAAACATGTGAGTTTATTAAAATTTCTATCAATTAAAAGAATATATGATCCTTCAAAATTATACTCCATTAAGTATTAATTACCTAAAAATGATATTATACAAATTATTATAGAAGAAATTATTAAAATATGCAATAAAACGGAATGATTTTCTAAATTTGTAATGAATTTACAAAAAGAATTCCACTAACTAAAGAATATAAATTTTATGCCATCAAGGTAGGTTGGTTTAAACGAAATGGTTCTTTAAAATATTTAATGTTTTTTTTAATGCATAAAAATTTGAATAGTTCCAGATGGAAAAAAAATTAAATTTTCTGGGAATGGGAAGGGTTAATGGGAATCGATTTTTTTAAAAATAAATATGAATAAATGATTTTTTAATGTTTAAATATCATAGCTTTTCTGCAAATGTATCTATGAAAATAAATTTATGTGGTGATGCTTAATGTATGATGCTTATGTGGTGATGCTAATGTAAACTTATGTGATAAAAATGCTTAATACAACAAATAGCATCACCAAATTACTTTTCTGATCACTAAAGATAAAATTAGTTAAATAATGTGATTATTGAACAAAAAAAAGAAAAAAAAAAGCCACAACAGCATTTTATCTTATTAAAAACACATGAGGCTTGTTTCAATCAAAAGCATAAATAGAAATAAAGTTTTTGTCTAAAATTTATCAGTGTAAACTAGTTTGCATTGTATTATGATTCTACTCATTTTTTTTTTTTTTTTTAATATTTTCAAAATAATATATGTAATATAAATATATTATGACAGTACATAGCACTTAATAACAGCTATGTAATAATTTTTAAATTTATTTTAATAATAAATTTTTTAATTTTTATAAATTATGAAAAGAAATTTACTTTAAAATAACATGTAAGCTATGATAAAATCAAATCATTTGATTAAAAAAAATTTTCCCTACTGACAAATACAAGTAATTCTAGTAGAGGCATAATTTTTAAAAAACAAGCTAAAACTTTTCTAAAAAGTCAAAAATTTAGGCGGCTAGAAAGCTAAAATTTTAGGAAAGTACTTTTGAAAATCAATACATGTATTTTGATTAAAAAAATTTTTTAGATTTAAAAAAAATATATTTCCTTTATTTCTTTATAAAAATTTTCCTCTAAAATTATAAACAATCATTTATTAATAATCTTAAAATATTTCAATATCTCAAATTATTGCAGAAGAAATTATTAAAAATGCAGTTTTACATATAGAATATAAAATGGATGCTACTGAGTTAAAATGTAGTTATAACATGTTACCTTCTTTTCTGTTGATGACCATTCTAGTCAGGGCTCGAAATTAACGGTGGTCCGTTGGTCCGTGACCACTAAAATCGGAGTCGGACCAGCATAAAATAATGAACAGTGGTCCGCCGGACCACCATCCGCCGCAGCCGATCTCCGTTAAAAAAAAAACAAAAAACGCGTGCGAGTCTCCGTTAAAAAGAAGAAAAAAAAAAATAAAGCTAGCGCGCGATCCTGAGGAACGCGAAGTTAAATCTTGTTTCGCGCATGCGTCACATGGAGAGTCGCTGAAGGAGAGAAATAGGGGAGGTAGCGGGGTGGGTTCATGACGTGCACCATTCGTCACAGCCTAGGGTCAACTCGCAGCCGATCTCCGTAAAAAAAAGAAGCAAGTGCGCGTGAGGCGAAGTTAAATCTTGTTTTGCGCATGCGTTACGTCGGCGCTGAAGGAGAGAAATAGGGGAGGTAGCGGGGTTGGTTCATGACGTCATTGTCAATCGACGACGCGGCCTGATGATTCGTTATTTCGGGCTCTCTCTTCGTTCCCTATCATCAGAGGTTTTCTTTCTTCCGTGTTTTGCGCATGCGTTAGCAGCATCGGAGAGGAGAAAGATAAACGGAAGAAACGGGGCCATGTGTGATTTGCTGCATTCAATATTATTTTGATCTATCGTAGATTTACTTTTTTATTAATTCGCTTTATTATTTTTAATTCAAGCAATATAGAAATTTTTAAAATTGATTATTACATGCTTATAATTTGGTTCAAGTAAATTTATTTGGATAAAAAAAATACCATAAATTGAAAATTGTTTCTATTTTCAAACTTATATTCACTTGTTATTCTTTAAAAAAAAAAGCAATAGAAATACCGATTGAATTATATTAATGCTAACATTAATGGAATTTAATAACTTAATTATAATATTCTAAAATTCATATCTTATTCTATTATCTTCTTTGCATTTACATACAAAAAGGCAAGTCTATACAAACTGCAGACTTGTGAGACTTAGAGAATGAAAGATCATAAAAAAAATGCGATTTAAATCAAAAATTTATGATTTTTAAAAAAAAAATCATGATTTTTTTCAATCAAAAATTTAAATTTTTTTATTTTTATTTGCAGCTAATAGGAACGCGCAGACGGACCAGTAAAGTTTTGTGCGGACTAGTAAAATGTTTTAGTTACTGGTCCTATGGACCAGTAATTTTTTTTAAAAATTTCTACCCCTGCTAGTTCATCCAACAGTTTTCATCATTGTAGTTCCCACACTCTCTAGTCAGAATTTCCGGACTTTTCATGAAAGAAAGAAAAATAATTAAAATATGAACATGGAAAAGACAGTTAAAAATCAACAAAATAAAAACATTGAATTGAAAAAAAAAAAAAACTGCTTCAAACTCATTTCTATACAATCTATCTGACAATAAGTTTAATGTTTACCAGCTATCTTGTACATGCGCAATGCTTATCGTAAATTATAATTAACTACTGAAGATCTTGCTTCTAAAATAATTACCTTAGACAAATATTATAAAATATAGTTCAGAATTGAAATGGAAAATTTAGATTATTTAATTTAGAATTAGGTAAAATTATATAAGTTGTGATAAAATTAAATAATTTGACTAAAAAAAATTTTTCC